>JACEII010000038.1:423348-502413 GCA_014332785.1 Antheraea mylitta | reverse complement strand
AACAGATACGTCAATTTTATACTTATATGGATTTAAAATGATTTTTGTTTATCATTTTTACTATATTACCTGCTTCCAGTCTAAAATACAACTGTTTATTGATTTTTGAAGTGATAACTTTTTTAGTCGCGTTATTTGGTAATATTTGGCTAACCAAACTTGTGCCCTTAGCACAAACATATGACTTCGTGTCACAGATTATGTCGATAATTATGCTCATGATATTATAAGTAAAAACATCTTTTTTACTTAGAATGTCATTGCTAATGACGTATTGCGCTTGTGGTCATCTAGCGACGCGTCGTATAGCGGCCTGCGTAGATGTAATATTGATATTTTGTATTCAGCTTGTGCAGCCCATCGTGTTTGATTACTTATTAAATTGTATAAAAATGTACATAATTATTATTCGGTGTGCTAACAGATGTGAAAACCAGACGAATGTTTATAATTTTAATTTACAAATTACGATATTTAAATAATTGAAACTATAATTGATTTCAAAATTATAAAAAAAAAAACAGTTTTTCTATTATTTAGATATGCAGATCTAATTACACATATATGTATAAGGCTTTTAAAAAATCACAAAGAGAAATCGTTTAATCATTGATATGATTTACTTTTCAACTTTTCATTATTCAAAACATGTTCTGGAAACTTTGAAAATGTATTTAATTAGTAAATAATTGAAGCAAGCCGCTACAATTATTCGATATGCTCCATTAGTAGTTCTTACTTAAGTTAGGTATTACTTCTTAACCCCAAAACATTCCGTATCTCCAACACGTAAGCTGATTTTTAACTTCCTCATTCCAGACATACATAATAATATCAATAACAGCGTATGTATAGTCAGCATTACACGTCATTATGATATGTAACGTTATAAATCGATACTCTTACCACCAGTAACCAGGAACTAAAATATTATAAATAAATTATCGAATTACCATCTTTTCAAGGATAAGTGTACAGCTTTTGCTCGCGGTTTTGATTGTGTTAATGTAGGCAAACAAACGCATAACCTATCGTTGTTGTTAACAGAATTCAAAAAGCAAGAGTTTTTCAACTCAATTGTAATTTTTTTATAAATATTCTAGTGGACGCTATTTTCGTATGGACACCGACTTCCAAGCGGAAGTGCGAATAACGTCCACTATAATACTTAATGATTCCACTAAGTGAAGCGTTTTTCAATCATTTAAAAAAAATGTCTTTTACTATACAATTCGTTATTTATCATCTGAATTGCAAATTTCTTATTATTTATAATTAATTTGTAAAAATAAATAAATTATACCATTTTAGAGATTCACAAGTACATCATAACTACTTCTATATGACACTATTAACATTTAACAATGTATTAGACAATTTCTTTTTCCAACGTTATGCTGTTATTTCCTCTCGTTCACTTAATTTACTAATATTTAAACAATTACATTATTTCCTTTCAACTAAAATGTCACAATGACGATAACCAATTTAAATTAAAAGAAGTAAATATTCTTAATGACGATCTAAACAAAAATAGTATTCATGAATTCAAATTGCTCGAAGAATATCTCTATATAACGGAACGTTATTGAATGATGAACGAATATTATTCAGAGTTGCTTGCATAAAAATCTTAAACCAGATGCTTAGCAAGAAACCGCTTAGACATGGTTTTGTAAGAAATTATTTTAAATATGTGTAACTAGGTTTCAAATTTTAGACACTGCTTAGTAAAATTCGTGTTGAACCCGTGTTCATTTTTGTTTCTGTGATAAGACCGCAAATCTTTATATCGTCCTTTTATCTTCATAATATTAGTACAAAATTAATGAATAGCAAATTTTAATCTCTCCTATTTCTAAACATTTTTTCTGACATGTTACCCTTTCAAAATAATAATGTAAAAATTAAATTAAAATGTAGAAAACTAGAATATAGTTTCATTATAAAGTAACCCACATCCCACATATACATTAGCAAATATAAATATATAGCTAATACCTGAAAAAAATGTCCTAATACAAATATAATGTATTCTTGTAGTATTTTGAGTTTTCTGACGTATTTTAAACGTTATTTAATTTTTGTACTTACAATAAAACATTTTAAAACACTAGTAAGTGTTAAAATCAATTATGAATTTTAGGTGTATTAATGTACCGAAAAATATACTTCACTACATAATTCGGCGAAACGGACGTATTTAATAATATAACTTTTTTTTTCTCGAACAGACTACGCTATTTGCCTTATTTAGGGCTTTCACAGCTTCACCGGACTATAAATAATATAACAGATAATATAATAGAACAGAATATATAACAGAACAATTATATTGTTTGAATAAATACCAGAACTCATAGTAGTGGTGACGACACGCACAAATGTTTGTGTTGCGTCAGCGAGTTGTAGGCAGGCGCCGCACCACACCGCGTCAGTCCGCGTCCGCCACGAGGGACGGTGAAAGTGCTTACGCAATGTTGCAGGACTGCGTCTGCAGATGCAAATTGAAACTGGTTTTTGGGCATCTTAAAATTGCTCAACATTTTCACACCTTTTGAATACGTGAGCGATATGTTTGAGAATACTTTTCTCAATTATGTCAGTATCAAGTAAACAGTTACACCGTTGTCTAGTTTACAATAACGCGAAAATAATGTCCGTTGATTACATAACATCTACTTATTTTTATTATCGTCATGAATTAATCACATAACGATTATAAAACTTCATCTATTCATATTAAATATATGAATCGTTTGGTTTTGTTTGGAATACATCATACTCGATTTTGGGATTATTTTTGTTCGAAAGACAACAGCCTCGTTTACATGTAATTTATATAATGTTTACACAACTGCGTAGAATGAGGAGAATGTTTTTCGAGTATAGCAATTAGTAAGTAAGTGGGTGCGATGACGCCGACTGCAAAAGGATAATTTTGCGATCACCGATATTCGTATAGTTGTATTTAAATATAACTAGTGGGCGCCCAGTGGTCGACATTCGACCATAGTTATATGATTTTTTAAAGTTTGAACTTTATTAGGGTTCTTTTGTCAAAGTGTATACTTCTATATTCAAAGGTTTTCATCATGGCTACTCAGTAATTTGCCATGATCTTTAATTACATAGATATCTAAAAAATCTATGTGTAAATGAAAATGAAAATTAATTATAAATTTGAAACAAAGATCACATGGTAAACCTCTTAAATTTTAAGCAAACATAACTTTACGAAAATAAAGAAATTTATCGCAACCCATGACACAATTTTCAATTAATTTTACACAACACCATGGGTGGTTGGTATTTCTGGTTGATATTGAATTAATTGTAGTCTGTTCATTATGAGAAATAGTGATATGCCCAGTATCAATGATCAGTAATCAAATGGTGAATCCAAGACAAAGATGTGTTTAATACTACCATTAGCATATGAAAATAAATTCTTTTTTGTTCTTACATGAGGTTGAATTGCAACGTCGTAACCGCAGAGGTCTAAGTCATGGATTACTTTTATGAACAAAATTTTCATTTTGATTATAAAAAGTATTATTCGGCTCATTTTTTTATTAAATCATAATTTGAAGTGAGTTCACTATAAAAAATAATAAACATTAATATAATAGTTATAGTATCATTATAGAATGTAGAATGAAAAATGATAATTGGAACGTAAGAGTTAAAAAATACATACAGTCGAGCATAGCAACCTCATTTACAACCTTTTTTGAAGTTCGTAATTATTGACGGTTGACTAAATGTCTTTTTTATTTACATGTGTTTATATGTTGTGTAAAATTCAAGCAGTAGTGTGAGTAGTGTATATTTTAATTAATTTAATGTACTTCTAATGCATTTTATATAAAACTAGCTGTTACCCGCGGCTTCGCACGCGTTTTTTTTAATATATTAAATAAATTTAAAATTGTGATCACACATCTAGTGTAAATTACAATAATACTCTTTCGCAAATATTTGTAAGTATCACACGCACATCATCTACTGTAACAGGTAATATAATGTACACGCATTATATATGTGAATACTAATAGTGTATCGAATGGGATAGGATTTATCATAAACCACGTAACTGGAACTTTAAACTGCCATATATCACCCTCAGTGCTCACTTACACTATATAAGAAAGTAATGAAAACATTAAACTAAACATTATCAAACAATATGTGTTAGATCTTTTATTATATAGATATAATATGTCCATAGTGTCGATATAATTAAGTTATTATTATACCTTGCTATAATTTAAATCACATGTACACATATGACTTTCAATTATATTTATTCTTGGAGTCCAGTACAGCGCACTTCACACGCGCATGTTTACAGTGAACAACATATTTTTAAATTCACACAGACGAATGCACGGGTAATAGTTCATCACTACGTAGTGTAAAACAAAGTCCTGTTCCACGTCTGTCTATATGGTTGTTCGCGATAAGATCAAAAACTACAGAATGCATCTTTACGTCGTTTTCACTAATATATAAAATGATTCTTGGGCAAGGTATAGGTATAGTATGTCTTATTATCAGGGCGGGCAACGTCTGCTGAACCCGCTAGCTTAAAATAAAACAGCTAATTAGTTACTTATTTGCCCGTAAAATTCCCGTTCAAATATTACTTGTAATCCGGTGAAGCTGTTAAGACCTTGCTAGATTTCTAAAAAAAAACTGTTCAAATTAGTCCAGCCGTTTCGGAGATTTCCCGGAACAAATTAACAAACAGACACATCGACAGCATTAAAAAAATGTTGATATTTGTAGCACCACAGATATATGTATGTATTCACCAAAAAGTATTTATATTAATATTATATACACACACTTTATTTTTATAATACGTAATATATCACAAATCAAAAATTGGGAACAAAACTAACGTAGAATAAAGTTTTTGGCGGGATTTCAGTCTGCCATGTAGTGGATTTTATATTTTATTCATAATCTTGTGTTACTTGTCTCTATATTATGTTAAATTGGTGACGTTTTATGTAATATGGTTCGTTTATTGTGCATAAGTGAAATGACTGAAAAATAATACCACGGAGCATGAATTCTGTGGTATTGATAATTAAGAAGATAAAAATTTATGAAATATTATATAGAGGATTCGGCTCTTATACCTTTACATTAACTTGGACATAGAAGAAAATTATCTGTATTGACAACTTCAGAATTGGCAGTATGGGTTAATTCCTTCGACTGGCTTATTGGACGAGTATTATTACTACTAAAGTATTTGAATAGCAACACAAAATAAACTTTAGACATGTTTGCGATATAAACGTAACACGTATAATAAAAAATTGTAAACAAAACTAACGTAAAATAAACTTTATGAATAGGAACACAAAATAAAACATGAAAATATTTTCGATAGAATATTATCTCGTTACCATGGCATCGCATATAATACTGACATTAACAAGCAGCGGAAGTTTCCAAAATAGCTCGATTTTGAGACATTCTTCATCAGTGCTCAGCTCCTATTGGTTTTAACGTGATGATGTAGCCTATAGCCATCCTCGATAAATGAGCTATCTAACACTAAAATAAACTTTCAAATCGGACCGGTAGTTCTTGAGATTAGCGCGTTCAACCAAACAAACAAACAAACTCTTCAGCTTTATAATATTAGTATGGATAAACAGCTTTCTGCACTTCTCCGGCATATAAATTTTAACTATGCCAAATTTCAAGTTCACCCTTTTACGAAAAATAGGTTAAAAAGGGGTACAAAAGTTTTGCTTCACGTATTAATATATAGATACTAAAAGAGAGAAATCGTTTAGCTAAAATCAATAAAATTATATAAAGTAACAAAAATATTATTAACAATAGTTGCTGCAACATAGATACTGATCTTTTAATTTACGAACTCAACTATGGATTCAGTACGTATTTAAATCTATTGATTTAAAAAATGTATAATCTTTTAATACCCTTGTCTCATTAAAATAAACGCAAGTAATTTAACAAATGAGCACGATGAGTGATGACGCACGCCACACATTTTATACGTTCGTTGCGTAAATAAACGGAGGAGACTTGCAAATGTAACGCAATCTTTTGTGTTTTATATAAATTTCTAAAACGTGAATAGAGATGTAAACATTTTCAGAATACTTTTAATAGCTAAATGTATACTTAATAAAAATAAATATGCAATACATACATGTATATTTGAGCCATATTTCTATTTTAAATTTAAAATGTACGTTCATTATTATTTTTCAGTATGCTCCCTGATCCGTTTACTAATTTCAGGGCAGTGAATCCACGTCACACCATTCTATATAATATATATATATATATTATCTTCGGTATAAATATGCCAAAGAGTAAATGTTTAGAAAAGTCTTTTATTAGACTACTTTAAAACACAATTTGAGTACGTAAATAGTAATTATGTAATTTAAACTTTTTTCTAATTAAAAATCGTGTACATTTTATAACATGTGTAAGCGTGTAGGCGTGCACGTTTGTGGGGGTGATCGAGTAGTGTTGTAACAGTGATGTATATTTGTGTGTCACCGTATCGCGCAAGCAACGCACTCAAGGGCTCCCTACCGAGGGATCGAACCTATGCTTGAGCCGCTGCCGTGGGAGGCTTAATGGGGTAACTGCTAGAGTCTAACTACTAAGCATTATTAAGTATTAAGTGAGATACTAGACAGGCGAAATACTTAAATAAGGATGCGTTTTTTGTAAGTTATCTTTTAATTTTCAGAATCGTTAGAATTTCTAAGATAAGTTGAGAGATCTCAGTCGCGGAAGTTTTATCTCATATTTTTTAACAATAATTATACACACTATCAGTGTTTATTATGTAATCTATAAAATTAATAAAATAATTATAGTTCCCAGAATTAGATCTAATATTTATTGGCTAAATTACACAATATAGCAAATTCAGATTATTTACCAAATTGTCTGCCATAGTTTTGTTGCTACCTCCGTATGCGTTATACTAAATGTATACATATAATAAAAATGTAAATCAACGTCTTTGTACGATTTCCATTAAAAAAAATATTGCAGATATCTAGAAATAAGCAATAGAATACATTTCAATCATTTTTAGAAATGTCTGTCTGTTTGTCTGTCTATCTGTTTGTATAACCACGCATCTCTGCTTAGGTACTGGGTACACAATTTACCCTCAACAACAAATCATAAAGCATATACTCAGGAGTAACTTAGTGTTTATTTCATTAAAATCGGTCTACTACATATACCAAAAGCTATTGTAATTTTAATGACGACGCGGGGTAAGTACGAAAGTAAAATATATAGTAAATGTACTAATACATTCAGATGACTTTGAGTCACTGTTTTTTACATTAGATTCTACGTGGATGGAGTCGCGGGCCCAGCTAGTTGTGAATAAGTTTGATCTGAATCAAAATTTTAAAACCGTTATTTACCACTAGCTGACCCGTGCAACTTCGTTTGCACCAAATTGGTTATCACGTGAAAAAATTGTTTCTTTTTTTTATCGTAGCATGGCAAAATGCCTGCACTTTGCCTGATGGTAAGCACAGTACAATCCAAAAACAATAGCGACCACCAAGTGACACACTATCCATCGCTGGTCGCCACTATCATGCCGGCCTACAAAAAACTGGATATGTACAGGCTGATCCCGAAATGCGACGCGCAGAAGCGAATCACTATTACGGATTTTTTCGTCATGTACATGGTGGTTGTGACCCAGTCAGGCTGTAAAGCCCTACCACCCCGCAAATAAAACTGATACCCGACTGCAGCCACAACTACCGTTTCCAATTGTGAATCCAAACTATCCACAGATTCACTTAAACATATACCCAGATTACATGTATTCATTTTTTAAATAAACCTAGTACCCATTCGTAGCGTCATCTACCAGGATCAATTAAAATAAAAACTAACCTACATAAAACTGAATAAACATCTCTACCACTTACTTTATCATAACTATCTTCGACTTGTATTAAAACCTTTTTATACTCCATTGTATTAAAGAAAAATATATGAACACCGTATCGAAGCGTCAAACATCCCGCCGAAAACGTCAAATGTCACTTGCTTGAAACTATTGTCTAAGAGTTATAGACTGTTTCAAAAACGTATTTGAAATATATTTCCAATATATTTTTATAAATAATCTCTGTACCACTCACAACATAGTACCTATCACCTTCAAACCAAGCCAGTTTTATATATCAGGTTCAATCCCTCGGTAAGGATCCCTTGAGTGCGTTGCTTGCGCGATACGGTGACACACAAATATACATCACTGCTACAACACTACACGATCACCCCCACACACGTGAAACACATGAAACACTGAATGATGATGAATGAAACATGTTACTTTTTTCCTTATCGAACTAAAAAACTCTCAATTTTCCGATAATTAATATATGCAAGAGTTGTTGAGGCGTGTATGCTTGGTATACATATACGTTTCAACAACTCATACATATAGCTAGATTAGTTAAGATAGGTCGCGATTTTGCATGCAACAGGCAACAGCCAAGCCGAGGTGTGCCGTGTACCCTTGAACTGGTTGCCTAAATAAAATCGGCTGAGTACCTTAAGCGCTCGTCTTAGTAGTCCGGTAACTTATATACGTATATAAGTTATTGAAACATGCATGTGTACCAAGCATGCGTGCCTCAACAACTTCTATATGTATTTTGTGTAGGAAAAAATCTTCTAAACTATGTAGGATAGGATAACAAAAAATAAGGGTAGAACTCTTGTGTCACTGTATTGCGTGAGCAGCATACTCAAGGGCTCCACGCTCAGGGAACAGATCTAGGCTTGAGCCGTTGCCGAGAAGGGCCTAATTTGGTGTACGGGAGCGAAATTTAGTCCCAGACCACGGCGGCGTGATCTGCGGTTATGCGGGCGTGGGTGAGAACACGCTCTGTTTGAAGAGACAGGCTGGTACTGATCGTTTGCTGACGTGATTGAATCAGGAGGGTCGGTAAAAATGTGTCGCGGTCGTCTTCTATACTGCGCAGCGTTGGGTACGGGTTCATCGTTCGCGGCGGATACCACTAACGGGCTGGGATGATTCGCGGCTTTTTCGAGATAACTACCTGTAGTGATTTTATATACGCTCAGACAGAAAGCATCTCCAGGTCCTGTGGAGATCCTTATTCCGGACGTACCATGGGGCACCGGTGATTTTACGTAGGGCTCACTTCTGGAGAACCTGCAACTTTTGAACACGATTTTGCGCATGTGCAAAGACCGAACAACTGTACGTCATAATCGGACGGATGCAAGTTTTGTATAAAGTGAGTTTCTCTGGGGGATATTTTACTCTTATGACAAAGCAAATGATAGAAACGACCTAAGACCATACGGCTTTGTTTCGCACTCTTTCTTTGTGTGAATCGAAATTTAAGTGTTTATCTAAAGTAACACCAAGATATTTCACCTCGCCGGCCCAAGGTATTTCGGCTTTGTATAGCCTGATGGTCGACGACGCATATATTTGAGATGGCGTCAATCCCAAGTCATACGTTTACGTTTATCGTTGTATATGGTGGTCAATAATGTTTAATAAAATGAAATTGGTTCTTTGCTATGAAAAAAAATAATTGATTTGAAATTTATTATTGGAACGAAGTTCCTTACGGCAGGCTTGGAGGAGATAGAGATTTTGCTGCGCGACCGAACTGAAAAAAATGTGATAGTAAAACTGTAACGAAAAGTGCATGGAATAAAACAGTTAAATTAGACGTGCGCAGGCGTGACAGTCGTATACATAAGCGAGTAGTGTATAATATCTTTCTCTTTCTCCTTTTTTGTAATTATTTCTATTTCTATGTAATTTTATATTGTCAAACAAAAATAAAGAGACATATTTTGTTATTTTAATTGATAATTTGAATTACGATTACATAAAATTGAGCACGATTTTTTTTTCCAAATAGTGTCGATTCTACATTAGCCGAAAGAACTTCGTTCCTACCTGGTGTCCCACGACACCACATTCTTTTTTTTATTTATAAAATATATCAGCGGGTATATATATGATTGTTTATAAAAAATGTGTCTGAATGTTTAATTGCGTTTAAAAGTTACTGAAAAAAATATTCCTAAACTTATTATTGATTAATCATAAATCAAAATGCCTATTAAAAATACAACGTTAACCCGCTACCAAGTGTCCTAAATTCTGTCTATTGATATATTGATAATTTCTGTAGGTGGTAGAGCCACGCTGAAGCTATTACTGGTTTCAGCATGAATGGGTCGGCTCGTTCGGGCTATTACTGCCAGAATACTTACAGAAAACCGACGTCAAATAACAGTGCTTGCATTGTAATGTTTCGTTCGGTCAGTGAGAGTGCCGGAGGTTCCCTTACACTCCCCCATATACAGTTTGGAAACGCACTTACAAATCCCCTGGTGTTGCTAGTGTCTATAGACGATGGTGGTCACTAAACATCACGTGACCCACCTGTTCGTTTGCCTCTTATGATATAAAAAAAATATATTGATGTATTAAAGAACCAGGTATTCTAAAATTCTTGTTCTTTTAACGTTGCCGGCTCTTGAACTAAGGTGTCGCAAAAAAGTCTAGTTACGTTAACTGCAAATTTTTGTTTGTCGTTATTCTGGAGAACTCATTGCGTTTTATGGGACAAAGAGTATCCTGGATGTAGTCTTCTAATATTAGTTATCACCGTGTCAAATTTCGTTAAAATTGGTTCAGTACTTTCAGAGTAATTCGGGTTTATATTCTAGACTTTAATCCTTTATCCTGGAGAACCCTTTGCGTTTTATGAGACAAAAAGTATATTTGATGTAATCTCGTAATATTAGTTATCACTATGTCAAGTTTCATCAAGATTGGTTCAGTACTTTCAGAGTGATGCGTGTGCATAGGGACAAACAGACAGACAGACAGACAGACAAAAATTGTAAAAAGATTATTTTTGGCTTCTATATCGATAACATAGTCTACCCTTATTAAAATTTTCAAAAAATATTTAATGTACAGATTTCGACTTGTTACAGTTTTATTATAGTATAGATATTCTATGGACGCTAAACGATTGCTAAATAATGAAAACAAAACTACATCGCTTATATATTTTTATTAAGCTTATTAAAAAAAAAAATTCGTTTATCCAATTCTTTATTCCAATTCAATTATGTCTACTTATATATAAATACCTATAAATATTATTGTTGTTTACAACAAATCTATACATATAATAAAAATGAAGTGTCTGTATGGTAATATCAAAATTTAAAAAAAAGATCGATTGGGTATGAAAGTATACATGCTTCTGATAACAAAAATGCAATTTTTAAGATTTTTGACGGTCTGTCTGTCTGTCCGTTTGTTCGGGGTAATCTCCGAAACGGCTGAACCGATTTTGATGAGAATTTCACTGATGGATAGCTGAAATTACTGCGGGTAGCTTAGGCTACTCTAAATTAGACTACTCTAAATTAGACTAGCTGTTAACCGCAGCTTCGTCTGCAATGCTATCTCCAAAACGTGTTGACCGATTTTCACGGAGCTTTCACCAACAGATAGCTGAAATTATAACAAATAATTTAGTATATTTTATTGTAGACTAGCTGTTAACCGTAGCGGGCGTAGGCCCGCAGCACTATTTCCAAAACGGTTAGATCGAATTTCACGGGACTTTCACTGGTAGACAGCGAACCTTATAAAAAGTAATAGAGGTTATTCTGTTTTAGACTAGCTGTTACTCGCGACTTTGTCTGTATGAAATTTAGCACGATTTCAACTCATTCTTTATTTTTAAGTAGAGACATGATTATTAACTTATTGATTACAATTCGTTATTATAATTATTAGTAACACTGCAGATAGAAGAGTTCTTTCTAATAAGATCTTAGACCATAAACTTTTTTTTTTTTTTCGAACTGACTATGCTATTGGCCTTAATTCTTTGGCCTTTACAGCTTCACCGGACTACGGACCATAAACGTATTACGTAAAGAGTTCCATAATACAATTTCTTGCAGAATAGACAAGCGTTAATTTTTTTATAGTCACAAAGTTTTAATACAATAGAAAAGTATATTTAATGTAGTGTACATGTAAATCTTTATAATAATATTTTAAGTAATTGTTTCATTACTTCCTTATACAGTGTAAGTGAGCACTGAGGTAGTTTTATGGTGGGGTAAGGTTCCAAATATGTTGCTAATGACAAACCTCATTTGGCACACTGTTAGTAAGTATTTATATATCTACGTGCGTTTCGTACTTACAATTGTTTTTAAAGAACATTTCCATAATTGTGCAGTTTCACAATTTTATAATTCTTGAATACAATTTTAAAAAACGCGTGTGAAACTGCGGATACAGCTAGTTTCTAATATTAGTGTTACAATTTTTTCAGCAAATATTTAGTAGATATGATGTAACTATAAAACATTAGAAAAGTTTTATGTATTACTTACTATATTTAAAAGTTCTACATTTTTTTAAATAATTATTCTTACGTACATAGTATTTAGAATTTCTAGTAACGATTTTTTTCTTAATCTTTATATTTAAAATTTTCTATTACTTTCTTATAAGCGATAATTCCTGTATCAGGTTTGACTACGAATGTAGTATCGCCTTATCTACTTTCAGTCAGTGTTCCCGCTTTAGTAATACTGTTTATAAAGGGTGTGATTGACAATAAGTGGACATTGACAAGAAGGTGGTTTGTTAGTACCACCTATGTTCTGTTAACATTAAGATCCTATTGGAAATGACTTATAAATAATATCATACGATCTCGTATACAAACAATGATAGTTGATTTGTATGTCTGTTAATTGTATATGCTCTAAAAAATAATACTAAGTCTATTTGTTATTTTATTATAATGGGATTATATAGTGCACTTAAATAAAAGTTAGCGTAACAGCTTTAACGCAACAGTTATAGCTCACTTACAATCCATAGATATGTCCGCAGTCAACAAGCGGAAAACGGAAGTGACGCTTAAGTTAAATACCTCTTGTTTGTTAGCAAAAATTTAGTTCGAACAACCTCTACAACATTGTTGATGTAAGAGTAACCGGTGCGTCGGACGCGCGACAGTCTCCCGGGGAGTCGCTAACCACTTTTCTTTTGAGCAAGCACCTCTTGAGTTTCTCTCGACATGCGCGTATGCAGTTCGATTCATAACGCTCGGAGGAGCGCGCGTTTACACAGCACACATAATACAAACTTTACGATCAACTGATCTGTGAACCTATAGGACATCAAAATCGGAATTTCGGTGTGAAAAGTTCGCTTTAAAAGCGAGCATTGTGTTCGTATTATTCGTATCTCAGTAGAAAGTTTGTTGAAACTACTTACCTGGGTGTACAGAATTATCAACGGTTTTATTAACGAGTGCACCGGCTTGCCGCAACTGCGATTGACTAACTGTAAGGTTTTATTTTAACTTTTTCAAAATATTACCAATTTAATACAAGATTTATTCATAAAAATATTATATTTTTATTTATATATATATAATTAATATATAATTTTTATTAACCGCCTTTTACTTAAGGAAAAGTTGAGTTATTGTAAGTTACAATAAGGTTTGTTCCATTTAAACTATGTATTTGTTTAAAGCGTAAATTATTCTCTTCTATCTATTAGTATTACAATATAAATTTATTTTAAACTTCATATCTTTAGTACTCATGTATTTTTTTGTATTTTTAAGTATTATCACTTGTCATACTAAGTAATCTACGAGCCTTCTAATTATAATTAATAAAGTCATAGCCCTTCCTATACGTAATGGAGTCATTAGCTTTTTTTTTAAACTGAACAAAGTCATTGATCTTCTAATGGAATAAAAGACAACACAATATGTGAATGTGGGCTGGATAAAGGCATTCTAGGTCATATCTTTTTCTACTACCCCAACTTAGTATATTCCTTGTATGATGATGTTTATGCTGACAGTATACCCTGTTCATTAGATTTTAAATCTTTGCTTTTGTATGTGTCTTCTCCATGTATACTCTAGCCAATTTTATAAAAAATTAAAATTTAGCATTTTATTAAAAAACTTATACTTTACCATAACACAATAATTAACAGTGATTATTACGTAAATAGGTACATATTTATTTAAGCATGTTATCTGTTGTATTTGTCGTTGGGTATTTCGGTTACCTAATCTGGAAGAATTAATTATACAATTAATATTTAATACTACCTATAAAGTGACTATTCCATGACTAACTTAACACTGGCAGAATTCGTAGCTACGAAACGCGATTATTAAAACACTTTAAGTTGATCTTCTAATGTACTTGTGATAAACCAAATAAAATGTCATAAAAATAGTGTTAAGAAAGATTTAAAAGCTGTAACTTAGATTTTTCTCATGCATAACTTTCAGTTGTCAAGTTTTGCTGACAAAGTTTATACAAATAATGTACTCAATAAATTGTATCAGATTACACTGACCTTACAAACGCAAGGTAAAGCTATCAACAACGCGTAGAAAATGTGATCACGATATTTGTTCAGTTTTTTGGCATACTTATATAATACAATTTTATACATTTAAATCATTCCGTAGTCCGCTGAAGCTGTGAAGGCCCGTAACGCCGATAGCATAATCGGTTCGAAAAAAATCATTGCATAAAATGTACATTATAGTAATTCCGGGCGTTAAACTGTGTTTTGAAATATGAAATCTTTTCTCAGCCAAAAACTGTCAAACGATAAATTAATTTTATATTATTTTTCAGAGAGATATGCTTAATAACCTTCTTCAAAAAATCTTAATACCAGACTTGTTCTCATTATTAATAAATATCTGAAACTAACATCTCATCCATAAGAATAGAAGAAAAGATTGAAATTAATAATTGATTAAGGGACAATATAATTAAACAAATTTCACAGTAGTGTACAGTAGTCAGTTTACACGATCATTTTATTATTTAGCGGACCCGGGAGGTTGGTGTTGTCCTGCCAAAGAGCTAAATAGGTAATTAATTAAAGAAATATACTCGGGAAATAGTAAGAGGTGCTGGGAGGCTGAAAATCGAACATTAATCGAAAATATACGGGGCATATAACAGAAATAAATTTTTAAAATTGTCGTCTGTTTGTTCACGCTTATCTTCAAAATTCAACTCATTTTGGCGCGATTTTCATTGGCAAATAGCTAATACGTATAAAGAGTTGAATACATTTGTATTAGAAAAAAATAGGGTTCCGTGTAAATATAATCCTTTATAAAGATACAAACGCAAACGAAGTCATAGACGGCTGATATTATTTAATAAATCTATCACACAAGATTTCATTTTATAGTAGTAAATCAGCAATATTATTGTCACCATCAATTAACTTTAACTTGATTATAGTGTTCAGTTATAACTGAAAAAAGAGCTAGACAAATAGGTACTTTAAGTACATTTATCCTTCTTCATAATTTCCTTTTCAAGTTTTCCGAAACCTCCTTTTCAACTGTCACCACACATAACCGAGTATGAAATCAGAAATTATTCAAGCATCTTATCGATTTAATGCAATTGGCATAAAACTTTTATGATCCAAGGACAGGAATACGTCAATGAAACTGTTGTCAAATTAGCCGTAAAGACATGTTTTAACTCTTTATTATCTAAAATAGTTAGTGATTGTGATTTATCTCGGACAAGCAAACACAAATCAACTAATTAATCACTTAGTA
Organism: Antheraea mylitta; assembly: GCA_014332785.1. Taxonomy (NCBI): domain Eukaryota; kingdom Metazoa; phylum Arthropoda; class Insecta; order Lepidoptera; family Saturniidae; genus Antheraea; species Antheraea mylitta. The sequence goes on along the minus strand of JACEII010000038.1, from coordinate 486,685 downwards.
ACTAGTAAACGGTAAAACAATCGTTGTGAGTGGAGTGGTATCCCACGACACAGATACGATTGTGAACGTAACTGTTAATTTAATCTTTTACTAACTGATACCCGTGACTTCGTCTATGTATATTATTATTTTAGTAATATATTTTATTTTACAAGGGAATAAACATAACCACAACAACATTTGCCCCACTTCTCTACAACAAAAACATACAATCGTGGAACGCGTAATGCTTATAAAAATAGTAATTTCTCAAACTTTCATAACTTTATATTAAATGAAGCTATCGTGACATTATTTTTAGCATAAAGGCCAACGTGGAAGAAAAAAACTTAATTGAAATATATTCGGTAGTTCGTTAGTAATACGCGTACAATGACAGTCCATTTTATTTATAAAGATTAGCATTAGAAGAACAGCACTATATCATTGACAATAATGTAGCTGACACATGTCTTTGTATATATTGGTTCAGTGTTAAATTTAGACTTGTTAGTTAGTTAGCCATGTTCTACAAATGAGTATCAGAATTAAATTTAATAATATTAATTAAGGATAGATAAGAAAATGTATGGATTAGAGTAATAAAATAATAGTTATAACGTAAAAAGAAATGAGTTTTATGTATTTTGGGACATTGATGTATCTATTTAATGTGATTAATTCAACAAAATACGATCTAAGAATCGATTTAGAAGTATATGAATCCATAATGAGTCAAAGCAAAACATTTTACATCCACACAGTGGGCCCAATAGGTTTCAGGCTCGGCAAGAACAGGGTGATCGTGAAAAATCCTTTGTTAGTGACAGTTGCCCACGTTAATTCTTCTGTTTAAAATTTCTGTCAATCACTCCATGAAATAATTATTGTCATCCGGTCTTAAGAACCTCCTTATGTAAACTTTATAAATGTCATTAAGGTTAAAATAAATAAATATTAAGGTATAAAAAGAAAGTTAAAAGTGACCGTGTACTAGTTAAAAAAAACGATGTCGTACAATATATTTATATTGCACCAGACTATCCCAAGTCTTAAACTTGATTAACCAAGCCAAGTAAATAATACTAATAAAAACTGAAGTTAAACTTAGACATTGTAAGTTCACAAATGTAACTTAGTCTTAACAGAAAATATATAACAAACGCAATCACGTGAAATATTCACAAATCAGTAGCAACGATGATTTTCGTAGAATAATTGCAGTGTTGAATATTCACCAAACTGCAAATGTCGTGGCACATTATACACAAGGGATGTTAAATAAAAAAACACGTAGAATAAAATGCCTTTTCTAACCAATTCTGCCGCCCTAAATAAAGGGGCCCATCTAACTACAACAGAATTCATAGAAAAGTCAAAAGTCTCTTGTCTGCGCTTTTAACGAAGTAAGTCTACTTGGTTTTTTTTTTAATTAAATGTAATTTGAAAATAGAAGTTCATAGGTGAAAAAAAAAATACAATGGGATGCACCGTTTTCCCCTGATCTGGAATATGTACAAAATACAATATTGTAGAAGTTTTTTGTATTGCAATGACTACTCAGATGGTCTCTCAGATGGTTTCTTCAAAATTGTAAATATACATTTGTAAGTACAAAATCTGATGACCGTGGAGGGTACTTAAGAATTCAAAACACCCCTAGTTTCTCACAATGACAGACTTATGAATTGAGGCACTATATGATGAAAAGAAAAAATCTTTCTGAATTGAGTCACCATTTTCGCGAACTTCATATGCATGTAAACCTTGAGGTCAAGGTCACCTTTTATACATGTTCTTCTACGTTTAAATTCTAACTTGCATCAAATTGACAATTTACATTAAATTAAAAACATTTTTTTTATAATTAACCTTTCCAGCCAGAAATTACTATTTAACTATTTAGAAAAAGAGGGATAAGAGTCAACACTCCTTGTGTTATAGAGTACTCTCATAATACTGATAATGTACAGTTTCTTACCTAGCTACTTGAAAATTGATGCATTTAAGAGCCAGTATCCTATAGCGAGGATAGCCAGCATAGCGTGAATATCAGCAATTAAAGACGAAAGAGAATGTAATCGATCAATAATATAAAACATATTTTATCATGACAAATAACAGCTGTTTATATTGAAGTCGTTTTCTAGAACTCAATTTAATTCCATAGTAATACTTTCCGCGTCCAGGGATTAAGTTAACACTTAAGTAGTCCATGTAACGGCCACTTGTCGGTTACATTTATTTCAAACATTTCCATACGAATTATTCTCCTCAATTTTTCGTTTTTATTATGTTTTTGGTATAATAAACTATATAATACATTATTTTTACTAACATAGAAATAGCTAAAACAAATTAGAGTTTATTATATGTAATTCCATAGTATTACTTTCCGCGTCCAGGGATAAAGTTAAGACTTAAGTAGTCCACGTAATGGTCACTTGTCGGTTACATTTATTTTAAACATTTCCATACGAATTTGTCTCTTCAATTTTTCGTTTTTATCATGTTTTTGGTATAATAAACTATATAATACATTATTTTTACTGACATAGAAATAGTAAAAACAAATTAGAGTTGATTATATCCATTTAATCCAGTCCTAATAATAATCTATTTATAACATTCAATGTTTACACGTGAAAGCAACTGTTTACTGTTACTTAAACAAATGAAATGTAAACATTTTCTGATAACAAAATAGATACATAAGAAAATACATCGTATACACTTTTTAGTTATTACATTGCAAAACAAAGGGAACAATAACTCACGTTTGTGTCATATGTTGCATTAACAATCAAATTTTTAATAAACTCCGTTTACAATAGGCATTGAACATTTTCTTATTGGCCTTATTACCCACGTTGCCAAAAAAGAGCAAACAATTCGAATGCTATACTTAAAACAATCGAGTGTGCCGTTCACCGTACGATGATGAAACAAAATACACACGTGATATATTTATAAATTAGTTTACGAAAGTTGCAGTTCTAACAAGGTAGCTGCCCAAGGATTGTAGTGTGACATTAATAAATAAAGAGTCCTTTAACTTTATATCGAGATACGTGCAGTGAACTTGATAAATAGTAACCATATCAATAAATAAATCTATAAATATCTAATAAATTATAGAAATATATAGTCATACAAACAGTAATACAGTTATTTCGTTCGTTAGGAATAATACTAGATTATTAACGTTGAAACAAAGGATTATATCTGTTCATTGAAATTTCAATACGTAATCTATTTAATAAGATTTCATGAAAATCTCTTTATGCTAAATATTACCAAGCAAATAATAAAACATTCAACAATTTTGAAAAAGATTAATAAACAAATTTTAGTCACTTAAATAAAAACAAAGATTTATGCCACGAGCATTACAATTTTCCGCCTAACTGATGTGGAATATAATGGTGGTTAAATCTACTCTCATAGTAATTTCGATGTGGGTTAAAATATACATTTTTACATTAGTTACCTACCTATAATTCTAGTAATACATTTTAATCGAATCATTTAATTGATTTTTAAGAAGTATAGTACAATTTTATTACATTCAAATATTAAAATTTCATTACCATAGCCTTTCAAACTAGAGTCCACATTTTATAGTTACTTTAACGGGAATAACAAATTTAAAAAGACGTTGCAAAGCTAATGATTATTCTCAGCAAGACTCTAAATTAAATACAAGATAGATCTGGTCAGTAGGTCAAGATATTCAAGAATGTAACATGAGACAGTATCAGTTATGCGTTATAATATAACTTGTGTAGTGTATCTAATACTGAAGGCAATTACGGATATGTAAGTATCATCTGCTAATACTGCTTGTTACATTATTTGTCTATAAGGAAGATTATGTTTTCGAATGGGAGTAAAACATTGTTATTTGTAAATAGCTAAATTGATGATAGTCTGTAAAATAAATTTATTTTCTTGGCAGACATAATTCACGTAAGTTTTGAGCCGTTTTCATGGGACATCTTTAATGCAAACCTGGTCAACTACAATAAGTTCAAAATCTGTCTCCAAACGTCTATTAGTCTATTTCAGAGGTAGCCCATTTCTGGGTTTATCATATTATTTGTTTGTTTACCAGTCTAGAAAATGTATTATGTGACCGCTGAAAACAAATTTATCAAACGATTGGTTCTGTTATGAATTACTGTACACAAGGATCAGACAAGTAAGAAGTTACAAGTAAGTTGTTCCTTTTAGTCTTGGGAATTAATTCTTTATTAATGTTATACGATTATAATTATAAAAATACTTGTAAATCTTGCAATAAAAGAATAATGAAATAAATTACATATAAATTAAAAATATGTTTCCTGCAGAAGATATCAAGTACTTATTCAAGGTTCATCATTAAAGTAATGCCTTGTTGGATATATGTTAAGGCCAGCCCATTTAGATGATCTTCTCTTATACTGTTGCAAAGATATTTATACTGTTCCAAAGATATTTATGCAATTAGCGTACCGTAATGATCTTACCTTCATGAAAAAATATATACTGTTGAGATTTATTTATTTATTTCAGGTCCACGAAACTGAGTTCGATAAACAGAAATTGCTATCGACTCTGCTAAATGTGAACACCATATGCACAAAATGAGAGATAGATTTTTATAGCATTAAAAACAAATGGAATTTAAAATAAATTAACACTTAATTTTTCTTTTCTACTTGTTGCCAAAAAAAAACACAAAATAGTATATCACATTTACTATTACAAAAACAATGCTATATCATTAATAAATAATTTCGTCCTGTTCACATATTTATGTAAAAAAATTAAGTGTTGGTGTATGGCTAACTTTAAATGTATGTACGAATGTAAGTGTATTCGATTAAATGAATATACAAAGCAGGGTAATGCGCATCAATATGAAGTTTCGTCATCAAAGATAAAGATAAGATAAGGGATAGGTAAATTTTAAATTAACGCAAGTGAAACGCGGGCAAAAGATAGTAAACTATATTTAATATAATTAGATTGAATCACCGAGCCGTTTAAGTTACGTTTGGTATTACGAAACAGCCTTTCGATGACACCGTCTTCATAATAAGACCCACGACACTTTCTACTTCTTAGAGTACCTACTCGAATAATATTTATATTACTTCACTTCTCTAAGTTATTATGCTGCAAGCAGTTACGTTTATATTATTTTGGTTTTAAAATGCTTACTCTCAGTGAGTAAGTATTACAAGTAATTTTAAATAAACATACATTATTTGTATGTCTGAAATATCATTAAGTTGTTGAGGACAACAGTTTGTTATTAATATCATATCGATTATTATAGTTACGTTGTTATTATTCTAGAAATTATAAAAATTGTAAATATCTGTCCTATAAATTATAGCTACCTACACAAACAATGTTTACAAAACAAAATATATAAGTTTTAAATTAAAACGTTACACTCATTTACTCTAGGTGATGATTTTATTATTCGATGTAAATTTTTAAATAGACTAATTGAATTCATAAGGAAATATTTCTACATTCCAGAATATACAATGCTCATAAACATATTAATATATTATTGATATATAATAGTATTAATATAACTGGCGAGTTCACTAGCACTCGTTGAAATCTTTTACTTTTGGAGAAAGCCAACAAATGTTACCCTATCAAAAAATTTCAATTATGTATATTATCCACCATTAAAATACGAATTTTTATCTTGAACGAAACTGTAAAGGTATTCTAAACGAATATGTTGTATTTTTAAGAAAGTGAATTCAATAATTTTTAACATACAGGTATACTACTACTAGGTAATTTGTGTTATCAATTTTGAATCTAAACATATATTCATACACAATACATTATACTGTGGTCAGTTTTCAATGTAATTGTGTATCATTTTACGCTTCGTTTATATTTGTAATTGTATCATTTGCACGCATGACATACTGTCGACTCTCTTACCTATTAATACATTTTGTGTTTATTAACTCATGGTAAATCGGGTATTTAAAATACATGTCATCAACTGGGGCATAATTTTAAGGTGGCCACAAAACTGTTTTTTACAGGCCAAGCAGTTGACGTACTAGCTCTAATATTGAACGGAAGTTCATGGTTCTGATTTCCGTAGTACAATAAAATAGATATCTGTATTATATTTGAGTTTTTAATATTAATATACGGATATATGTAAGAGCTTAAACAACTACAACATATAGCATATTTGCTAAGAATAGAGATTGTATTTTTACATATAACTATAGATATTTTTTTAACTAGACCGTTAGAGATATTTCATATATTTTTCGGATAAGTAAATATTAAATATACGTTTATTTTTTTAATCCAAACTCACCGTTACATAACGTTATATTTGACCTACAATACTGTATATGTGGACGCTTCGGCACGGGATATTGTGAATTACAACCTAAAGATGACAATAAAGAATAAAAATGCAGCCGCTATAAAAACAATAACGTCATTAAACCAAAAATAGTTAATAATTAAATAAAATAAATTAAAAAAAAATTACTCACGAATATGATTTGTTACGTATACAAGACATTACTCGTAAGGAAGAAAAAGGTGCGCACCCAGAGTCTGCAGAATAGAAGAAACTGTATAAATAAATAAAAACTGTATATTCTTTCAGTCTCTTTACAGAGAATCATTCTACTACTACCAGGCAATTAAGTAATGTATTTAATAAATTACACTTAATAATTCAGATTATTTATTGAACTTCACAATTTCTGAAACATGTAATTTACTATAGAAATGTATTGTAGAATAATCAACTATACGACTCTTAATAGAATAGCAACTTAATTAAAAATATATTATCTTTGTAACTGCAAACTCAACGATATTCTACTGCACATGCGAATGCACACATTAATAGCTAACTTTTACTTCTCATTCCGGTAAGAGCGAACATAATACGGAAAAAAGCCATTCACGTTATACTGTAAATGTAAAAAATAATTTTCATATTATCTTTGTGTAAGATTTTTTTATGAAACAATTACTTTTACAAAAGTTTTGAAAAATATTTTTACTATACTATCAAAAACAATTACTGTTATACTAAAGGTTATATTGAAATGTTTTTATGAATATTATAGTTTTAAATTCATAAATGTTAACTAACCAAGTTTCTAGTAAATACATAAGTTGTAGAATTTATTACGTCACTGACCCAACGTTTATCTATGTAAAGTAAAATAAGAATTAGCTCTAAACTCAAATATAATTGCCTCTCTCAATGAGATTTAATTATATTTTCGACAATTTTCATTATTTTCTTACACGTTTATTTATATATGACAAAATAAAACAATTATTTACAATAGAGAAAGAAGAAATAATGCAGAAATTAGATAATATCAGGACGAATAAAAAGTAGAGCACAAAATTAAAATTAAATATGACTCATTTTTTACGCTATACACAACTGTAAGACATACACATCTGTTCCTGCTATCAGAAACACAAGACCTATGTCTTGTATTCGATTATAATAGCTCGAGCTCAAGAAAAAATTAAGCAATATCGATAGTGAAGTAATATAGAAAAAATATAAAAATATTTTCCCAAAACCAGAAGTAGAAACTCTACTATAGCCGTAATTACTAAACCAGTCTGAACCACGTAAAACACTACTTATACATTTCAATAACTATATAAAATTGGTAATATTAAATGTTCGGCACCAAACGAGCCCGAGGTCGTATTAAGATGGATTCAAGTGAAAGTTGTAATAACCCCTCCCTGATCCCCCGGGGGAGGAGAACAACATAGTGTTCTGTTATTCAGTCTTCGTTGCCTTTGTTTGCAAGTAATTACTTTAGCAACAACGTTAAAATTCAAATAAACAGATATTGAGATTAACATTTGACACTATTTACTCAATCTATACTATTAGTATAAAGAGGTCAAGTTTGTGACGTTGTAGGGAGGTAATCTCTGAAACTACTGCTCCAATTTTAAAAATTCTTTCTATGTTATATAGCTCATTTATCGAGGATAGTTATAGGCTATATATCATCACGCTAAGACCAACAGGAGTGGAGCACCAATGAATAATGTTTAAAAATCGTTTTTTTCCTCTAGAGAGCTCCCGCTGCGTGTTAGCGTTAACCTAAACTATCTATTCCACGCGAACGAATTCGCGGGTAGAGGCTAGTCGTCAATAAAATTGCAAATGTCATTTTAATTTAATACTATAATTTGTTTGTCATATTCACAGATATTTTGTTTTATTTTATTATTATTTTTGTATTCACTATGATATAACTTGGATGTATGATTATATAGTATTTAGTTTATTTAATTCCTAGCATATACAGTACGTTTCACTGGGAATATTTTTTGTCTGTATATTTTCATATAAAATAATCTATCTACCTATCCAGGTCTCACACTTTCTCTGTAACCAATTTTATTGTAACTGGAATTTTATCATGAAAACGTTTATTAAATAGATGGAGTTTCGCGTTTATAACGTTAGTATGAATTGTGTGTGAAACAAAAAAGTTTATTTTTTCTTTCTAATATTTTTCTTGTTAAGGTATAGGTCTCCGTTGTTTTATCGAGATACCTACTAACTAAAACATTAATGAGGTCGTTTATACAAATTAGAATTTGGAATTCTGTGTTATCTCGTTACAATTCCATATGCTAATAATATGGACAAATAAAAGAAAGTTGTCACTGTATGTGATTTACATAACACGATTTTCTGTGACATTACAAAGAGACGACACCTACGATATTCCTATAACAAATAAACAGCATAGCTTATTTCTCTGCCAATAGTATATTTACCAAAAGTTCTTATTTATTTTATGTATCACATTTTATATGCAACTTTTCTAAGTGTAATTTATATTCAAATATTTGTAATGGATATTTTTAACACCAAAGTTTAACCCGTTGTTTGCTTTTAACATACATAGTTGTTGAATATGATTGCAAATTGTAGAAGTGTTGCCGAATGAGAAAATGTTATAAGGCATAAAATATATGACAATATTGCTTAACCTCGGTATTTACTCTTAAACATTGTATTAAACACAATACATTATTAGCATTTGAACTTATATCTTAAAATATATATTATAGTTAGGCACTATTATGTTTGAATTGTATATTGTACAGTAGAAAAGAAACAATAAAAATATTGTAATTGTCATTAAAGAGTCCGAAGTCACGTGATTTTCTAGTAATATAATAATTTAGACCTTTTTAGCCGAAGATTTTTAAGATAACATTTAACGATACGGTATTATTAAATTAACGAATGTTACGATATACCAGTTTCCTTACTATTATCGTTTACGTTAAATAAATAACAGTTATAATAAAGTCAGAAGATTAAAAAAAAAACGTTTTCAAAGCCAGTGTTCGACCTGTAAAAATCGGGTACATAAAACACAAAACTTAATCATTAGTCCACCACAAACTAAAAGAACCAAACATAATTAATAATTGATTATTATAATATAATGAATAGCATCAATTAAAAATTATTAAAAAGATGAAGAGGATAAACAAAGAATATTCAATTAACATAAAATATATTTCAAACTCAATGTTAAACGGAACATCTCTAGTGGTAATGATCAATGTAGGGTAGTTATTAAAAATAGCATTATTACATCATTCGACCACGATACGTGTAATATTTCGAGCAAGAAATAGTGCAAAAAAATGAGAAAAAAAAATTATACATATTACTAGACTAGAATATGCCGAAATCTGACACAATACTTCTATATATTCAAATCCATGGATAGATGTATAGATACTTAAAACTTATACATCAAAATGTAGTGTAATAATAATTATAATTAAATGTAAATAGTAAAAAGGTAAAGGTAAAAATAAAGATAATGAATCTGCAGCAATCGAGACAGATCACACGACATCTAATCGAAACAAGGACCAAAAAATCCTTAAGAACACCTCGCGTGATTAACAGACGCCCTGTAGTGCACAACTTATTATAGTATTGGCATCCATGATATAGAAACGCGAATTTTAAATCATCATACACGTCCAGAATTTCTAGTAGGCATTGACCATTGTTAAAGAACGGACCAATGCGTTATTTCACATATATAAACGTACAAATTATATTATAAGTAGTTCTATCAGTACATTGCACTAAAGAATATAAATATTTCACTCAAAAGATGCATTAATACATTAAACATGTACATATTATTAAAGAAATATGAGAGTTGAAAGTTTAAAAACATATTAGGATATTATGAAAATAATGCATTCAAAACAATACAAAAAATTATATTGAACATCGGCAATGTTTTTGAATAAATATTGAATCCAATGACAGCACAGGATTTAATGTTAAGAAATATTAAATTACTTATTTAATCCATAATTAATTCTTGTAAATGCACTTCTAAATATTGATAATTACTATTTCTACGAGCAATGCCTTTCACTCATTATAAGCAAATAGAGCAAGGCATTCTATTATTAAATACCACTTAAAAATATAATGTCGCTGAACTAAACGATTTACCGAGCGTTCAAATGTAAAGCTAGAATTTCGACAGTAAAAATATTAATTCTATGGAAGGAGTAATACAAGATATCTGATCAAATAACAAAAGTGCAGTTACTTTGTTCATTTACCGACTTTGTGTAGCTCTGAATAACTAACGAACTGTGGAATTAGAACATTACTTAGGTACAGTTTCAGGTCAGATGGTATGGTCGTATAAACAATATAAAGATTCCTCCTTCACCCGCGTACTCAGTATATTTAACTCCTTCGGTTTTCATGTTCAGATATATTAACCGTGTAACAAGTAAAACTCAATTTAAATCACGAGTAAACAAGTCCTCTTAATATGCAAATGGACCGTAATTCCGCGTTCGGTATGTAGTATTATCATTCTAACCACATGACATATTTGAACAACTGTGTCATGAGTGCAATGAGGTGAATGAGTTACGTTTTTAAGGATTAGTTTATTTTTATACTCGCCAAAGAAATTCAAACATAGGTTAAATATTTTTTAGATGTCACAGTTGCCTAAATTCCTGTATTCCTTAAACTAACTTAAAATAAGTAGAATTAATCTAATCAATAATATTAATTCGACCTACATAAAACTGAATGAGTTAGTAATAAAAGGTACTGTTATTTAGTTTTATTTAATTATAATGATATTACATTGTGGTCAAGGTAATAGATTAAGGCACAGGGTCATTTATAAATATTATAAGAGTAAGTCGCTTTACGTGTTAGTTTGTGTGTAGCCTTATTTTTATTATGCGACGGATTGTGATAATGTTTTCACTAAAACTTTTTCTTTTTTTTTATTGTAGCACGGCAAAGTGACTGCACTATGCCTGATGGTAAACACAGTACAATCCAAAAATAATACCGACCACCGATTGACACACTGTCCATCGCCGGTCGCCACTATCATGCCGGCCTGTAATAAGCTGGATATACACAGGCTGATCCCGAAACGCGACCCGTAGAAGCGAATCACTATTACGGGCTTTTTCGCCATATACATGGTGGTTGCGACCCAGTCGGGCTGTAAAACCCTACCACCCCGCTTGCGCCATTACCTCGTTCGTTATTCAGCAGTGTGCACCACGTGCAGGTGAGGTTGGCTTAGGTGTCTCAAGTCTTATGATGTTATTCGACACCCCTTACACCCCAAACTTAGAGAATTTCTTCCATTAAGTTTATATGTATAAGACGTTTATATTAAATTCATATATAGCTGAGAAGAATTGAATTTGCGAGCGTTTTTACTGAAAACGCTGTCTGAACTTTATAAGTCGCACCAAAATTATACACCATGGTATTGAACATCTTAAGAATGCATACAAAAAGTCTAATGTGGTATACGACTACCACCTAAGAATAACTCACAGTAATCACTTCTATCTTTTGAATGTTAATAAAAATAATTTAACATTGGCTGGGTTATTTTTGAGCAATATAATATTAATTTTTATTCAGTCAGATAAATTAGTTACGTTGGATATTTAATGTGGATTAAAAACGCTCTTACGTCGTATCATTTTAATGAATATCTTGGATTATATAATATATTTAAAATTACAGGCAATAAAAAAAACTTAATTGTAAATATACATTTACAAATTTAGCCCCAAAAATTGATCTAAATTATTTAAGTACTTATTACGTCACATTAGTACATTGCACCTATGCGAATCCGGGGCAAATCGCTAGTTATAAATAATTTACAGATTATAATCACAACACAAATAAAAATGGCGAGGCAAAAATGCACTGTAAATTATTTCGATGTTTCTTAAAATACAAATTTTACGTACTGATTTAATTTAGGTTTTGGGAGGGCATTCAAGCAAATACTGATAGTCGAGAAAAAGTGACAAAAAACAAAACCGGGGTTTTCAATAACTTAACCATTTAGTAAAACTGCGGACACAGACTTGCCCAATCTTTCCACATACAGTCATAATTTCGAAACGAATCATTGAACTGACAATTATTCAAAGCAAGTAACTTCCCGGTGAATATTTTATTTCTTTTTGAAAACCTTGCTGTTGTACACAGAAAAAATTGAAGCTAAAATAATAAGCACGCTGTGAATCGGAATAATAAACATTACTGTTTAATTCCATAACTTAAAACTTGCTCATAATTTCGATGTAATTATCAAGTTTGCTTGTCGTCTAGAGAAAGCTCCTCTAGCTGCCTGGAAAATCATAGTCAAAAACAGTTCAGGCGTTTTGGAGATTACGATGACAAACAGAAAACATTTCAATTATACATTATATGTAGAGTGATTGAACTTATGAGTAATAATATATTTGTCTACGAATAATACTACAATCATTACAAGAAACACAGTCACTTCCATTTAATCGGCGCGGTGTACTAAAAGAAGCACGATTAAAATACTTTAAGAATCTATCCAATTCGATTATTTCTCTATTACAGCCTCTTCATTATTATTACATTCAGTTAAATACTAATAGAGTACCTTAATATAATAGGAAACGTTCCAGAACACATTTGCCCAATTCGCAACTATAATAACAGTGGGCGTGCTTGCAACGATTTTCATAACAATCTTGAACGTTTCGACTTTCGAGTGTATTGTAAATTATTATTATTAAGTACACGACATGTTAGACATCCCAAGTTAAAAAATTCTGGCACCTGCTCCACAAAACCAGTATATAGGAATTTGCAATTATAAAATTAAATCTTTTATTTTCGAAGGTCATGTACCTATGATTTTGACCACATGGTTAAGGAATGTTATTTGGATTCATTGTCAAAGATGTGTTATTTTTATTGCATTACCTTAAATAAATAAACGAAAATAACTGTCAAATGATTCATAAACAGTATTAAAATAAATTATTGTAGAGTCGTTGTAATATTGCGACGATATATATGCTACAGGCGTTTAAAGGTTCGTTGGCATTCATACAAATTATCTTGCAATAAAACCCTCCATAAATTTCTTAAGAACAAAGTATATATGTTTACAGTGCTATATAAAGACCAGGAAATTCGTTGTAATGACATAATTAAATTTTTTTTTGATTATAATGTATTATATACGCACACAGTCCAAATGAATATAAATTGTAACTGCAGGTTATAGCTATATATACAGTCCATTTTTATAGGACCGTAGTTTTGTGGTCAGACATATGTTGTAGTCTAGCTATATGGCTAGTTCTGAGGAAATGAACAGATAAGTATGAATACTGTTTTTAGCAGACATAGGTGTGGCAGTGGTGTTCTGTCAGTTACACGACCTTATACGGACTCTTCCTCCATTCTGTCAAATAGTCTTTTCCGAACTTTTTGACTACTTTGAATATAGCTGCGCAGATCATAAATTTACTATGATATTATATGCATAACATCGAGACAACTTAGAAATAAACAAATGCCAATTTTAGATTCCTACATAATATTCAACTTTGTTATGTGTTAAACTTACGATTATATTGAGAGCGGCCAAAAGGATTGACAAAGATTGTTTCTGTGTATACTTTTAAATCGTTTTACAAATAGACTGACAAGGTTTCTTAGTAGTAAATGACACGTTTCATTGAAGTGTTAAAAGCATATAGTAATTAGGTTTTGTAAAAACCTGTCGCGATACACGTTTTAAACGCGCCACGTCGATGAAAAACCCATTCTCAGGAGATTATGAATATTTTATCTAATAGTTTAGGTACGTTTAAGTAAATAAAGAAATATTCTACATTTTTTAAACTGATTAAATAGAAGTACTACCCTGTGTACAGCAGAAGAAATGCGTACAAAATGATATGGGGTTTTGTCTTTGATTTGTAAAACTTGATGATTAATACACAAAATAAAACAGAAATATTCTGTTCTTATCATATTTGGTTCTTTATTAATCTAAACTAATCTACATTTATAAAAGAAAATAACAACAAAAGAGTTAATCTTAGTTTAAATCAGATTAATTAAAATCTATGGTCGTTCACTGCGCTGGGTGCCTTAAGCACTCGCCTTAGTAGTCCGGTGAAGCTGTTAAGACCTTGCTAGGTCAATAGCGTAGTCAGTTTGAGAAAAAAAAATGCCGTTCACAATATGAAAATACATATTGTTAGCTATTACATAGAATTCTATTGAGAACGACGACTTCCAGTTTGAAAGGTTCATAAAAACTGATTGATTGGCGTAATGCGTAATCCTCTAAATCCATATAAAACCATCAATATCGTTATGTACACATTTGACCTAGATCTGTAAATATTTTTCATTTGATTTTTCAGTCTGTTAGGCATATTTAGCACATACAATTATTGCTGCGTTTAACATATAAACTAGTAAATAAATATATTTTGTTCATTTTGACTAATATATTTTTCTTTATTATTCTTCATCCTTTTCAGGTTCTTATTAAGAGATAGCAACATCATGTATATAACGACTTAGCCGCATTGTGTTCTCGCATAATGTAGGCATTTATTCCCACTTGTGTGTCGTAGAAATTCTTGAATATGAATGTATGAACAACTAACTTGAATGTATGAATAACTAACTTAGTTTAGCTTAGAGAGATTAGCAAAATTGCATCCAAGGAAATAACCCAAACCGAGGTTCGGCACTCTGGTACCCTTGAGCTCTTTGCCAAGCGGCGAAGTGTCTTAATTAAGCACTTACCTTAGTCCGGTGAAGCTGTGAAGGCTCGTCAGATCAATAGCGTAGTTAGTTTGAAAAAGGCATTTATTCTATTGTAATAACAAAGTAATCTTGTCTGTCGTAGTGTTCGTGAATGCCGGGCCGCATGGATGGCGACGCACGCATGGCGCTCTACCGCCTTACTTTTGATCCTAGTCACACTCGTGATAGCTAAATGTAAGTATTATTAAATTTAACACCATCACAGTAAAGGTCTACAAAAAGTCCTCTGCTACGTCTGTCTGTTTGTTTGCGATAAATTCCCAAGCTACTGAACGGGATTTCAAGCAGTTTTTACCATTGGATAAAGTGATCTTAGAGGAAGGTATATAATTTGTCAAGGTTTTTTTTTTTATTTCCAGAGCAGGATAACGTCCGCCGGACCCGCTAGTAGTTAATAACTAAGTATTGCGATATCTTTTAGGAAAATAAAGTATATAAGTTACACTCTATCTAATTAAGCACAATCAAATAAATATTGGTTTTACGAAGTTGTGGGTAGAGTTACTGAAAGTCCGATCTGCAAGAGTCCGCGTATATTTTTGAACTACAAGTTTAGACATCCCGTAAAAGATGTTTACAAGACGTTAATCCATATCCGTAAACCATATGTAGGTATCGTATTTAATTTCAGATAAAGTTTTATACAGGTTTCTTCGTGTTACGGAAACAATAAAAATAAATACAAGTACATTTTATTAACTTATTAACTTTTGAAATGTTCTATTGTTTCTAAAATGAAGTATTCTGTACTGTTATATGAAGGTGTTTTCCATTCTCCGCTTTTTGCAGTTACGTTTCACAATTGAATTATTTATATACCGTGTGATTTTTTTAAGATTTAAGTTTGTAACTGTAACTTAAACGTAAAATGAATCAACAAGAAAATGTGTGATGGAACTATTAATCTCTTTAATAAACGGCACTCAAATGAGCCGGTTTCGTTTTCTTTTTTTTTATGTCATATAGGAGGCAAACGAACATGCGGGTCACCTGTTTTTATGCGATCACCGTCGTCCATAGACACTAGCAACCCCAGAGGAGTCGCAAGTGCATTGCCAGCCTGTGTTTGTGGGAATAGAGAGAAAGGGGGAGGGCAAGGAAGTGGAGAAGGGAGGGGAGGGGAGATGGGTCTCCGGCGCTCTCATAACAGTTATAAGTCAAGCTGTTTGACCGGTGGAATGTGGAATTTGATATCAACATGTTAAAACCCTGGCATGTACGTAAGAATTTTTCGGAACTCGCGTACCCTTCCTAACTGAAATTCGCTCTATCAGTTGCCGGTAAGAGAAAACAAATCAACCAACAAACCTGAACCTGAGGAATTTATGAAGCTATATTTCTTTTAGCGCGTTAGGGAAAAATGTTGAGAGTCAATTTTTACCGTCACGATATACCGATACCCTGAAGTTAGTTATAGTCAACATTTTGTCTCTTTGTATTTGTTGTTTGTATTTCTTTCTATTAAACTTTCAATGTATTATATACCTTTTTTCTATTGTTAGTGTCGTTTTTTTTAAAAACGTAGAATAAGGCGAAGGATTACATTTTTGAAAAGATTTTTATCTTGTTAAGCCAAAAAAGCCTTTTAACGCGTGTACATAAGTACACACACACACTTTTTCTTATAGTATCACCATACATGAAAAAATATAGACTGGATTTAGTAAGATTTGAAATCGTCGATACGTCGTGGGCTGGCGTGGTGATCATACCAATAACTTCCTACGGGAAGAGACATATGACCCTGCAGTGGGTCTCTTAATAATAATATAATAATAAAGCCTCGTTTATTTCCGATCATTACATACTTTTTATAAATACATTTATATGTTAGCAAAAGAAATAAAAAATAAAAAAATATGTTGATTTTATAATGCTTGTTGAACACTATCGTTACCATCGTTACCGTCGATCGGAACCCCTTCTCGGGTAAAGGCCTCCTCCAATTTTTTCCAAACCTCTTTGTTCTTAGCTTTGTTTATCCATTCATTTCCTGCTATCGCTTTTATGTCATCTATCCATCTTTTTCTAGGACGCCCCCTTCTCCTTTTTCCTCTTGGTCCTTCCCATATAGTTGTCTTTAATGTCCATCTTTTGTCCACGTATCTCGCTATATGCCCTGCCCACCTCCACTTCTGTTTTAGAGCATGTTGTAAGGCATCTATAACTTTTGTTTTTTGTCTTATCAGGACGCTTTTCACTTTTTGAATTCTTCTTATTTTTAATATACTTCTTTCCATCGCTTTCTGACACGCTATTAATTTAGATTTTATTTTGGTGTTATATGTCCACGTTTGGCATCCGTATGTAAGAGTAGGTAGGACACATGTATCTAGGACAGCTTTCTTTAGGTGGATGGGAAAATCCCCTTTTAGGATTTCTTTCAAGGACCAGAACTTTTTCCAGCTCTTGTTAATACGCCGCTCAACCTCTTGTTCTCCATTTTTATATTCAAATGATATTTGTTTCCCCAGGTATATGTAGCTGTTCACATATTCAAGCGGTTTTCCGTTAAGGTGTATATCATTTGTGAGGCTGTTTGTCATTACTTTTGTTTTATCTTCGTTCATTTGGAGGCCTACTTTTACACTTTCCTTATTTAAGCTATTTATCATCTTTTCCAATCCTTCACTTGATTCAGCGAAAAGAACAATATCATCCGCAAATCTGAGATGAGTAAGTCGATCTTGGTTGATTCTTATTCCTTCCGACTGCCAGTTGAGATTTTCAAAAATTTGTTGTAATACTGCTATAAACAGCTTGGGCGAGAGGGGATCTCCCTGTCTCACTCCTCTGCAGATCGGTATATCTGGGCCTCGAACTTCTAGCTTAACGCGACTAACGCTGTCCTTGTAAATAGTTTTCAATACCTTAATATAATCGTCGTGTATGTTACATTTATTAAGAGCTTCCCAGATTGCCTCATGCGTAATTGTGTCAAACGCTTTAGTATAATCGATAAAAGCAATATAAAGTCGTCTATTAAATTCTTTATATTTCTCTGTTATTTGTTGCAGTACTTGTATGTGGTCCGTTGTTGAAAAACCAGAACGAAACCCTGCCTGTTCTACCGGTTGGAACGCATCGATGTCCAGGCTCAATCGCCTGCAGTGGGTCTCTTACAAACTGATAATAATAATGATGATAAAATAAAGTATACGACTTATTTATGTATACTATGGTCTGAGTATGATGTAAACAGGACGCTTCCATTAAGATCTCTTAAGATATTTGTCATGGTCGAAACAATTTGAAATTACCAAAATCTCGTCTCATCTTACTTGTTACAATATTGCGCATTCACATTCACGTTGCACCGCTGTTTTTACGTAATAAAGAAACCTGCCAAATTAAATAGCACATTGACGTTGACAAAATTGTCTTTCTTTGCAATTACTTATTACCATAATGTTTATGAAATATCCTGTTTATACTTTACACAGCTAAAAATATAAGTAAAATATATATACATAAACCTAATTATAAGCAATCGAATTAGTTTAGCAACGTCTCTAATTAAGAAATCTCTAATTATGTTGTTTATGTTTTATGTTTTTATACAAGCCCTTCATTCGAACGAATTGTATCTCCAAGAATGTATGTTTCCACACAAAGTAGATTGCGAGTTTCTCATCGTTCTTAGTAGACGGGATCGGCCTGCTTTCGTCCATAGCAAACCTCATATGGGCTACATATTGCCCTACAGATCACCGGATCAAGGCCACAAAGGCAAAAAGTGGTTAAAGTCATTCACCCGGAGACAACTGATTGCATTCAGGTTACCCATTGCGCCTTTCGCGACTTGCGTGCCACAGTGAATTGTACATAAACGTTGTGCCAAATATTCCGTGTACAAAAACACACGCACCGGTATAACCTTATAATCGTTAGTTCAACTTTTAAGTATATATTTAAGCATGATTATTATATTTTCATTTCATTTTTCTTTTTTTTTTCACTTTATTTCAAATACTAATAGTTTCTTATTGTACCCTTTGTATCTTCCTAATCTAATACCTTTAAACGAGCAATTCTTGTATATTCAGGATCTCGGAAACGGCTTCAGCTATTTCCGTGAAACTTAGTATGTAGGTGGCTTCGGGGCGATAAATTAATCTAGCTAGATTTCATTCATAGGAAACTTTTTAAACTGAGTTTTCAGACTAAAAAAAAGGAAATAGAAAATAGAGGTATATTTCGCTGCCGCTGTCAAAACAAAAATATCTCACATGGAAATCGACTGTTTCGAAAATCCATCTAACATCAGTTCGAATCCGAGTAACAGCAGAGATATTTCTTTTTTAATGAAAAATTACATTATTTTGAGGCAAACCTAACAGTTTATATTTATTTCAAATTTTTTTTTAAGAACCGAGCTAGTCTCGGTCGTCCTGGTATTTCTTTTAAATAAAATAATCTTCCAATTTTTATGGTAAATCACAAAATATGTTATATAGAAATTTTTAAATGTATCTCAATTTGAAAATTCAAGAGGTGAAGTGCATTACAAAGTTTAGGCAGAACATAGTTTTGAAAAGAGTAATATTTTTTCTTTAAATATTATAGGAAAACAAAAATTTAATGCTGATATGTATATTTGGATTTTGAAGTCCGGTACAGTATATACCAATATTTGAAGCAAAAATGTAATGTACACTTCACGTAGCATTTTCACTTCTGTAAAATGTGATTTAATCATATTCATTTCATAACAAAAATTCATAAATAAAATAAAGACAGGAAAAAATTCTCCTGTTCATGAATATAAAAAGTTAATCTACTTTATTTAATTCAGATGCTGAACTGGAGCCATGGCGTGGAGCAGGACGACCTGCAACAGCAGCACAAGAAGCGGAGGACGAAATCCGAGATGCCGAGCTGTTGGCGGCAGTTAAAGCCTCCATGCACGAATGGGAACTGAAAAGAGCTCGTACAAGGTTATTATCAAATACAATTAACCTCTTTGTTAAATATACGTCTTAAACGATACAACCACTGATACACTACATAAATAAATATTCTTGAAAATAGAAAATTATTATTTACATATTTATATATAATTTTTTATGTACGTGTATATGTCACAGAACTCCTCCTAAAAAATTTTGATGAAATTTTATGTGCGTGTTCCAGTGGATCAGAGAATGGTTTAGATACAATTGGACCAGGTAGGTTGCGCTTCGGTCGGATCAGTATGTGACTACGTCCGCCGAGCTTGCTAGTTTATTAATAATTCTTTTAGCCAAATAGGTATAGATTAAAATCGGGGATATAGCTAACGTTAGATGTCTTTCGAAAGGATCGTCTCCGTAAGTTAAACTATGAAGGAAAATATAACGTAAACATACGATTTCATTCGACAAAATTTATCGAAAAACCAATTTTATATAAAGTTCTTCACTTAAGAACATCACATATTCTTTATCTAGTACTGAAATGTAATAGCTATCGTTTTATCTTTGTTAAGTGACTTACAAAGATATAGTTTAAGTATACGAATCGATAATTAATACATCTTTTTTTATATGTATGCTTACTATCATTTATTTTATAATAAATCTACACACGAACATAAACATAAATATAGAACTATGCGTATAACTTGCATCACTCCTTTCAAAAAAAATAATATGATTCAATGTTATGTATGCTTGTGTCATAAAATTCCGTTTTCAAAATCAGTAGAATAGTACAGATTAAAATTTTGATTTATTTTTTTCGATTTCAAATTAAGCATAATTCGTATTAGTAAATTAAATATTTTGATCGGTACGTAATAAATAGTAAAAATTAGTGTTTCATCTGGCATCGTATTATAACGCTCGAGCAAGCAACAATCACGCAACACGATATTTGAATAAACTTCAATAGGAAATAAATATGTTTCCGTTTAAATAAACTGTTCGAACAAATCAAAATGTGCATATTTAGTTATGTCGGATAGAGTCAAATAAATATTTTACTGCTTTCACCACCAGTTTCACTCAGATAAACTTTCCATTGTGCTAAGTCAATAATTTCTTAACCATGATACCTTACATATTCACTCACTAAACTAAACTTATCTGAATAATTTGGAACTCTAACAATATACCCGGAAAAGTATATAGTATTCGTTTTTTTATTTATTCACGAAACTACCCTGCATTACATAAATATGAAGAAATTACTAAAAACGTTCTAGTTATTTAGATAAAATTAGTAATCTAATTGAAGTAGGTATAACTTAATCGAAATGGTAACAAAAATGAAATGCCACATTGTATCACAGTATCATATAAACACCGACAGCCAGTACTTTAATTTTAGTATAAGTTTCACGTTACAATTTTTTCATAAGAGAATCTCAAGAAAGTCTCAATATTAATAGCTATAGACACCTTTATATAAAAAATTCTGGTGCACGCGTGTTCATGATTTTTCTCTTCCTAAACGATATGTTCAATTTCAATGATTTCTTGTGTAATTGTAAGGTTAAGCGAAGAAGTTAATATAAGCTAGTGTTTATATATGTGCCTACAAATCCAGTCTGTAAGAATTAAATTTGGAATAGTTTAAATATTGTCCATCTTTTAATAATAATTACATTAAAGCATAATATACTAAAAACACCCTAGTGTACGATTCTTTATTGTTTCAAAAAGAATTTTGACATAAATAATTTAATAACCGCTACAACGATTTAAAATGCCTCATTTTGTATCTTTATACAAGGATTAGTTCAAGTGAAAATATTAATTTCTATTACCATGACTTTTCAATGAAACCTTAGATTATAATATACAAACGGATGTATAGATAGGCTATAAAACTGAAATCTTGAAAAGAAACTGAACTAAAAAATATTACGAAGTCTTAATACAAATTTTGCAATTAGTCGCTATCCCATAACCAATGATATTATAAGTAAACTTATAATATATAAATATCATTGCATTACAAATATATCTGTACAATAAACCTTGATATTTAACGATGAAATCGTAATTAAGATTATAGAAATCTAGTTATCTGATATATTGAACTACTTTCTGATAGAAAAAACTAAAATAAAGGTGTTCAACGTATCGAACATTTTCGACGTAAGGTAAACAAGTACTTTTTCAAACTCTTTCCTCTAATTGATCACTAGTTTATATTATATATCCATTTATTTTACCACGTATACATACAACATTAATAGATAAGGTAAACCCATACGTGCAAACACATATTTTAACCTAATCGACTTTTGGTGGCTTCTCATATTTTCCCCATTTTTTCAGTTTTACCAAAACACTACTACAATATCAGTGATCGTTTTTCAGGACAAAAAGGTCACAAAGGAGCGTATGTTATGGAGAATTCGGATGCTTCGAAGATGCTGGTCCATTTGCGTATCTGGAAACTTTACCCAGCACTCCACAAGAAGTCGGCACGCATTTCCTCCTGTATTCAACAGTTAGCAGGTACAATATTAACGATTAACATTATATTTTGTTTTTTATTTAAACATACTGTCAGACATTTGGCCTCGGTCACACCTGATCAAAAGCGAGGACGAGGCCAAGTTAGATAACTGGTACATTTGCTTATCTGAAAACTTTACCCAGTTCTCCACAAAATTTCAGCATGCATTTCTTCCTATATTAAACAGCAGATACAGTAGTCAATTATTAACATTTTGTTTATATTGTAATTATCCTCGATCACACCTGATCAAAAGCGAGGACGAGGCCAAGCTAGATCTATTTATGGTCTATTGAGGAGTTCCTCTAACTGTGATAACTAATATGCATCACAAAGAAGCAAAAAAATGTAGTTTCTAGAAAGTTCTTTAAGTTATTTTTATATCAACTGGTTATTTTGAATGGTCATAGTATCTGATGAAGTGATATTTTCTATGAAAAATAAAAAAACATCGATTTTATTCTAAATTTCTTAACCAAATCGTAATAGGTAAACCATATTTATTAACATATAGGTAATATAATAGATCCAGTTAGATATAACAGAAGATAATATTTTTAAAATAACCCAAAGTTATTATATTTTTCAGGTATGACATTTTATATTTAGTATTTTTTCAGAGGCGACCAGCCCCTGTTATCAGTGTCCGCCAGTAACATGTCAGAAGCGTGGGGCTGGGCTTCACGAGCTTTTGAACCGAATCGACCGACTAGAGTAATTGTACACGGGTTTGGATCTAATTGCGATAATGTTTGGGTTTATGAAATGCGAAGTGCTTTGATGGCCGTAGTAAGTTCACCATCATTTATAACTATACGAGTATATACTAAAACTAGTTTATAAGTGCCTTATTAGGGCCTAAACTAAATAAAGGATTTTTGATTTATTAAATTTGTTATATAAATTTGTCCTAGTCCTCGACAATAATACTTTTTTCTGGATGAAACTTCCGCTATATCATTTTCTATACCGCTGGAAACGTGTAGTTCAGTGAAGTTGTTAAGACCTTGCTAGGTCAATTGCGTAGAAAGATCGAAAAAAAAGCTAGAAACGCATAAACAAAATCTGATTGGCTCAGTATTTAGGCTGTGAAAACGAAATAAACAAACTCACTTTTACTTTTATTATATTAGTAACAATTATATTATAAGTAAAAATCTGTTTTACTCGTTGATTAGTAAGATTTTAGAATCACAGTTGCAACGACCCAATAAGCCGAGGTTTTTGTCAACTTTGAAATATGGTCACGAATGTTTTATTTTTTACCTTTGCGAATGACCCTTGAAGTTATACTAGGTCATGGATACCACACGCCTCTGCATCATAAGAGTGTAAGCTTTCCATTTTATGTGTACACAGAAATATCTACGGTATTACATAACAACACTTTCAAAATACAGAGTAAGTGACATAAATCGTCCTAACATGGTTAAAGTATTACTAAGCTTGAAACGATGTTTCATGGTAATGACGATAATGAATATTTTGTAAGATTTTTCGTAACGCAAATCGTTCGTAAAGTTCCATTAGCGTGCTAATATTTTCAATTATACTCGCTAAACCTATTAACCACTCTAAAGATAGTTTGCCAAACCACAAGTCGAGGTGTAAGTACGTATTATATGTCTATACTATATGTAACATTGAGCAACTTAAGGATAACAAATGCCAATTATTTATATCTCTATAATAATATTTGAACTATGTTTTGTATTACATTCATGACTGTGTTATGTGCAAACTGGAACTTACGCCTATGCAAAGAGGCGAGCGGCCAAAAAAATTGACGAGGAGTTCTTCTTCTTCTTAGAATGGCAACATGTGTGTTGACACAATTTTGCCAATGTCAAGTGAATGGAGTCATAGACAAAGGAGGTTGCGGCAGACAATTCGACAAATATCTTTATATTCAGACCGGGCTATCTACAAACAGGCATCACAAAGAAAATACATATAAATTAAACATACAACATATTGTTAGATTGCGGACATACACAAGAGCAGTACACTAAAATGGAAAGTTTAATTTTGTTAGTATCAATAAATTTCGAAAAGCATTCTACAATTAGAGGGTTATCCATAACAAGAGTTAAGAGACAAAATATTAGTAGTGACGAGGACTATTTGTAACTGTATCATTTTGCGATAAATACTTGTCATACTCGTGACAGCTACCGATTTGTAAATTCCGATTAATAATTATTACGTAGAGAAAATTAATTCTAAAGAAATAAATATATATAAAGCAGCAAAATTATATCAGAGATTTTGAAAAGCGTAATGTTATGTCTTGTGTATTTTAACACAGGTTTTTGCATTAAGTATACAATATATAAATTTACATTATGTTAAAAATTTTAGGATAAATAAAATGATTTAATACTTAAATTAATTATTACAAAACTCAATACAAAATTCACAGGAAGAATGCAACGTTGTATGCGTAGATTGGGAAGGCGGAGCGACTATGCCAAATTACCTTCGAGCAGCAGCGAATACAAGACTTGTAGGAAAACAACTAGCAATGTTATTACAAGGTATTTTTATTAACCTATACGATAGTGAATACTATATTTTTATATCATATAGGAGGCAAACGAACATGCGGGTCGCCTGTTGTTAAGCGATCAACGCCACCCATTAACACTAGCAACCCAGAGGAATCCCAAGTGCGTTACCAGCCTGTGTTTGGGGGAATGGAGAGAAAGGAAAAGGGGAAGAGTGACGAGAGGAGACGGGAAGGGAAGGGAGTTGGGTCTCCGGCGATCTCACTGACCGAACGAAACGCAACAATGTAAGCACTGTTACTTCACGTTGGTTTTCTGTGAGAGGGAAGTACTACCCCGGACGAGCCGACCCATTTATGCTGAAACCAATAATAGCTTCAGCGTGGCTCTACCACCTACTATAGAATACTGATCTTGTTTACGTAAATGTAGCTTTTGATAATCGTTTTTTTTTTTTCTCGAACTGACTACGCTATTGACCTAGCAAGGTCTTAACAGCTTCACCGGATTACTTGATAATCGTTATTTAATGTGTTATATAATTATGAATGGAATAGTAGACCTATTCCTCGGGAGCTGTTATTTTTAAGTAAAAGTTTGTATGGGAGAGTTTTTAATTCTGATCCGCAAAACAAGAACGCCGACTGAACACATCCCATTTGCAATGTCTTCAAAGAAAATTGGGCATAACTTAAAAAGATCGCGTGACAAACGAGTTCGTTCTGAGCGAGGCACAGCTTTCTAGCATTACAGCTATTCTCAAAAAGAGACGACTGTGCTGCTTAGGGCATGTGCAACGAATGGCACAAACTCGTTTGCCAAGGCAAATTCTACTTGGAGAGGTTGGCCATCCTATGCTTCATTTTAAGGATTGTACTAAACGTAACATGGCTGCATCTAAGATCCGAAGCAGCCAATGGGAGGAGCTAGCCATGGATCTTACTAAATGATACCTAATTCACTAAGGCCATTCTAAGTAACGGTTTCGGCAGCCGGAAGAAAAAAGCATGAGGCGTCACAACCGGCCTCCTACCCCTGTCCATCTGGGGATACAGATGTACCGAATGCCGAATTTGCGGTCGAGCGATTCGTTCCTGGATGGGTCTTGTGAGCCACTTACGAAAGTACCGCCAGAATGCTACTTGAACAATCTGTTAGAGATGAAAAGGCATATAACTAACAAAAAGAAAGGAACACTGTTCAATTTTATTCGCCAATTTTATAAGAAACAGCGCTCCTTGTGTTATAATTAATATTAATTCCAGGATTCGCTAAACACATAGACTTGAGATTTGAAGATGTGCACCTAATTGGATTTAGCTTGGGAGCTCATGTCGCTGGTTTTGCTGGTTCCGAACTGCGGAATATTAGTCGAATCACAGGTAAATTTTAGTTAGCAAATCAACGTTACAGTTAACACTACTTTAATATGATGGCGTAGCATCAATTTCCAGGAATATTTTACCAGTCGTTCACACACACACGAGATACGATAATTATCTGTGCTGACATATTTTACATAATATATAGACAAGAGAAAAATAAAATTGATATTTTATTTTAAAAACACCCTGATACCCGCTACTTCGTCTGTGTTGACAGAAAAAAAGTGGAAGCATCAATATACTTTGTTTATAAAATTTATTTGCGTGCGCAACAAACTGCTAGCCCCACTTCACATACCGCTCAACATAGAAATCAAAATAACAACTTCATGACACTTTAATAACTTTATATTAAATGAAGATATCGTGAAAAAAATAATTTAAGTAAGGACTTAGTTTCTAAGAAGTAAAATATAATCGAATTCTGTCCAGTAGTTTTTCAGTAATGCACGCAATATGGCTTATCTTTACCATTTTATTTAAATACTAGCCTCTGCCCGCGACTTTGTGTTCGCGTGGAATAGTTACTTCGAACTAGTGCTAACATGCAACGGAACTTCTCAAGAGGGAAAGACTCCGATTTTGAAATATTCTTCATCGGTGCTCCTCTTCTATTGGTTTTAGCGTGACGATACATAGCCTATAACCACCCTCGATAGATGAGCTATATAACATTGAAAGAATTTTTCAAATCGGATCAGTAGTTCCTGAGATTACCCACTACAACATCAAAACGTCACAAACTCACAAACTTTGAGATGTATGATGAAAAAATCAATAATTTTAATTATATTTACAGACTTTCATATAACTATATTACATTTTATAAATAATTGCTTAAGTTACCATTTTGATAACTAGATAAAGAAAAGATCTTTCATTAAAAAAGTTTATTGTATATATCAACGCTAATAAATCCTTCAAATTTCTCTTTCCTAGGTTTAGACCCGGCTGGCCCGCTTTTTGAGTTTCAAGATCCGCGGGCGCGGCTCGATAGTAGCGATGCTAAGTTCGTTGACGTCATCCACTCCAACGGGGACACTTTAATATTTGGTGGATTAGGCGCCGCACAAGCTCTTGGACACGTCGATTTCTATCCCAACGGAGGGCGAGTTCAACACGGATGTTCTAACTTGTTAGTTATATCGTTAAATATTACTAACTTTAATGATTACAAATGGCAATAACGACTATATATCAATGGCCAAAATCCATTATTGTGCTATTTTTTAAAGCAGTTATTTTAAACTGTTGTAAGTTATTCTGCTGTTGGGAAATATTCCTTTTCATGTATATTGTTTGTCGCATAGTGGTTGCTTGTTCACAAGTTATTAATTTGTGCTTGCAATGATGATCACTGTCATTCTAACAATATCGGACAACTTATAATCAACAGCAGAATAATGATGGCTTCAACAATCCGTTATCCGTGTATGGCAATTACACATTATATTATTGGTTATTGTAATAACTAAATATAAATCAACCACTTCTAATGAGACAATAAGATTGTGATGGCCTATTAGAAATTTAAAGATATTATTTAGGCAGCATTTGTGGCGCTTCAAGAGGGGTTATGAGCGCGGCTTTTTTAGCGTAATTAGCACTTATAGGTCAGTAAGTTTGCGTACGCGCACTATAAGGTATAGGATAAACGTGACATTACTTATAATGAAAACTATTCCAAATAAAAATTTTTACAAAAAAAAATTGAACCGACTTCGATATCAAAACCCATACGGCACTGAAAAGCGAAAAATAAATACATTATTAATTCAACCAAATAAAATAAAATATGAATATTTGCGCTACCTAATAATATATTTGAAATCGGTGCCAACAATATTTCATATCATCTACATAGAACGTTTAGGTCCACTCTCGCGTCTATTTGTATAGTGTAATATATTTTTTTATACCTACAACAAATTAGAAATTTAGGTTGGCACCGACTTCCAATATATTATTAGGTAGCGCAAATATTCATATTTTATTTTATTTGGTTGAATTAATAATGTATTTATTTTTCGCTTTTCAGTGCCGTATGGGTTTTGATATCGAAGTCGGTTCAATTTTTTTTTGTAAAAATTTTTATTTTTCCATTTTTAGTGTATATAAATATATTTATCTGGTTCTAATTAATTATAAAATAAGTTCATAACTTGACAAACAAACATGATATTACACCGTACTAGATCCAACTGGTCAAATTAGGTTTATTGTGAACGAATTCCAGAACCTCATCTTTCCTAATGTCCGTTTCACGGAAATTGCCTCAACAGTCATAACCCCACATGTAAGTCCTCGTCAAACGAGTCTTATGTACCCAAACACAAGATAGCTGCTGTAAGCCGTTGAGGAGTTCCATTCTTCATTTTCATGATCAACTCAGGATTGAGTAAATGATATTCTTATCATTACAACAGGTTATTCCAAGTTTTCATTAAAATTAGCTTATGGGGAAGTTCATTTATTCATATAAGCTTTATTCATCCCTTTATTTTCAACCCTTATGGTTGGATTTTTTTTTTTAATTTCAAGAACACCGTTCCCAGTTATCAAATTTCAAATAAAATTATTGAAATCGGTTTCAAGTACACGAAAATACGTAGACACGAACTGGGTGAAAATCAAATAAACGATATTTAACCCTCTTAGGGGTTGAATATTTTATTCAAATTTATATGGGACCACCTTGGAGTATAGCCGAATCAAACAAAAAATGAATCATTAAAATCGGTTCACAATTGACGGAGATATCGATTAACATACATAAAAAAAAAAAATACATACACCCGAACATATAACCTCCTTCTTTTTGAAGTCGGTTAAAAATATCAAATTAATCAAGTTAATCAATTCGAATTTCCCTTTTTGTAGTAACTTTATAAAGCTCGAGATTTTTATTCGTTTGATTATTTTAATCAACCTAACTAATCAATTCTAATATAAAGTAACAATTATTAGCAACGTAGCAATTCTTATGATTAAGTCAAATAGCATGCTAATCTAGAACGAAGTAATAGTTCAAGTAAGCCGTATAATTGGTGCGGAGGTTAGAAAAATGAAATACCAAAAACAATAGCACAGTTAGTTACCAGCAAAATGTATGAAAAGTATAAAATAAATTACTCCAGATATTTAACAAAGATCTATTCTGTTAACATAGTGGTTTTGTAGAGAAAACGTGTGCTATTTTTTTATATAATCTTGAATCTACTATAGGTTCGTCGGTGCTGTAACAGATCTGTTGCCGATAAAAATAGCATAGTTAGTTAGTTACCAGCAAAATGTATATATGTTCTGTAGGTGGTAGAGCCCCGCTGAAGCTATTATTGGGTTTCAGCATAAATGGGTCGGCTCCTCCGGGGCAGTACCACCCCTCTCACAGATAACCGACGTGAAATAACAGTGCTTGCATTGTTGTGTTTCGTTCGGTCAGTGAGAGAGCCGGAGGCCCGCGTCCCTTCCTCTTTCCTTGTTTCCCTTTCCTTCCCCTCTCCCTTCTCCCATATACAGGCTGGCAACGCACTTGCGACGTCCCTGATGTCGCTAGTATCTATGGACGGTGGTGATCACTTAACATCACGTGACCCACCAATTCGTTTGCCTGCTTTGATATAAAAAAAAAATGTATGAAAAGTATAAAATAAATTACTCCAGATATTTAACAAAGATCTCTTCTGTTAACATAGTGGTTTTAGTAGAGAAAACGTGTGCTATTTTTTAATATGTATATAATTTAGGTTCGTCGGTGCTGTATCAGACCTATTGCCGTGGGCAGCCGCTTCTCCGGAGGGCCGGTCACTCTGCAACCACCGTCGAGCATACAAATTCTTTACTGATTCAGTCTCACCCAAATGCCACTTCCCTGCATTTCCTTGTGCTGATTATGACGCTTTTCTTGAGGTTCGACATTTTTAATAACGTTTAATTTATGACATTATTATTATAGCCTTGATTGCTGAAACTATATTATAAATATATACTGAGTTTTTGGCGGGATTTTAGTCTGTCATGTAGTGGATTTTATGTTTTATTCATAATCTTGTGTTATTTGACTATATATTGTGTAAATTTGGTGGTGTTTTACGTAATATAGTTAGTTTATTATGCATAAGTGAAGTGAATGGAAAATAATAACACGGAGCATGAATTGTGATATTATTGACTACGTGACAATGGCAATAATCATCAGAAAGATTGATTGCCAAAAATAAAGTTAAAAAATATATATATATATATACTTTTTTTTTGCTTAAGCCTAACACATCAGGTTATCTGTTGTTATAGTCAGCGTTTCACTTGACACGTAGGCCTCTTCAACCTCTTCAGCCAACAGCCTGCAGCTTCGCTAACGTTGATCTAAATTTCACCTATACTCGGGAAGTGTTTTTTTTTTGGATTACAGATACTCTATGCCCATTTCTGTACTTCTAAAAATGTCTATGCATTATGCCTTGTTGATCGGTTGAGAAGTTAAACCGTAAAACCGTAACAAACTCAAATTCGTATTCATAATATTAATTAAAATTTTAAAACTATGATCATTTTAATATGATCTTAAACGTTTTATAAAGTCTGATGGTATAAGTACAAACCCGTGTATTCATATTAAAATACTTTGTTTAGATAAAAGGGAATGGTATGAAAATAATGTGCATTTTCTTATACCAGGGTCGGTGTTTTCCATGCGATGAATCAAGACGTTGCGGTAATATGGGCTACTATGCGGACAGATCTCTGGGACGAGGACAACTGTATCTCCTCACTCGCGAAGAAGAGCCGTTTTGTGGTAAAATATTTATTTTTTAATGTTAATCTATATTAATGAACTTAACCTTTCATATGTTGATAATACGATAGCTTCATTATGTACATGGAATTTAAATATTTTATTAAAAATCGTATAGGAGTAAGTTTTCTAGAAAACGATAAAGTCGATGTACTTTGAATTTATAATTAAAGTAGACACGTTTTATATGATCATACATTTAAAACTGTAGTATTACTAGTAGCTTTGCAGTAGTCGAAATACCAGATTAGGCCCCCCTCGGCAGCGACTCAAGCCTAGGTCCGTTCCCTCGGCGTGGAGCCCTTGAGTGCGCTGCTCGCGCGATACAGTGACACAAAAATTTACATCACTGCTACAACACTACACGATCACCCCCACACACATGCACGCCTACACGCTTACACATGGAAGTGGGAGGATTTTATTTTATTCCCTTATCGAACTGAAAAAACTCTAATTTTCCGATAAAAAAATATATGGAGGGGTTGTTGAGGCGTGAATGCTAGGTACACATATGCGTCTCAACAACTCAAACATATATGAATAGTTAGCTAGGTTAGCTAAGTTATATCGCGAGTTTGCATGTAACAGGCAACAGCCAAGCCGAGGTGTGCCGTGCACCCTTGAGCTAGTTGCCCAAATAAAATCGGCTGAGTGCTCTAAGCGCTCGCCTTAGTAGTTCGGTGAAGCTGTTAAGACCTTGCTAGGTCAATAGCGTAGTCAGTTCGAAAAAAAAAACAGTAGTCGAATTTCGACCATAATTCTTTTTTTTTTTGCAAAATGTAGACGTAAGACCAATTATTATGGAAATGGACTTATAAAAGTTTTGATTCGTCGATGGTAAGGTAAAAATAGTAACTGATTTAATTTTCTTATTTATAACTCTAACGCTCGTCAATAGCTATTACAGAAAAAATCGAACCCTTAAATGCATAGCGATGGAAATTAACAGCAATCAATTCAATGTCATTTTAATAAATACCATAATGGACGAGTTTATACCACATTGCACATTTGTTACCAATAGGTCAATTCTGATTATATAAAGATTGTATAATTTGGTATAACTAGTGGGCGCCCAATGGTCGACATTCGACCATAGTTAATTGATTTTTTGAAGTTAGAACTTTATTAGAGTTATTTTGTCAAAGGGTATACTTCTATAATCAAAGGTTTTCATCATGGCTAATCAGCTATTTGCCATTTGCCATGATCTTTATTATATAATCATTTAAAAAATCTTTGTGTAAATGAAAATGAAAATTAATTATAAATTGGAAACAAAAACCACGTGGTAAAGCTCAAATTTTAACCAAACATAATTTTACGAAAATAAAGAAATTTATCGCAACCCATAACACAATTTTCAATTAATTTTACACGACATCATGGGGTGATATTGAATTAAATGTTGTCTGTTCATTATGAGAAATAGTGATATGCCCAGAATCATCGTTTGGAAAAGTTATGGATACACAATACAATCAAATGGTGAATCCAAGACGAAGACGTTTTTAATACTACCATTAGCTTTAAAAAAAAAAAAAATTTTTTGTTGATACATGAGGTTGAATTGCAACATTGTAACCGCGAAGGTCTAAGTCATTAATTACTTTTATGAACAAAATTCTTATTTTGATTATACAACGTATTATTTGGCTCATTTTTTTATTAATTCATCATTTGAAGTGAGTTCACCATAAAAAATAACAAACATTACAATAATTGTTATATTTTATAATATCTTTGTTGAATGTAGGATGAAAAATGGTAATTGGAACGTAAGAGTTAAAAAATACATACAGTCGAGCATAGCATCCTCCTTCATAACCTCTTTTGAAGTTCGTAATTATTGACGGCTGTCAAAATGTCTTTTTTATTTACATGTGTATATATGTCGTGTAAAATTCAGGCATTAGTATGAGTAGTGCTTACCTATCTATCTATCGAATACCTTTAAACGAGCAATTCTTGTATATTTTTATGTTTGTATATATCCAGGAAAAACTTAGTATGTAGGTAGTTTCGGAGACGATAAATCGATCTAGCTAGATTTTATACATAGAAAACTTTTTTAACTGAGATCTCACGCAATGATAAAATATAGCTAGAATATGAAGGTAAATTTCGTCACCGCTGTCAATAAAAAAATAGCTCAGGTGGAAATTGCTTGCTTCAAAAATCCATGTAACTCCAGTTTGAATCCGAGGGTATATATATTTTTTTTGTATAAAATGATAATTTTGTAAGGCAAACCTAACAATTTTAATTAAATAAACAATATTATGACTCTTTTTTAAATATTATTTTTTATGTGAAAAAATGCTAATTTTGTGAGGGAAACCTAACAGTTTATTTTAATTTAAAAATGTTTATAAAGAACGGAGCTAGGCTCGGTCGCCCAGGTACTATTAATTAATTTAATGTACTTCTAATGCATTTTATATAAAATAAAAAACTTTCTGCACTTCTCGGCTATATAAACTTTAACTATGCCAAATTTCAAGTTCACCCGTTAAGGGGAAATAGGTTAAAAAGGGGTACAATTTTTTTGCTTCACGTATTAATATATTGATAGAGTTAGCTCTATTTAGCCCCACCATCCAAATAAATTGAATTTGCTTAAAAAATAAAAATTATGCATTTAAACGTTAACAAACAGAAGATAAAAATGTACTGAAATTATTTATACATAGATTTCTTAAAAATAACAACTTAATATGGGCATCATAATTCAAACCAATTCTATTAAATCGGTTTGGTTATCTTTAGGGTATAGTCCTTTACGAATGATTCGTTTTAGCTCATCAATATCACTTGTCGCTGTGGGTGGGAGTGAAACCGGGTGAGAAGCTAAACTACGGTCGTGTTACCGTCACGCTGCACGGCGACTCCGGACTCGACGAATCTTTCCCAATGACCAAGTATGTTTCGAAAACTATCAAACATAACTGCAATTAAAGCGTTGCTAATTGTTTACGTGCGCTTAAATATGTGACTATGACAAGTATTTAATTTATTTTTAATGAATTATTAATTTCAATTTAATTGACATATTTAACTAATTAAAGAATAACCAAAATACTATTTTGACAAACATGATTCATCTTTTACAATAATACGCGTTCACGATCTTAAGCATTGTTTTTATTTTAACGTCTCAATGCCTTTCTTTACCTATTTCCAGTGTTGCCGTTTAAGAAATGCAAATCTCCAAACGTCAATTAAAAAGTCGCTAGATTTTGAAAAATACATAATTTAAAAAGCCGCCAGTAGTCGCTATATGTTTCATAATATTCCATGGTAAAAATATGGTGAAAATACTATAGCGAATATTTTACTGTGATAAAACGAACAAAAGGTTTTAGTTGGATTAATTATAACAATTTTTAGTTACCTTAGTTAACTCTTGTTGCTGTTTTCATTCTGGTCGACAACGAGATCGAACGTCATTCTGGTGGGGAAATTCCAAAAACAACATCAGCAATTCGTGTTGTTACCAGTAATTACAATTAAATTAGTACCAAAATACTTAAATATTTTCAATATTCAATTAATCGCTAGAAGTCGTTAATTTTTTTAAGTCACTAGATTGAACAAAAATCGTTAAACATGTCCAAAATCCGCTATATATAGTTATCTCCGCCATTTATAGTTTTTGTTTAAAATATAACTAAAACGAAATATTTCAGGAGAGAAGAGACAAGGAATGGAGCTCAGTTCACACGCGTGTTAGTACCACACCCAGCACTGGGTGTACCACTACGAGTGAGCGTACAATACGCCGCTTACTCTGGTTGGCTCACCGCTGACGCCAAAACTGTACACGTCGACAAATTGCTAATCACCGACAGCTTCGCTAAGATGTTAGTTTGTTTTTAACCTTTAACGAGATAATTGTGATAAAAAAATAATCATATAATTAAGAAATATAATTAAGAAACACGAGTGGTAGTTTTGGATTATAATGAGCGCGTCATTTGTCATCACATAAAATCTCATTAATTTTACACAATGCTTGATCATACTTTGGTACGTTACAAGAAAAACTTTCTGTAATAAATTGTTTAGTGGGTATAATATTGGGCTCATTCCCGGGATGACAACCAGCGTAAAAATTCACAAACCTCAAATTGGTTTAATCTTTACTATTCGCTTTATATTCCAGGTCATCATTCTGTAAAAAAGGAATGCAATTACTTTCCGGAGAACTGGTCGAGTTACCGCTTTATCCCGGAGACTGTGAGATACCACCGGTAAAAACTTACCATATTTCAATATTCTAAGCTTATTAACGAACATTTTCTAACCACTACTTCTAAAATTCCAGGAGGAACCGTTGAACAGAACAGGCACATTGAACGATACCGTGAACAATAACAACTCAACCAAAGCGGACGAGACCGTCGCCGACTTGATCGATAACGAACTTCCAGAAGAGTCGCCTCAACCCCCCTTCGTACTCCTCGACACTTATGAATGGGCAGACGAAACTCCCGAAAACACCGGCCGAGCGTTCGGTATGACTAACACTAAAACAGCACCCAGTGGACTCGTCGAAATAGCCGAACCAGTGTTAAGGCCTCGACCGAGGAAAACACCGCGACAAAGAGCGGATATACCGGAAGAGCAAGAAATATCCGAACCTCTATTAAGACCCACCCAACCCCCTCGATCAACTACACAATCACCGATAAGAAGAGCTAAGAATTACGATATGTCGACAACACCCACTTACGAATCGATGACGTCAGGCGACCGACCTGAGAAAGAGGAAACAAGCTTCGCTGTACAATTCTTACCGTCTCGTCTAGCTTCGTTCATATCAAGAGCGGAGAGATACGCTCGAGACACTCTCCTTCCATTAGTATCGGCGTACGCACCGCGATTACCAATCTTCGGTTCAAGAGAAGTACCGAAATCAACAGCGAGGTATATCCCCACTGAGGAAATTAACACGACGATTTCAGTGCCAGTCCCGACGCCTACGTTAGAAATGAAAATTGAATCGTTACGTTCTATCGCTCCTCCCGGAGAGAAACGTATACTGGAAACACCCGAAGAGCCTGATTTACCCATATCAACGACCACCACTACCACAACTACCACGACTGAACTACCATCTACGACCTCGGAGAGACTTAAACCAGCTCCGATGGAAATGTTGAAAATAGTCCCCGCACCGAACGCTTCAACTAGTACAGCGCTACCGCCCGTTGCGTTACGAAGTCAAGGGGAGAAAATAGTCATCGTATATCCCAGTAACGCTAGAGACGAAAGAAAGATCCGTTCACATTCATACCCTGAGGAAATGCAATTTGAAGCCCTTTATCATCACACCGCAACACCTAAAGAATTGAGGGTGGATCTACCCACATTTTCGCCTCCGACAACGACCCCTCCTAGTACAACAACTTCAATAACATAAAATCCTAAATACGTCAATTGAGATAGCAAAATAAATTTCGAATCCGAAACAAACCTGAAAAGAAAATGTGTATAAACAAATTCCCACCCTTTATAGGGTATTTTAAGTGTACTTTATGTTTAAGATGTTTTTTGTACAGATGTTAGATATAAAAAAATCGTTATATCTTGTTTTTATATAGGCGTTACTATAATTTAGTATGCCCAGTTAAATTTTGCCTTGTTGATATTAAAATGCCTTTATTGAAAATGGAAACTGCTGTTGTGTAAATAAATTTAGTTAAAAACTATGAATAAGACACATTTTATAAAATAAAATTTATTTATTATACAACTTCGACTTTACTTCATTGTGTTCCGTTTGTTGTCATTACAATTAAGAAAACGTAATATATGGTTTTACTTAGAACCAAACAAATAACTTCACTGAGCTGAACCTTTAAAAATTACATAAATGTATCAAATTGACCATGTCAAATTAATGGACAGTATTTGAAAACATTATCGCATACGATAACCTACGTTTTCAGAAAAAATATAACTGAAAATACCAAAATAAAATTATTCTGGAATATTCTTTATTAAAGTCAGAAAGGCCATATCGGTGAGTGAAATATTAGCTTGTACTAATAAGATTGACAAGATTCGCAATATAATGTACTACTTCATGTACTTGTCAGAGTGTTGAGTGAGGATGCGAGCTGATGACTTAGCGTCAAGGAATAACGTGTGCACTGACTCTATGTGCGCGGGAGTGATGCGCTGACACCCATCAGCACGAGCCGCCAACTGTGCAGGAGTCAACAGTTGTGCAGCATATCTGTAATGTTCATACATGTTACACTATTACTTTTTTTTATTTATACATGTTACACTATTAAATTTTGTAATACATGTTGTCAGAAGTATAGATATATTTTTAATCCAGAAAAAACGAACAGCTTCAGAGGGAAAGATCAAGTCAACATTATTGCTATTCAATAATTAATTCCCTTAGAATTATTTAAGCACTCCATACTGGTCAGATCAATGGAATATCAATTTAAAATATATAGGTTCCCACCCAAGCACGTACCAAAGAATTCTTCGAAATTTATGACATTTACTAGTTTAAATTAATTACACTATTCTGATTCATTTATTCACTGACGGTGAATGAATTTATAATGAGGAAATCTGCACATGCGAAATAATCCTCCAGTACCAACGTATGGGAAGTTATATAATAATAAGAATAAACTTAGATAAGAACTATTGAGTCACAGTATAAATATGAGAGACAGTATACATACAACCATGCGCATCGACGAGAGTTTTAAAACGTATTCTATGGACAGCTCCGCGAAAACTGCTCAGATGTCTCGTCGATGCGCATGTTTGTGTGAATGTGCCGGTACGAGCATTTATAGGTAGTTTCCATACTGTCTCTTATAAGTATACTATGATGGAGTTCTCTAAGTTTGAACATTGAAACTTTGATAGACTGATGCTATTATCATTTGAGTTATATATTTTTTAAGTCGAAGTTAGTGGCTATAAAATTGGAATTGCACTATAGTATACCGTAACATGATAGTATAATAAGTGTGATTATAAAGTATATCTATCGATAATCGCCAAACATCTATATATCTGTACTTAAAAAATCCCTACTAATAATATGCTCTAGTTTCATTACGAGGTTTTCCTTCATCAAAAACTGGCTCATCCGCAAGGATTTGTACCTAGGTCTATCGACGCAACGACCCAAATGCGCTAACCACTGAACCATCATCATTTTCAATACCACTACAAAGATAAAATTCCTTTATCCAGTCTGTATAGTTATCCCTGCTGATAAATTCCCTAAAGAGTTATGATAAATTGAAGACATGAGTGGATGAATGTGGTATGTCACCAATTTGTAATTTTACAGAATTGAACTCCAATGTGTTATATCAGTTGTTACGTTTCAAAATCCGCTAAATTCCAATTTTACACGTTCATATAACATGTTCAATTTTTAAGGAAAAATATAATATTTATACACCGACAACGAAGTTCAAATTTTGCTTTTCATAAGGTTTTCAGTTTTTATTTTATGATCTTCATATTTTACATCGATATAGTATATTTTAAGACCTTGAAAAATAACAAAAATATTAGGAACAGCTAGAATTGGATTTAACTTATTTTGAAATGTAACGATTTTTTATCATATTATATACAGTGTGATATTATTATATACTTTGGTTTATTTGTAATCTAAACCCATTGGCACTGACACTTTAATAAAATTCATAAAAAAAGACAAAAACAAATTGAGCCGTCACGGGGCGCCTGGCAAATGTGAAACATTGAAACTGTTATGTATAAGTTACTAGCCTCTGCCCGCGACTTCATTCGCGTGGTATAGATACTTTATGCAAACGTTAACACGCAGCGGAAGCTCTCAAAACGAAAAAAAAAAAGATTTTTAAACATTCTTCATTGGTGCTCCGCTCCTATTGGTATTAGCGTGATGATATATGATATCCTATTTATTTAGTCTATAACCATCCTCGATAAATAATCTATATAACATTCAAAAATTTTTCAAATCGGACCAGTAGTTCCTGAGATCACCTCCTACAACGTCACAAACTCACATACTTTACCTCTTTATAATAGTATTATTACTATAGATATGCATAAAAAACAGATTACGGCAGAAATTACATTATATAATGAAAAGATAAAATATTACAAATTTGTTCCATAATTACTGTTTTAATTTATTACATAAATATTCATTTTTAAGTAAAACAGGTTACCCTCTCATGTGTAACTTAGTAAATAACACTGTATACGCTATAGGTATGCGAGCTCAGTGCGGCAAGAGAGATAGCGCAGTCGCTTGCGCATGACATCGTGTCGCCACGTCTCATACACTCGCCATGCCAACAATCGGGTTTACTCGCCTATAGAAGTTTCACATCAAAAATGTTGCATATCATCTTCATCCACTCATGTCTTCAATTGTAAAGAGGAATTAAGGAGTGGCGAATTACCTTAAAGTACTTCCCGCGCCTACTTCTGCCAGAGCCGTGAGCGCATCATCTTCTATTAATATACCTTCAGTAGCTGCACGTAATTTCAGAATCTGTAAACATACATACCGCAATAAATATCTAAGAACATAGTGTAACTATACTTATATATACTTAGGTATACTTATCTAATAACTTTAAACGAGCAATTCTTGTATATACTTATATTGTTATATATTCAGGATCTCGGAAACGGCGTTAACGATTTCCATGAAACCTAGTATATCGGTGGTTTTGGCGAGGATAAATCGATCTAGCTAAATTTCATTCATAGAAAACTTTTTATCTTAGTCTTCAGACAATGAAAAAATATAGTTAGAATACAGAGGTTTCGCCGCCGCTGTCAAAACAGAAATAGCTCAGATAGAAATCGGTTCCTTCGAAAATCCCCCCAGTTCGAAACCGACTCACAGCAAAAGAGATATCTTACAATTTCTTTTAACTTTTAAATGTTTTAAAGAACCGAGCTAGGCTCGGTCGTCCAGGTACTATATATTTATATCATATTTAAATTAACATTTTAAAGATAAATGAAACATTTCCCACAGATACGTTCAAAACTCAGTTGAAAATGACATATTTAGAATACTAATACATTTTTACGTTTTTTTTTCATAAATTTTGGACTGGTGATACAAAAAATAATACCTGTAAAAGTTCCGCTTTATTGTATGGAAGGGTACGTATAATCAGTAGCCTGTCTAGGAGATCCAATGGAATTCCGTGTGGAGAGATGATGTCCTCAGTTCCTCTATCAAAAGAATATATTCACATGACGTAAAGACATAATAATTGCTACTTAACAATTTGTGTTTCTGTTTGTTCCTAAATAGTGTTAGTTATATAAGCAGATCTGTATACTTTTACTTTTCGTTGCTGCTATTATTTATTGGAACAAAGAAATAGGTTACAATAACCAGGACTATTTTTGTCACTTCTTTTTTGGAGCATGCTACTTTTCGAAAGTTGTAAGTTTGTTCAAGTTATTGCCCCCACAAAAAAACCCCGGTTTAACTACATTCATATTGTGTAAATATATTCCATGTTTAGATATCTACATATACAGATTTACAAGGCGATTAACAGAAGAAGTCGATGTACTACAACGCCACCTAGTGATGTATTGATAAAATAAAAATCATACTCTATGAAAACTTATTTAGATGTGACAGCATGGCAAATCATAAGCAATGTTGCAATTAATTAATTCCATGTATATATAACAAGAATGCGCATCTTCATATTTATATTGAGATTACCTTATTTGACAGCGGCCTCTGTTTGTTGCAAAAATTACGATAGGTGCAATAGCAGACTCTAAAGCTCGATGAAGATATGTAAATGTTTCAATATCTAACATATGAACCTGAAATTAAACAATTATTAATTATTCGTGTATAGTAATAATCTTTTAGTATTATGAATAACAATTAAAGTTTTATACTGAGTACCTCATCAATGAACAAAACTCCTGGAACCAGTTCGGCTATACCTTGATCTATATATTTATTGACTACTTTATTAATTTCTTTTCTAAGCTTATCTGTAACAATACACAATTTTTATTATAATCGTTTCACAAGATTAAATTGAAACAAAGACATAATTTTGTCCAGCAAGTTTCTTAAATCGAAATAAATTATAACATAAAAATGAATTTCCTTAGTCTATATAAGGTATATGATGAAAATATATCTCCTTTAAAGGCCCATTATATCAAAATTCCTGAATGTAACCGCATAAGACTATGACACTTTTATGCGGAGTTTTTCATAGGTGGTTGTTGATTAATTATAATTTGGATACTATTGCCACTTTGCTTTTTTATACACCCAAAGAAGTGTACGGGAATAAGCTATTATTAAAATCAAATTTATTGTCAATTAATATAAATTATTATTCATTTATTAAAGTCAAATATAATTCACATTCGAGGTGTGTTAAAAGCGAGCATGAATCTTTCTACAATTTATTTTAATTTTGCGATAAATTCGTAAAACTCATTTATTATACATTACATATTATACATTATATGTACTTTATCAAGATATGAAGGAAGTTTTTAAAAAGTTACCTGTGATTTCTGTTTTCTTTGGTTTCATTAGTTGCCCCATCATCGACATGATGTCATGTCCACCCTGGGGTCTGGCATTTGCACAATCTAAGTCATGTAAAGTCACATCTTGCACCACTTCTTTCTTTTTATGAACATCGCCTTTGGGAAGTGGTACATATTCTTCAGCCTAGATAGGAGAATTTTTTTATTAATATTATTCTTATTATCAATGACAGAAAAAACAGGTCATCTGGTAGTCGGGTGAAGTTGTTACCTTGCTAGGTCAATAGCGTAGTCAGTTCAAGAAAAAAAAAAAAGCAACTGATCTATAGACACACAAAAGGTAGCACAGGAAGAGGTTAGTGTGTGACAGGAAAAGGATGAGTCATCTGATTCATGAATTCACATGTATAAATTTATGATATAAAAATCCCAAATTTCAACATAATTTAGAATGTTAATTTTAAGTTGCTAATGAAGCATATATAAATCATTTTGAAAGTGCTGAATTATACTATTTCTACATTTGAAATGTATTTTCATACAAAAATATGTAAAAATATTAATAGTCATATTAAGACAGTTTGTAACAAACAAGTGCAAGGTCCAAGAATAATCAAACTCATGTGACTAATCTACGGACAACTCCTAATATGACACTAACCTCTCACTGCTTTTTGTAAGTAATGTAAATCTGTACCTCAAGATCAAATTCTGTGGCGAAAGTGTCACTTCTTCCTTGTCTTTTCACAGCACCAGAGTTTGCTTCTATATAAATAACATCTCCTACTTCCACTTTCTCCTTTTGAAGGGATTCATAAATCGTAGGGTCTAGTTTTAATTGCTTTGTACCCTTCGCAGTCTTTAAGCCAATGATAACATGAGATACTGTTTTACCATAACCTGTAAACCCATTGTGTAAATCACTGTCAATTTTATAAATTCTCAATTACAAACAAAAACTACAACCGTGTTACAATCTCATAAGAACATATAACTCTTGTATTAAACACTGAAGAGAATAAAGTTAAAATACAGCATAATTATCATTGAATGGTTTATAGATGGCAGAGCCATGCTGATGCTATTACTACTGTCAACATGAATGGGTGGGCTCGCTTGGGGTAGCACCAAGGGTATTGCAAGTGTCTATGGACTGTGATGATCACTCAACATCAAGTGACCCACATGTTCGGTTGCATCCTATGATAAAAAAAAAATGGTATTTGGGAGGTCACAACAATAAGCATTTATATTAATTTGTAAAATATTATGTATATGACTTAATTATTTCAATATTTGCAAATATATATTGCTTCCTCCACCTAAATTTGGCTCAAAAGAAGTTTGTAATGAGATTATGCAAACATTGATATCTGATCTCTTACCTCCAGCAGGATTCTCAGTTTCAACAGGAGTAAGTTCTGTGACTTCCCCTTCGTACACTTCCTTTGTCTCTCGTATACGGAGGCCAATAGCTCGACGAAAGTTTTCCATTAGCACCTCTGTCTTTTTTATCTCAGTACTGTAGACTTCACTGCCAACCATTGGACAGAATGGTACCTACAAATTTACATTTGTAAGTAGACTATATAAATAAAACTAACTATTGATAAATTTCCTGGGTTTTATATACATAACTACTATACATATATATATGTACTATATATAACAATAATGTAAATACAGTAAACACTCCTTATTCATGATTTCAGTATAAACAAGTACAAGATTGATACAACAATCTAAATTTGTACATACACACCTTTGTACCAAGCTCCTGAGCTATAGCCAATGCAATAGCAGTTTTGCCTGTGCCAGGAGGTCCAGCTAGTAATAAAGCTCTACCAGCCATCTTCTTGCTACGAATCATATCTACAACTACGCCAGCAGCCTAAAACAGTATAAAGAGAATTCATTAGTACTATATCCAATAAACAGTATAAACGGTCTTCAACAATATGTTAGAAAACACTTGTAAGAGAAGCCAGGTTGAACTTTTATAATAGACTTCCTAATTTCTAGAAAGTAAAAAATTATGAAAAACTTAATCAAACTCTTTATAAACTGTTTCATTATCTGACTTTATGCTCTATTGCTATTAAAATGTTTGTGACAAATGATGGTCGTTCACAGATTGTTATGCTCTCAAGAACAACAGACAATAACTTTTTCGAGTTGTTGGTATTGTGAATTAAAAAAAAAATCGAATGCAAAGGATTAATACAGCACTCTGGTCACCACAACTTTATTTATTTAATTGATAAAAAAGAATGATATTATAAGAGGACCAAGTCTTAGAGTAAGATTGCTATGGTAATTAAAATTAGATTTGATGATAGAAAGTATTGTATTAGATATCATATCTCTGTTGCAATATATAATAATACTAGTTTGTGTAAGCTACTACGTTCTTATCTACATAGATTTAACCTGTACCTCAGAACAGTTTTATTTTTCTGAAAAAATGGTACCCTATATACTTTCCTGTACTCCTCATAACGCGTATGCAGAATTTCATGATTATCGTTTCAGTAGTTACAATGTGAAGGCGTAACAAATAAACTCACATACAGATATTGTTAGTAAGGTTACAGATTAAACTATGATGATATATTTATTCAGAAGAATGCGGAGGCGTCGTCTCAAAATAGTAAAATTTATAACGAATACTATATAAATTATAATAAAAACACGTATACAACATGTAAAATCAATAAAGCGTTCTCCATGGCAACGAAATGTTTATAACCT
Source organism: Antheraea mylitta (assembly GCA_014332785.1). Classification (NCBI taxonomy): domain Eukaryota; kingdom Metazoa; phylum Arthropoda; class Insecta; order Lepidoptera; family Saturniidae; genus Antheraea; species Antheraea mylitta. The sequence goes on along the minus strand of JACEII010000038.1, from coordinate 442,039 downwards.
CAACTGTGTTATTAAATCAATATTATACTAGAATGATTATTTAAAAAAATAATGGATAAATTTATAATTAGAAATAAGATTTGCTAATCATTTAACACTAAAAATACCTCTCTCGCAGATTCTTGACCCACGAGACCGGCTGCCATTTGAATTGGTATTCCATTCTCGTCCAATCCTAAGCCTTTAATGTGACTGTGTGCAGATATTCTTTGTGTTTTTGCAGTACTTTTAACTTCTTCTATCTTCATTTTGTTTAATAAGTAGTAATAACCTGCTTTATTTACACAAAATTCAAGCACAAGCAAACGAACACAATGTCATGTAAATACTCCAGTCCAGAGTCCTGAATGAATAGGGCTGTTGATAAAATATCGATATATCGAAATGTCGATATTTTTATTTTAAAATATCGATATTTTTAAATAATTTTTATTGGGTGATATATCGATATTAAAATTTGGATATCGGCGGTCGATATTTTTTTATTCGTCATCATTTTCTTGGCCTTGGGTTTAATAATAGCTACCCAGCACTCAGATGCATGCAGTATGACTGTGTCTTATAATAGTTTTATACGCCTTCCCCATGAGTTTCAAGGGCGTTCGTGCATCCCACGATATTTTTTTTAAATTATTAACGTGGGGAAATCCTTATGGATACAGCACCCTCCCGGGGAGAGAGTGGTTTATATCCGACTCCCACGGACCAAAACCCCATGGTGAACCGTCCGCCGCATTGTAGGGGAGCCAGGGGTTGAGCTTGCTCTCAAACCTGAAAAACTTCCCCTGTGGCAGCCTGTCGAGTGAACGCTGGGCTTTGCTCTACTATAGAGAGACTACTGGCTACACGACCAGTAGTGTCCTATCATCAGTCTCACCTATGCAACGAGGAGATGGTGCCCCCGATCCATCCCCTCAGGTTCGGCTACGGTGTTGGGAGCAGACGGGCATTACGCCTCACCCTTCCCTCTGCTCTTCTTTGGCAAAGAGGGCTACTTCGCGAATCTGTCTCCCGGGCCCTATCGCATGATACCCTAAACATCTTTCGCCATTTCATGCATCCTGCATTTATCGTATTCCTTCCGTTATTGATCAATGAACCAAGGTACCGGAATTCGAAGCATGCTGGTAATATTAATATTTAGTACCTAGTGAAACAGCTGAACATATGAAATAAATAGTATTTTTAAAATCTCTTACTGAAAAATATTCATCATTATCAGCCTGTAAGAGATCCACTGCAGGGCCATAGGCCTCTTCCCGAAAGAAGGTATGGAAACATCACCACACCAGCCCACTATGTATTGGCGATTTCAAATTCTGAGAGAGCCACAACTGTATGTTTTTCCACATATAGTAATACTACAAGAACATTTCTCAGGCTTATGTTTTCTCACAGGGTTTTCCTTCACCGTCAGACGATACTGTTACCAATTTAAATTGATGGATGTACGCGAATTTTGTAAAATTCGTTATTACAAGCCGGGGTTCAAACCCGCAGACATCGAAATGTTATTCCACTAGTGAAACTAGTAGACTAGCACTACTTAAAAAACTTAGTAACAGATGGACTGAAAAATATTGATACACGTATTTATCATATTTAGATAAAACAATAATGATGACGATTATCAATATGATTGAATAACGTTTGTGCAAGTTGCTCTTAGAAATGTACTGTTATATTTTAAAACATTTATGGTATAAATTGTACAAATATACTGGATTAAAAACTATAAATCAATGTTATTCATATTAAAATTTTTTTAATAAAGCCGATAAATCGTAATATCGATATTGTTTTCCAATATATCGAGGTCCGATATTGATATTTTTTTTAAAAATATCAAAAGCCCTGTAGCGTACAGGCCATAGAAAATTGTCTCTGGCCTTTTTCAAAAACAGCGACATATTCGTTGTCAAATAAAAGATACAAATTTTTCCTCGACAAAAGTGGACATTAAAAGTTTCGGTTGCAAAGTCAGTGTTTGATTTTATCATAATTTCACATCGAACACGCCCCAAAATTGGTGACCTCCGACGCATGTGATTGGCGCTCAAACATTATCGAGCAATCACAATTTTCACAACCAAACGGCGAGGCCCTATACAACGGTGACTTCTACTCTGCACCGACAAATTTCACGACGGCGAACTACGCAGAGGAAAGGACCTCTGCATGACCCGTGACTCATCCACTTCAAACACAACGGTGAGATCTTTCCTTTACTGAACGTGCAGTAGAAATAACTCACAACAACTCAACAAGGAAACGAACGAGGACCGTATCTCAGCTGGAACCATCAACCGTCTACAACATGGACTCACCAGCAACGCAATTGGCTACGCTTAGAGAAATGGTGCAGCAACTTACACATGAAATAGCATCACTAAGAAGCCAAAAGCAACGTGTATCCAGTAGCCGCTCTATTTCAACCAGCAGAAGACGACACTATTCACTTGCGCTACGATGTTGGTATCACACGAAATTTGGTAGGCAAGCCAAGAAATGTACTCCTCCTTGTAATTCGAGTGAGAAAAAACTCAAGCAGCAATCAGTAATGACGGATACTGATTGCTGTTCATTAGACCATAAGAACCGCCGCTTGTTTGTAACGGATAGGGTTACGAAATATAGGTTCCTAGTCGATACGGGGTCTGATCTATGCTGTTTCCCATATAGCTGGTTACGTGAAAAAAGATGCCCCCTCTAACTGGGAGCTCAGTGCCGCTAACGGCAGCTCAATTAAAACTTATGGCACTGTCACTCCCCGACTCGACTTGGGACTACGCCGTGACTTCAGTTGAGAACATGTAGTCGCAGATGTTAGTACTGCCATTATTGGCGCAGATTTTTTGGCACACTACCATCTTTTGCCCAACTGTTACAACAAGAGGATAGAGGATGGTAAGACTGGTCTGTCAGCAAACGCTTCCACAGCCGTTATTGAGCAATCTAGCGTTAAGGCAATAGGTCCCTCAGATTCTGCATTTGCACAAGTGCTTGCCGAATTTCCAGACATTTTCCGACCTCCCGGTCTTCCTCGCTTTCATAAGCACAACACAGTCCACCATATCCGGACTACAGACGGGCCTCCAGTATCATGTCGTCCTCGTCGGTTAGCTCCTCAGAAACTTGCTGCTGCCAAGAGCGAATTTGAAAGCATGGTACGGAACGGCATTGCCCGCCCGTCTCAAAGTGCTTGGTCCTCTCCGCTTCATATGACGGTCAAGAAAGACCTTTCTTGGAGTTCCTGCGGTGATTATCGTGCATTAAATGCGCGAACTATACCTGATCGCTATCCCGTCCGACATATCAACGATTTCAGCCACAATCTAGCAGGTTCGAAAATTTTCAGTACCATCGACCTGGTAAAGGCGTACCAAAAGATTCCGGTATACCATGAGGATATCCCGAAGACCGCCATTGTTACATCATTTGGCCTGTTCGAATTCCCCTATATGACTTTTGGTTTACGCAATGCTGGACAAACATTCCAAAGATTTATTGATGAGGTCACACAGGGATTGGATTTCGTTTTCCCTTACGTGGACGATATCCTCGTATTTTCTGAGAACGAATCTCTGCACAAAGACCATCTCAGAATCTTGTTCAAACGCCTACAAGATTATGGCGTCTAGTGAACGCATCAAAGTGTGTGTTTGGTGCCCAAGAAGTAATTTTTCTGGGTTACACCATTAACTCAGAAGGAACTCGCCCTCCTTAGGATCGAGTACAAGCTTTACTAAATTATTCACCTCCTAAAACTATTAGTGGAGTCCGACGTTTTCTTGGTATGTTAAATTTTTATCGCCGCTTGATACCTCATGCTGCACAATTTCAAGCACCACTCATTGACGCAGTAGTCGCCACCAACAGTAAAGGCGCAAAACCATTTTCATGGACGCCCAAGCTGTTGGAGCATTTTGAAGCTTGTAAAACTAGTCTTTCAAAGGCAACTTTACTTCAACATCCAATTAACGATGCACCTCTCGGTCTGTTCACAGATGCTTCCAACATTCACGTGGGATCGTGTTTGCAGCAACAAGTCAATGGTCAATGGCATCCTTTAGCTTTTTTCAGTAAAAAGTTGACTTCCAAACAATCCCAGTGGCCTGCTTATTATCGAGAGCTATTAGCAATATACAAAAGTGTACAACACTTTTGTTATATTTTAGAAGTTAGCAATGCAACCATTTTCACTGACCACAAACCTCTGTTAACGCATTTGTACAAAGACGAGAGAAACTACCTCCTGCACAGCTGAACCAACTATCTTTCATCAGTCAATTCACAACTAACATTCAGTACATTAAAGGTTCTGAAAACCTTATTGCTGATGCCATGTCACGAATTGAGGCAATTTCATTAGAGCAAGAGTATGAAACCTTAGCACGTTCTCAAGGCACTGATGAAGAACTTCAACATTTGTTGAAAAACGGTTCAAGCCTTAAACTTACCAAAATTAATATTCCTGGTACTGGCGTTTCTCTATTTTGTGATGTTTCCACAGATAGGCCGCGTCCGTATGTGACTCCAGAACTGCGGCGGGTTGTCTTCAATAAGCTGCATAATTTGAGCCATCCCGGCGCACGAGCTACCACCCGCCTTGTCACGGAGCGGTATGTTTGGCCATCAGTTAATAAAGAATGTCGCGAGTGGTCGCGAGCGTGTCCTGCCTGCCAACGCAGTAAAGTCTCCAGGCATAATACCGCTCCCCTCAGTAATTTTAAAACCCCATCTGGCCGATTCCTCCATGTCCATTTGGACATCATAGGACCATTACCTGTTTGCGATGGTTATCGCTATTGCTTAACAGCAATAGACAGGGTAACGAAGTGGCCAGAAGTATGGCCAATGCGTTCTATAACCGCAGAAGAAGTGGTAGAGACTTTTACTAGAGAATGGATCTCTAGATTTGGCATACCACTCTGTATCACGACTGACCAGGGTACTCAATTTGAGTCTGATTTATTCCGCAGACTCCTCATCACTTTTGCCACTAAACGACAAAGGACAACCGCATATCACCCACAGGCAAATGGTATGATAGAGCGCGTACATAGGCAACTTAAGGCCTCTTTAATGTGTCATGAACAGTCCTGGTTGAACGCTCTACCATTTGTACTTTTAGGCATGCGCTCCGCTTTTAAAGAGGACCTCAAATATACAGCCGCCGAGCTCATGTACTGTGAAACATTGAGACTCCCAGGAGAACTACTCGTTGCACCACAGAACCCTATTGGTGAAGATCCAGCTGATTTAGTCGTTAGGTTGCGTCAACATATGTCGAACATTCGACTAGTACCGGCATCTCGCCATGGTAATCAAAAGTCGTTCATATTCAAGGACATATCAACAGCTACACATATATACTTGCGTGATGACGCTGTTCGACGCCCTCTTCAGCCGCCTTATACAGGACCTTATCAGGTTCTTGAACGGTCAAGTGACGGCAAAACGCTCACTTTGGACATTAAGGGTAAGAAAGTGGTTGTCAGTATCGATCGCGTCAAACCTGCTTTCTTCTCGGAAGTTACTCCTCCACCCTTATTTCCACCACCTTCACCAGCCACATCCGTTCCTCTTATCCTCAAGCCACCTACAGACAATTTATTACCTTCACCCTACGTTACTCGATCTGGACGTCGTGTTAAATTTAAACCGACGCTAGATTTGTAAAGAACTTTTCTGTATATAGTTGTATTATTGTCATTGTAACTAATTTAGGTGTATTATAATATTATTAAGACTGTTGTAACTTGATTTTTTTTTATATCAATTCTTTATAACTTTGTCTTTATTTCTGTATGCTTTACTTTTTAAACTAAATGTAAATATGTGTATAACGTCATACTTTGTAAATGTTTTTATACTGGGCTTTCTTTACTCCGTAGGGGGGTGGTGTAGCGTACTGGCCATAGAAAATTGTCTCTGGCCTTTTTCAAAAACAGCGACATATTCGTTGTCAAATAAAAGATACAAATTTTTCCTCGACAAAAGTGGACATTAAAAGTTTCGGTTGCAAAGTCAGTGTTTGATTTTATCATAATTTCACATCGAACACGCCCCAAAAGCCCTACTCCTGAGCAGAACCACACAGTGTTGCCGTTTAAGAAAAAATAAAGTCTCCAGACGTCAAATGAAAAGTCGCTAGATTTTGAAAAATATATGATAAAATCGGCCAGAAGTCGCTAAATATTTCATAATATTTAGTGGTAAAAAACATTGAGTATAAAACGTGCTAGTTGTTAATGAGAGTGCAAAATCGCTTTTTAGTGAGGGCACTGTGTGATCCAATTTCGCGGGTATGAAGAGGGGCGTGCGGGTATCGCGGGGCCCTACTATTATCTCTATAGTGATGTACATTACAAACTTGTACGGGCACTGTATTGATATGCTTAGTATGATAAAGAAAAGATCGATAAAAATGTTTTCAATTTATTTAAAGTAACAACAGCATCTTAATCACCAAAATATAATATTAGTACTTTTATCAAATATTATACTAGAAAAATTCATAACCCTATAATAAAATAAGTTTATTATAAGCTTGCCTATTCGAATTTACTTTTATCTTTATTACTTTTAAGGTTGTAATAGAGTCTGATGTTTAAATATATTTCAATTACAGCTTTAATAAGAATATTTAGATGGTTTTGTGAAGCATGTTGATCAAAATAAAAAAAATAAATAAACATTATGTAACTTATATAAGAAATAAAAAATTTGACAAAAGTTATCACAAATGTTGAAGAAACATTTAGCTGCTAAACATGCATTTTTTGACATCTATATTTTGATTTCGATAACATCAACACATTGACGTTTTAATTTGATAACATCGACACGTCGATGTTATGAGAGTATATATTGAAATGTCAATATATTCTATAGGGTCATCTAACGTTGCATATACTAGGTATGTGCTGTTTTGCACTAGATGATACTAATCAACGTTATCGAAATAAACCGTACGAATAGTTATTTCTTTGCATTTCCTAAGCGAAAAAGGAAAACGGGACAGCTTTGGAAAGGCTCTTTTTCAAAGCTAGCCAACTCCTGTACCAGCAACACAACAGACAATATCGAAAATACCCGATAAAGTTAGTTTTTTATAGACAGTTTTATTTGCTAGCACAAACATCGATGGTTTGAGACATCGATGTCTTGCTATTGATGTTTATCGTACATCGGTACTTTAAAACTGATGTTAACATCGTTTTTTTCTAATATCGATCATCTCTTGTGTGGTCATATTAAGTCGACAGAAAACTAATTAACTTGAATCTCTTTTAGGTGTGTTACTTTCGTATATTGTTAAATTATTTCTGAAATTTGCACTACAATAATTCCTATATAATGCATTAACCACTGTACACCACTAGTAAAAAGAGTTTTGCTGATTGAAATTCCTACCTTTTTACTACATATATACTATATACTTTTTACACTACAACTATTAGGTTACCCACCTATATACATAAAACTAGTTATAAATCCAAACTTTCAAAATGAAATGGAACATCTATGACAGCTAATTTTCTCAAATAATATATATGTTTAATTTCTACGTAAGCAGATTATATTTACTAAAACATTTATAGCTTTTATTAATTTAATGTAATTGTGATCACAATTTGATACCAAGAAGCCAGACATCAATGTTGTTTTGACGACTGTAATTATTATTGCTGTTTATTTATGTAAAATTAATATTTCATTATACCACATACAATTATAAACACAAGAGTCTTTGGCGGGATTTTGAAATGTCATGAAGTGTACTTTATTTTTATTTATAATTTATAATATTGTTTTATTTGGTTCTATATTGTGTAATATTGGTGGCATTGTATGTAGTATAGTTTTGTTATTATGCACAAATGAAGTGGGTTGAAATAATACCACGCAGCATGGATTCTGACTTGCCACAAAAACTCCCAGTAAAGATCTAACAAGACGGCCGTGGTGGTCTTGTTAGTTCATTGAAATTATATCAAATAATATGTTACTCACTCGACAATAGCAGTAGACTGTCTACTAAAGGACTTGTTGCCAAGATTAAAATAAAATTAATAAATATTAGTTATTAATATCGATATTTAAATATCAAGATCTGATGTATCGATATTTCATCAAAAGTCCTAGTTCAATTCACTTTTACGACTAATAGTCTGTGGTTCAAGTCAAAATGAAAGAATACCTAGGTAGGTAGGTATAAAAACGTTCTTCATCACAGTGTAAAGAGTTTTATATTACAATTTCTCTTACATTTTGCGATACAAAATCTAGCAGTTGAATGAAACATTTCGTCTATAAAAATATAAATGTTCTTTGATTTTAATTTACAACATCGAATCGTAATAATTGTATCGTTGAAACATACTGCTACTTCTTATTTATAAATAAAAGGACTGTTATAATTATTGAATTTGTCATTTAAAAAGGCTAAATACGACATACGTGTGACTTTTTCAAATGGAGTGCACAGTCGAAAATTTAGAATTTGCCGTGTCTGTCTTTTATAATGGAGAACAGGACGAAAGAACGAGGGCTCATGCATGGTTGACAGCCGCGCAGAGACTTCCTGAAGCCTGGAATTTCATATGGGAACTCCTTCAACCAAACAAGGTGATTTCATTATATTTATAAATAAACTATATCATGATATATTACTGATGAATCAGAGAAGTTGCTATACTTAAAAAAAATTGGAAAAAAATATAATTAGTACTTTAATCACGTTCTTGTTCAACGGTTTTTTCCTATTCAATATTTCTTGTGAAACATCTATAATATCTAAAAATAGTAGACATCTAAATTATTGACTCTATTATAAGCAAATTTATATTATTTTGAGACAGTTGATTACTAGGATCTGTAACTGATTTGCCATAACCAGCATGCACATGGCACTAAGCTCTTCATAGTAACTAGGATTGTCTCTTTTTGGTTTCATCCAACGTATATATATATATATATCCCTGTCATGAAGCTAGTGGATCAGCAAAATAACTGGTTATAGATTGGCGATCTCTCTTCGCTTATTTTGTTTCTGCTTACCATCTGATATAATGCAATCTTTTTTACATTTCTATAAAAATTATAGAACTGCTATTGATGACAATGGAATAGAAAATAAAATCAGAACATAATGTATATAAACATGTAAATTTCAAGGGGTGTATCTAATTACTTAAAATACCTTTTAAATGTACAATTTGTAATTATCTAACTATGATGAATAATTTTATTTTAGAGGACAGAAATTCAATTTTACGCAGCGACAACTCTGCATACAAAAATACTTCGTTGTTGGAATGAAGTGCCTCCTGAAAGTTATGAGGAATTAAAAGACAAGATTCTTCATGCTATTTTTACATACTCCAAAGGGCCAAAAATTGTTACTAACAGGTTATGTATAAGTGTAAGTACCTTATAATCTTGTACTGTCTGTTTTATTATTTACCTGGTGTGCATTGCTTGCTTATACACTGTAAAATGGAATATAAAAAATTATTTATTTTCAATTTCAGTTGGCAGCATTAATTTTACAACAAGGCACAACAGATTTAGTAGGGATATTGAGGCCATTTTCAACTGCTGAATACACAAATTTGTTGTTAGAAGTGCTCACTGTTATACCTGAGGAAGTAAGTCAAAACATGTACTAGTATATTACTTCATAGTCGGCATTGGGCTGTGTCAGATAGACACAACACAATAAACTGTTTAAAAAAAAAAAGAAATTGAGTTATTGGAATTACATGGGGTGGGAATTTTTTCTCCACCTTTTATTCAAATAACTTTTGATGTTAATTTTAGTGTGTAAAGCATAGTTACACCTCTGACTATATAAATATTTGAGACAGTACAGAAACTATCTACAAACGCTCAAAAATGGCACACTCAACAAACATGTGCATGAAAGAGAGGTTTTAAAAGTTATTCTATGGACAGCACTGTGAAAACTGCTTTGGAGTCTCGTCGCATGTTTGTGTGAGTGTGGCGGTACAAGCTTTTATTGGTAGTCTCCGTACTATCCCATATATTTATCCTGTGCCTCTGATGCAATCAATATCTTCTTCTTCTTCTTCTTTAATTTATGGCACTGTGTGTAAGCAATACACAATTCCGCCAATGTCATGTAGATACAGAGTGTGCGCTGTCTGTGCCAGATAGTGTCATAAACGAAGTGAACCCACTAAAAAATGTAATTCAAAAACGAAGAAAATTAATTTTGTATTGAGATCGAGTTATTGTGTGTCCCACAGATATACATAAAGGCAAGCTTAGATATGTTTCGATTAAGAAATAGACAATCTGATTAAAGTTTAATTTTGTTAATTTTAATAAATAATGACAATACATGTAAAATCAAAGGGTTGTTATTCACTAAAGCATATTTACACGTAAGGTTAGTAGGGCGGGGAATATAAGGAGGAAGGACATCAAAAAGGAAGAGCAATCAATATCTTGTGTCCTTGAACTTCAGAAATTTCATCACCTATTAAACTAATTCTTTTTATTCTTGGGTTGGTAATTGCCAGGACAAGATTTGTTGTAGTCCGGTGAAGCTGTTAAGACCGTGCTGTGTCAATAGCGTAGTCAGTCCGAGAAAAAAAAAGGACAAGATTTGTATCAAAGTGTTGGAAAAATCACAGAGAGGAGTGAAATAATAGGATTAATAGTTCTCTATATAAAAATAGTAAGAGAGAGGAAGATATGTAATAGATCTTCAAAAATATTGACAGATGAATGTTCATTTGCTAAGTTATCAATTTGTATCATGATGTGGAGTTACTGTAGGGCAGTCGTATTCAACCTTTTTGTATTAAGAGACCACAAACATCCTTCACTCATGTTGTTGTGGGATGCAAACTACAAATATGCATTTAAAATTAACCATCTTTTAATGTAGTGAAAAATGGTTGTGAGATAAAACAAGCTAGGTATAATCCTTATATCATAAGGAACACATTGTTGTCGAGTTATCAGAGATGTATTTAATTTAATCGGAGTGCTTATAGTTTTTCTAATGGGCACGAAATTTAAAATAGTTGAAAATAAACTATAATCCGGTGAGCCAACTACAAAGGACAGGCAGACTGCAGGTTGAGTATAGGTGCTGTAGAGGGAAGATTTAGTATCATTTTCCCCAGTACATCTGTGAAAACCATGGACAGCCAAGTAGTAACTTATAAATTAGTCATGGAATTATGTAAATATGAAATGTAAAAAATAACCCATGCCTAATTTTATTTCATTATTCCATACATCGTATACTACTGCTTTGGTTATTATTCTTGATAACTTTTGCAATTTTTTTCTAGTACAACAGTATGACAATGGGTTCAGCTCTTCGTTCAAAAAATTTTTTGGCCCTACAGCAAGCATGTCCTGCGGTTTTAGATGACATGTTGCAGTATTTTCAGCCTGTGTATAAGTAAGCATTGTGTAAATCAACTTTAACATTATGTTTAATAAGTAATGGTATTATTTTATACTTCTAGTATTTTAAATCCCATTCTCATATTAATTTAAAACAATTTATTTATTATTAATATTTAGTTATAAATTTTGAATGCAAAATTTCCATTAACAGTAATTCATACTTATTTTTGTGGCAATATATTACAAAAGTAATGTTTTAGTTAACATAGTATACATATAATATGAACAAAAGTCATTTATGTGTCTGTCTTGTATTTTTTTTTTATATCATAGGAGGCAAACGAACAGGTGGGCCACCTGATGTTAAGTGATCACCACTGCCCATAGACACCAGCGACACCAGTGGAGTCGCAAGTGCGTTGTCAGCCTGGTTTGGTGTGGAAGGGGAAGAGAGGGAAGGGAGAGGGAGGAAACTGGGCCTCCAGCGCTCTCACTGACCGACCAAAACGCAGCAACGCGAGCACTGTTACTTCACGTCGGTTTTCTGTGAGTGAAAGGTATTACCCTGGAGGAGCCAACCCATTCATGCTGAAACCATTTAGAATGCATGCATGCATGAATGTATGCATCTTCTATCTAGTTAATAGTGAGACCATAAACAAATAATACAAAATGTTTCAGTGAGCACACAGAGCCTCCTTCAGATGTTTTGGTACACTCGTGGATATTAGCAGCGACGTGCGCCGCTAGCTGGCTGTCTCTTGGAGGTGAAGATGCTCCCAATATTGCAGTTACATTGCCCGAGCGCATACCTCTATGTCGTGCTTTACTCAATGCTGTACATTTGCTCTACACGTGAGTAAAGTTGTATTTACACAGAAAACGCAACCATTTTTTAATATTTCACTTACTTATGAATAATATCTTCAAATTTGTCAATTAGCCACAGTAGACATTAAACTTGACTTCATACAAAATGTAAATTTAGAGTCATTTGTTTTTAAATATAATATAATAAATAAAAATCATGTATTTCAATTTATATTTTTATGTGCCATAATCGCTTTTCTGTGGATATTAGAATTTGAAAACATTCTTCGAAAGATACACTTGAAATTGTTGAAAGGTTATTTAAGTAATGTTCTCAATATAAAGCCTACAAAAGTAAAATTCTCAATAAAGTCTCACATAATTAATGGACGACCCGTTATTTATCTTGGATTTCCAAATAATTACATTAATGTATAAAAGTCATTGAGTGACTAATATCCCGACATGAACTAAAGTAGTTATGTTTTTCTCGATCTGACTACGCTATTGGCTGAGCAAGGCCGTAACAACTTCACTGGATCAAGTCTCAAGTAGTTATCTATGATGTTAGATTAAGAGTAACTTTAAATTAAAAATGGCTCCGTCACAGAACTCCTGGCAGATATGAAACATCGAAATTGTTCGAATAAAATCAATCTCAAACTACACTGTAGGTATGTGAACTCAGTGCGGCATGACAGATTGCGAACGGCATCGCGTCGCCACGCCAACAATCATGTTTACCCGCACCTATAGATATTTCACATCAAAAAGTGGTTTGTTTAATATTGACAGATGGAACGAAGCTGTTAGCGATATTGCGTTAGATGCATGCGAGGCGTGCCTGTCTGCGGTGCGGGCGGCGGGCAGCGGCTCCGAACCTTACCGGCACCCCGTCGCGGCGCTCGAACTGCTTACACATGTTGCGGCACTCACCGGACCCATCATGCAGCGTGACGATGTGCCTAACTCCATTAACGAGGTATAGATTTATCGAAACTTTCTTTTGATATGAAACATCTATAGGCGGAGGGTAAACCGGATTTTTTTTATATCATAAAGGAGACAAACGAACAGGCTGGTCACGTGTTGTCAAGCGATCACCGCCGTCCATAGACACTAGCAACACCAGAGGAGTCGCACGTACGTTCCCAGCTTGTGCTTGAGGGAATGGAAAGGAAGGGAGAGAAGGGGAGGGGAGATGGGTCTCCGGCGCTCTCACTGACCGAACGAAACGCAACAATGTAAGCACTGTTACTTCACATAGGTTTTCTGTGAGAGGGTGATGCTACTCCGAGTGAGCCGACCCATTCATGCTGAAACCAATAATAGCTTCAGCGTGGCTCTACCACCTAAATAATTACATTGTTAGCGTGGCGACGTAAAACACGAACTTTGCACTATTAACGAAATACTCAAAGACATTTGCAACCCTATCTATATAAAGATAAGATTAGAATTGTTTTGTCGGCCACTCGTTCTACTAGTATTACGTGGCACGCGCCGACGATCTAGCGCTCTTTGATAAATGCCGACAAATACACGGCGCCTGGGCCTAGTTGAAGTTTTGGTTTTGTATTTAATAAAAATAAATATTTACGTGATAATGTAAATAGTCATTATTTTATGGAACAAATTTTTAAATGCTTTATCTTTTCATTATGCCACTTTCGATCTTTCACATCTGCCAGACGTCCCGTGGCGACTCATTTGTGTGATATTATTTTCCTAACTTATATTTTCGGTAATCATTCTTCTCCATTATTACAGCCATTGTGTTGCAAGTGTCATGTGATATTTTCAATATTCCAACAAGATGGTGGCACCCTTGTTAGAACTTTATAGAGTTTTTGTACCATCTCAGAATTCAAGCTCCGTGGTGTTTTTTCCCATCCACTTTTTTTTTTTTTTTTTTTTTTTTTATTGTGGCACGGCAAAGTGACTGCACTATGCCTGATGGTAAGCATAGTACAATCCAAAAATAATAGCGACCACCGATTGACACACTGTCCATCGCCGGTCGCCACTATCATGCCGGCCTGTAATAAGCTGGATATGCACAGGCTGATCCCGAAACGCGACCCGTAGAAGCGAATCACTATTACGGACTTTTTCGCCATATGCATGGTGGTTGCGACCCAGTCGGGCTGTAAAACCCTACCACCCCGCAACTTGTGCACATCTATATTACGTCAAACACCACCAATATTACAAAATATAAAGTTAAATAACTAAAGATAAATAAAAAATAAAATATAAAATCCACTACACAACACACAAAATATCCCACCAGAAACTTCTTGTGTATTGTTTAATTTATAAGCTTCTAAAGAATATCCTCAATTGACTTAATTACGTATAAACTTGTCGTTTCATTTACAAATAAAATCAATACTGAAAAATATGCATTTATCTATGTACTATAGATATTTACATTAAAATTGTGTTAATTCTTCTACATTTCTAGTTTGAAATATACTTTAAAGTACATCTATCACATACAAGAGCTTATAATATGGGTTCTGCCTTTGTTTAGGTGGTAGCTAGATTAATGCTTTTTTTTTTGGAAATGACTACGCTATTGACCCAGCAAGGTCTTAACAGCTTGACCGGACTATTAAGGCGAGCGCTTAAGGCACTCAGCCGATTTTATTTTGGCAACCAGCTCAAGGGTGCACGGCACACCTCGGCTTGGCTGTTGCCTGTTGCATGCAAAATCGCGACCTGTCTTAGCTAACCTAGCTAACTATTCCTATATGTATGAGTTGTTGAAACGTATATGTGTACCAAGCATACACGCCTCACCAACTCTTATATATATTTATTATCGGAAAATTGAGAGTTTTTCAGTTCGATAAGGGAAAAAAAGTAAACCCTTCCACTTTCATGTGTAAGCGTGTAGGCGTGCACGTGTGTGGCACGCCCATCGTGTAGTGTTGTAGCAGTGATGTATATTTGTGTGTCACCGTATCGCGCAAGCAACACACTCAAGGGCTCCCTACCGAGGGATCGAACCTAGGCTTGAGCCGCTGCCGTAGGAGGCCTAATCGGGTGTAGATTAATGCCATACTTATGGCACTGAGTGTAATAGCTCTCGCTTGCGTAAGTCTGCGAGTAAGTTTTGAAATAATACACTTGTACAATGTATCAACCTGTTTAAATGTATTTAGTATTAAAAAGGATTTAGGTTAGGTATTACGATGTTCGACATATGGTTGTGCCACTTGCAGAAAATGTATTTTAATTGAATCACTGTATCATAATAGCATTAGTTTGTAATTATAGCCAACATTATGTGATATTATCAATTTATTTTTAATACTATGTAGAGGTTTAACTTATTATAGAATGGTTGGATTTATAATTTTAAAAAACATGCGTTTACAGGCAGTGTAAGTAAAACCTAAAATAATAATAAATTATTCATAATAACGATACTCTTAAAAAATACACCACACTGTTTATGATGCCTTTTTCCTAAGCGTAATCTGCAGGCGCACTTACTTACGTAATACTACGTGAAATATATAATGAGGAGACACAATTTAAAAAAACACTGTATAAGCTATTCTGTCCCGTTCTTTATTTTATTAAATATTATAAATGTATATAATTGTCTCTTTCTCATGTCGCTTTTTGTTCCAATAATTCACACCAATGTCATAATTTAATCACAAATGGAACAAAGAAATGTTTACTTTAAAAAAAACTGTTACGGTTCAGGAACTCCTATCGGCACTAATAACTTGTTGCGTCACTCTGGCTGACACGCACTCACGCGCTCTAGTTGAAGCTATCGAAAACACAGAGAGCACCGCTGGAAATAAAGATAGCGAGAGTAGCAAACACGCTCGCGGCTCTCGTCAACTGCTGGAACTGCTATTAGCTGCACAGGCCGCACCGGGCCATTATCCATTGCATGAGACACGTTCCAATCTTGTGTTTGGCTTTTGGTACACATTGCAGGTAATTAGAAAATAATTATAATATGACAAAATAATGTGGCTGGTTATAACGAAATACTTCCTATAAATATGAAATTCCTAAATTTGGTTGGTTTGCTGAAAACCTATTCATTAGTATCTATTCAATATTATATCTTTTATAGCGCAAAAGCCATTCTTTATTATCAAAAAATAAATTCTGATTTAGACGTACAGAAATATTTATTGTAATTATTATCAGTAATTCTATTTATGTTATCAGTTTACAAAAAGTTTCTGCTACAGTTTTTAAGTGCCGACATTTGTAAGACACCTTTTCTTACTGCCATAAACATATGTACTATTTACTGAATGATAACAGTGTCTCTGAAGAGTTATGGTCTTGGTTACTAAAAATACCAGACCCCTTAGTCCGGTGAAGCTGTAAAGGCCTTGCAAGGCCAATAGCATAGTCAGTTGTAGAAAAATAAATTGTCTGTTAAGAGTGTTGTGTTGAGAAAAAAAATGTTTAACATAGATAAATAAGTAATGTTCGGAAGTCTATATAACACTAAAATGTTGAGTTCCTTTAGTTTCGTTTTAAAGAGTTTATACTATGTAGAAATACTATATATTTATAATTTTTCTTTAAAATTTTACTCAACTTAGGATGATAATAAAAAATCAAAATAGTTATGCAAACCGCCGTGTTACTATAAAATAATTCTTGTAAGCTTCTGTCAGTTATTGTGCTATAGGAAAATTACATGTGTTGTTTGTATCGTAACTTTGAAGTTTAGCAGCCTCCATTTCGCACCTATTGGTTGTTGTATAATTCTTGCATGTTCCTATGTTGCGATAATACAATACTGGTCGACCACTGCCAATAAGAACAACAAGCAACAGATAATATGTCAAAGTAGTTATGTCTTTAATAATCTGTTATCCACAGCATGGGATTAATGCAAATAGAATACCATTACGTATTGTTGAAATGTCAATTTTTGTTCAGCACTAAATGTATAAAGAAAAAACGATAAAAAATAATTAAATAGTATTCCAGGGATAAGTAAAAGCAATTTTACTTATTGCAGGATGAAATTCTAAACATAATGGACAATAATAAGACACTAAACCCTTTCTGGATGGAGATGTTCTCGCGCCTATTAACGACTTTAATAACTAAGTCTCAAGCACCACCGGAATCAGCACTCACAAAAGACGACATTGAACTTCTGAGATGCTACCGGCAAGATATTGGTGACACTATTGTAAGCATTATTTCAATGTTCCATATTAAATATTGTGTAATTATATTTGTAACAACTTTATCTCAAGAGTAACAGAGTAGTGATTTGCACAAGGTTTTATTATTTGTGTACAGCTTTTTTGGTATTGTTTTAAATTAATTAATACTAGAAACTTATATCCTAAAAATCACAAGACTGAACATCCCAGTAGGTATAATCTTTTTTTTTTTCCGTTCTAATAAACAATTTCAATTTCTATTAACAGCTGATAATTTTTTAAATTGATTTTCTATCTCTTGAGAAATATATTTGTTATATGTAATGTGAACAATGGATTATTTTTCCTGACTTAAGTTTCTCTGAACATCAATTGATACTTTTATATCTTCATGTCATAAAAAGTTAAACTAATTATTTAGTTTATATAATTAATGTTATGGTATTTACAGTTAAACGTGCGTAAAAAAGTTTTACTTGAATAAATATAATGCGTTGGTTAGATGTACTGTTTCGCGATTCTGGGCGAGTCGTGTTGGACGAGTGTGGAAGATGCGATGAAACGGGGCGGTGAGGGCGGGGCGGGGGGCGATGGTGGCGGAGGGGAGGCGTGGCATGAGGCGGCGCTGCACGTGTTCGCAGCGCTCGCGGACGCAGCACCACAGCACCGGTCGCCGCCGTCGCTCCTCGCGCTGCTGCAGCACGCAGTGAGGCTCGCGCACACGACCACCGACACGAACACGCTCCGCACGGCGCTCGATTGTCTCGGTCAGTTAATAATGTGATACACTTATCTATAGTCCATTCATTTTACCGTGAGACAAAATGTAAACAAAAAACCAAAGGTTCTAAAACTTTTTTTTACATAAATATTATCCTAGTAACCACTTGCGGCTTTCTTCGCGTTAGTTATAATATACTATTCTATAACAATATAATTTATTATGTCACTAGGGGTTAAATATATTTTCCTGTAATAGAGAATTTTCAGAATCAGATCAGTAGTTTCCGATATTAATTCCTACGAACACATTTACATTTAGATTAAGGATTTAACCGCAACATCCTCTGATTTTAAATACATAGCGTATGACGGTAACAAGCAAAGCCCAAAAGGCAGCTAGCTCTCAAGTACAAACTATTGTAACACATTAGTATGTGCTTAGAGAAGATTTTAAAATTTAACTAATCCAATCAATGTGGTGTTCAATGATACTACCACTAAGCTTCACCACATCACTATAGATATAACAATATATGTCAATCACAAATAAATATTACAAAAGACAGTGTGCTTCATACATTTATTTATTT
>JACEII010000038.1:408450-423338 GCA_014332785.1 Antheraea mylitta | reverse complement strand
TTTTTTTTTGAAAATTAACTTTATTTTTCCATTTTTAGTGTACATAATTTTTTTTTCTAAAACATGCGGGTCACCTGAGTGTAAGTGATCACCGTCGCCTATGGATACCTGCAACACGAGAGGAATCACAGATGCGTTGCCGGCCCTTAAGAAAGGAGTAGGCTTGTTTCTTGAAAGTTGTGTTACTTTGTCACGGATCCCATAATCAGAACCTAACCAAACTCTCATCAAACTACCCTTGAAGAACATCCTTTACAATAAAAAAGGAATCATCGAAATCGGTTGGCATGACACTGAGTTATTCGTCTATTTGTCGTATACACACCAAAAGCAAATTTAACACTTATACGGTTTTGCACTGGATGCCGTTGACAGAACTGGACCAAAAATGGGACCACACGGGAAGCACTAGCTTTCAAATAAAAAAAAATCATCAAAATCGGTTCAGCTAGTTTAAAGTTATGAGGTAACAAACATAAAAAAAAAAACAGTCGAATTGATAACCTCCTCCTTTTTTTGAAGTCGGTTAATACAATTATGAAAATTGTGTTTTCTTCAACACACTAACAGAGAAATCTGAACGTCATTTGATAGTTATATGCAATAATTCAATCTATGTTTCATAAGCAACTTAAGTAAATTCATAGGCCAAAGCTGACTCATCCTCGAAATATTATAACCGGCTAAAATAATTAATTAAACAAACGCCGTTAGCATTAGCATTCACTGTAGTTCGGTGAAGCTGTTAAGATCTTGCTAGGTCAATAGTGTATTCACTTCGAGAAAGAAAAAGTTGCATTCAGTGACTCTTTGTATTTTGCGAGGTACCATGTTTTGTTCTATACTTATGGGTATATATGAATATAAGATTTTCATACATTATAGTTATTTATAGACATTCAAATATGTTAGAAAGTTTAGTGATGAATATATTTGACCTTAAAGAATAAAGCCGTAAATGTGTATGAGCTAAATTACCTACATGAAGTATTATTAGTCTTTTTCACCAGGATTTTTTAAGCCAATTGGTAAACTTTCACTGTGAGTTTCTTTTGTGGATTTATTAGATTTATCTTGCCAGACTTTATTCAGAATGTGTCCTGAAACAAATTTATATAAACAAGATTAATTTTAATTAAAATTAATTTATAGGTACTTAATAAATAAAATAATATTGTTTATCATTGTTTTCATTTTTTGAAACATAGTAGTAATTAACAGAATTCTATTATATAATCTCATTCAAAACTGGGTAGAGAATACATAAGAACTACCTATATTGACAACTTCAAAATGGGCAGTATGGATTAATTCCTTCGCCTGTATTGTGATGGACGAATATTATTACTACTAACCTTTTAGAATAGCAGCACAAAATAGACTTTAAAAATGTTTGCGATAGCAATGTACTACTTATAATCAAAAATTGGAATTAAAAATAACCTAGAATAAACTTTTGAACAGGAACACAAAATAAACCCTAATAATATTTCCGATAGAATGTTATCATGTTACCATGGCAACGCATATAATACTGACATTGACACGCAGCGGATGCTCTAAAAATAGCCCGATATTGAGACATTCTTCATTAGTGCTCCGCTCCTTTTGGTTTTAACGTGATGATGTAGCCTATAGCCATCCTCGATAAATGAGCTATCTAACACTGAAAGAAACTTTTAAATCGGACTGGTAGTTTTTGAGATTAGCGCGTTCAACCAAACAAACAAACAAACTCTTCAGCTTTATAATATTAGTATAGATATGTATATTTAACTAACCTTTATTAGCCATGCCTCATCCATATAAGAAATTTGTCATCCCTTGTTTCTTAACTTTGAAGTCATTTTAAAATATTGTATTCTTCACAATAAAATATCTTCCCGGTCAATTCTTGCAAGTTTTATGAGAAAATTTAGTGTATTTAAATTGCAATTTAAGCAATAACTTATAAAAAGTTTTCCTTTTAACATTACGCAACATGTCATTAGCTATTACTGGTTTCAGAACCTTATTGATAGTAGGCAGTTCATTATTGAACCAAAACATGTGTACTTTTCAATGTATTGCACCCATATCAAAGTCGTCCATTTCAACTATAGTGTGCCTTATTGTGTGTGCCTAATTGGGTAGTGTTACAAACAAAACTATACTTGACAATGAGTACTTTTGTAGGTCTTTTACGTGTAACGATTACACTGGTAAACAAAATATGTTTAAAATTGTTTAAAGCATTTTTATTACATTTAATAGTTTTCGAATATTGATTTCAATATTTGGTTCGTCACACAGTACAGTACTGTTTTTTTTATGCATGTTCTGGTAAATACTATTTATTTTTATTTCTCATTTTAGTAGTAGCAATCGTGACCCAAAAAGAGCCTTTTTAATGGTTTGTTTACATTTTGTCTCAGCGTTCGATGAATACGGTATAGTACCTTTAAACGAGCAATTCTTGTATATTTTATATTGTTATATATTCAGGATCTCGGAAACGGCATATCCGTAGAAATTAATATGTAGGTGGCTTCATGGACGGTAAATCGATCTAGCTAGATTTCATTCATAGAAAACTTTTTTTGTGTCGAGAGTTTTCAGGTAATGAAAAAATATAGCTAAAATATAAAGGTAAATTTCGCCGACGCTGTCAAAACATAAATAGTTCAGATGGAAATCGGCTGCTTCGAAAATCCTTCTAACCCCAGTTCGAATCTAAGTGACAGCGAAAGAAGTATCTTTTTTAATATTTCGTTTTTGGTAAAAAAAAATGCTAATTTCGTGAGGCAAACAGTTTATTTTAATCTAAAAATGTTTTTAAAGAACGAGCTAGGCTCGGTCATTCAGGTACTATTATAAAATACTAGCAAAGACTTCAATGGTGAGACAGTATTTATTTGTTTTGTATATAATATCTATCATGACCTCGTTTTTGTCATTACTATATTTGGATTATTTTTATAATTTTGTAAAATATATTTAGTGACTATCATAATCTTTTTTTTTTGTTATTTCTAATTATATCTATATATTTTTTTAAATACTGTGCCCAACATAAATAGGAATACAAATTTAGTTCTGTACGCTGTTGTTATTAATGCGCATTTTGTGTAATTTGTTGTCTCTTGTTTAGCCAGAATAAATAAATAACTAAATATGGTAGTTTTCGGCGGAATCTTGAAATCTCATGTACTGGACTTTATATTTTATTCATAATCTTGTATTCTTAGGCACTATATTATGTAATATTGGTGGTGTTTGATGTATAGGACGATTTTTTTAATGAGGTTATTTATTGTCTTTATAGCCATTTAGGGAATAATAGTAAAGGCAATTTTGTTTCTATTATCAACTCGCGGTACATTCCATCGACGCATCACTACTCACTTTTTAATAATTATGTAAATGGAAAGTTAGTCTTTATAATAATCAAATTTTACGATCTTCATTAATTTATTAAAGTTTTGAAATCATTATTTTTGATGTGAAACAACTATAGCGGCTGGTCATTAGAAACAGATAATCTTTTACTTGAAAAAATCTTAATATTTTCTTTTCGATTACGGCATATTTATTTTCTGTCGTAAAGAATCCTTTTGTCTTTATTACCTCTACAAAATTATTTTGATGTTTCACATCTGCCAGACCCACGATGGATCACAGTTTATTTTTTTAATGTTTTGTACAATATATAAATTATAGATAAATTAATCAATTTTATTATACTTTTTTTTTCAATGTATACCAAGCAAAGAATTATGTTTGTGATGCTTGTAAAATGTTTAGTATTTTGATTAAAGAAGGAGTTACTTAGCGGAAATCCATCGTTAAATATTATTGTGGACATTACGTTACACTTCTGGCTGAAATTGATCGACCACTACTACGTCTCATTGCAGCAAAAAGCGTTTTTTACTAGAACAATTTAATAAAAATTGTTTAGTTTATTTAATCGTATAATTTAGGTCTTTCAATATAATTTGTTAACGCAATTTTATTTGTTAGATGTATTATCTATGATTTTATAAATGAATAAAGGCTATATATGAATGGTGCAGGGGGTTACGCGGCATGGCTGGGGTCGTTGGAAACTCCGGAGGCAGCAGAGTTGAGCCGAGAGTGCGTGCGTGCGGCGGGCGCGGCGCTGCAGCGCTGTCCGACAGCGGCTGCGCTCGCACTGCGTAAGCTCTGTTCAGATTGCAGTGAAGCCGCATCCGTTTTAGCCGCTGACATTGTACACGCTGCGCAGGTAACTTGCTAACAATCGAAGTCAACATACACAGTTCGTCCATATACACACTTGTGAACATATTTAGATGCATGCAATAAAAAAGGGGTAAATTAATACGAAAACTAATTTGTTTTTATAATATGAAGTTTTAAAATTCGTTGAATAGACTCAGTTAATTAAATAAACATATTTGATCATAAAAAAGCAAATTAAAAGTTATGAAATCAATATATCAATTATAAAGAATTGTGACCATACTTAATAAAAATTGAATATTGTTTTAAGGCTGTTTTTTTTTTCTTGATAATAAGTGATACAATTTGTATTTAGTATATGCATCTGAGCATACTTTTTATTGAGGACGCGTTCTCAAATTTTAGATGTTCAATTTCGGCATCGAGTTCTACTAGACGCGTATAGCTCACGCACACCGACATGAAAACTGATAACCTCCACAGTTATAGCTCACTATAAATGACTTTGATACTTTTATAAAAATATTGCAATATTTACTTATTATTTATGTTCTACTTTTTGTTATATTTGATTTAATAGTACCAAAATAAATTATAGTTCCTCAAGGTCATGCTCACTCAAGAACAGTATAACTAAACGTAAATATGTATACGTGATAGACAGAAATATCGAATTTGTGTTCAAATATTTAGAGCCCCTTAGCGCCCGATCAAGGCTTAATTTCTCAACATTTTCATGAAGAGTAGTATTGTGGTAACTGGATCATAGTCTAAATAATAGCTAGAAAGATCAAGTCTGTGCTTAGATGTTTAGTCTCCTAGTGTAGGAGCAAGGTTTCAATTTTTTTTAAGTTTAGTGAAAACAGTATTTATGATAATCTTAGTATAGTACTAATAGTTGGAAACATTGAGTTTGCACTCAAAGGCTTAGTGTCAGCTAAATGTTTCATATCTTAGGACCAGGTGAGAGCTATTTCATGAAAAAAAAAATTAATATTAATAATAGCTAGTAGACACATAAGTTTGCGCTCTGAAGTTGAGTCTTGTCGTATCAGATAAGAGTATAATTTCTCATAGACCAAGTGAGTAGCTGTATCAAGATAACAGAATTTTGGTACTGATAATCGCTAGAAACCTCAACTTTGCGATCAGTGGTCTAGTCTCTTAGAGTTAGATCAACGTCTTATTTTATGGATCACATGAGTAGCTGTATCATGATAATTCAACTTCAATATTCATAGTAGCTACAAACATTAGGTTTAGGTTCAGATGTTTAGTCTCACACTATCTGATGAAAATTTCATTTCTCATGCTAGCTGCGTTTGCGTATCTTTGTCGTGCTACCAAAATTTTTGTATAGTATAGAGTAACTAGAAATACAGAGTTTATGCCGAAAAGTATCATAGTGTATTATTAATGTTTAATTCCTTATGGGCTACACAAGTGACTATATCGTGATAACTGAATTTTAGTACATATTAGCTACAAACATTGAGTATGTGCTCAGAGATTTAGATAGGAGAATTTTTAAATTAGCGTTTCCTTTATATCAAAAATAATTCTGTGAACAACATACCACAAAACACCTGAATTGTAAGTTGTAATACCTGTAGCACAATGGGCAGCATATGACGGCCTTTGTGTAAAACGAACCCTAATTCCACCGAACAAACTTTACATCTCTAGCTTAGATACACTTTTCACCAAATAATTCGTTTCATTATAAACAAGACTAGATATATTATGTTCTTATAAAGAATAAGCCTTAATATTTGATTCTTTTGAAAGATTACATTTGTTTGTAAATTTTGCAGCGTTTTTATGATATTACTGTATATATTCTGAATAGATAATAAAAATTAATAACGAGAATACGAAAACGACATATCTATTTCCACCCATGAAAGAGCTCCCTAGACGTTTCTAAGCGTCCATTATGGGGCCATTTTGTTATTACTTAACGAAAGGAGTACAAACAAGACATATCTGTCTCTAGCCATCAATGATTTCCATAACAGTTTTTGAAGTGGGTCGTCATCACATCATTTTGTTCAGTCCTGTGGTAAGCTTTAGTCACTACTAACAAAAGGATTACAAGGGCGACATCTATTTCTACCCGTTAAGGAGTTCCATAACAGTACCTCAAAACATAAAAAGAACTAACGTAATAAAAACCAAATTTAGAATTTTTGTTTCAACCTAATTACAGTGTCTCTTACTACTAGAAATATAAATCACTATAAAAAGTTGGTTAGTTTTTCAAAATGATCAAATCGTTTTGTGAAGTGTATACGTATTTCTACAGCGATTTATTTTTTTCTAATCGAGCTCAAAACGACGTACACGTCCACGCGGTATGGCGCCAGAGCGCAGTCTAACACGACGTGAATCCTTCTTTCATACTTTTGTGTCAATCGAATCTAAATAAAGAAATAAATTGAACCTTATTCCATAGGAGTTAAAGTCTACATAATTAACATAAAATGGTGAAATTTTGTTCACAACGAAATAATTTTTTTCTCAATTGTAGTATACATAACTTGGATTTTATTTAATGTTATTTAAACTTGATTATACGTAGCATAAGCAGGTTTTCTTTAATTAAGAAAACTTACTGAGATTTTCATACCGAAAACAGGCTGTTTTGCGCGAGGAGACAACGGAGAATTTTTTTAAATGACAACTTATTAGTTTTAAAAAAACAATCATCTGTACAACATTGTTAAAGGTTCAATGTATCTATAGTCATTATGTTTACCAAATTTGAGTAATTTTGTTGTAATTCTTGCCGAAAAACAGTGAAAATGGACCTTTTTTGAGAGTGCGTCCTTAAATTCCAATGAATCTTTGGGGCATTAGGTTCCATTCTTTAACCAATGCATTTTTCAGTTTCCTTAGTTTAGATGATGTTACATTTCTTTGTTTAATTTCTTTTCTCTATTCTACGTATTACGTAGACGACGATCATTCACTTGACAGGACAGGATTCAATGGACACTTAAACACATTATGCACTCGTTTAAAACTCAAGCCGAAATGCGCCCCAATCTTAATCCTAATTAATATTATAAATTCTAATACGAGTTTATTTCTCCATTACATTTTCACGCCTTAACTACTGTCATGAAATTTCGAGCGCGTACAGGTTGTTTGTGGTATACATTACATCAATTATACGTTCGTCCAAAGAAAAATACTGTTCCCGAAGGATAGGTCAAATCCACAAACGAAACTGCGTGCGTCCATTTGTGTGCGTACGTGCGTGAGAGCTTGTAGGTGTGCGTGCATGTGATCGTGTAGGCGTGTGTTCGTATGATCGTCTGGGGTGCGTGCGTGTGAGCGTCCAAGGGTGTGAGCGAGTGCGGTAGAATAAGTATCGGACGCGTTGTAGAGCAGGTGGTGCGGATGGGACGCGTGGGTGCGGCGTCAGCTCGCGGGAGCTGCGGGCGCGGCGCTCGCCGCTGCGGCACCGGAGACGGCAGCACCACTGCTGCTGAGCCTGGCGCGGACGCTGCACGATGACCTTGTCACTCAGGTACTACTTTACATTTCTATATCAGTTGAGCTATTAATCAATATCCACGTAAATATATGAATACAAGTCATTTTCGAGGAAAGAAAAGTACCACTGCTTTTAAATCTGCGGCTTCCACTCATTAGTATTTACGATCACCACAACTCTTTGCATTAATTAGAAACCTAATACAACAGATACAAGCGATCCGTGATCTGATTGAAAACATTCATATGTAATTTCAATTATAAAATAAAAGATGCATTTGTCATGTTGACCTCTCCAGAAATTCGTATTGAAAATTCTTTCTTGATTTATTTTGTGGTTTCTCGGTATTTATATAACACTTTGTTAAAAAATATACAATGAATAAATTTAGGCGAGGATGTAATTGATATCAAGTTTGGAGTCATTTTTAGAGCCGGTTCGACACATTTACCGCTTACGGCGAACTTCAAACCTCTACAAACGTTTGGATAAAATATTCATTCCAAAAATTGCTTTCCACACATTAGTAGGTTTGCTAGTGTACTTTAGATAAGCAAGCTTGACAGATACACTTATTAAAAAAAGTATAATGAAAGGGAACTGCGAATTCGTCAACGACAATAATGAGATTTTAACTTACTTTACTGCCACTACCAGCAAACGTGTGAAATACATCACAAGCGCTTGCAATTTTGCACTTGCCACACTGCATTTAGGAGGATTTCGGAAATTTTAAGCTTCCTGAAAAAAATTTTTTTTGGGCACCACTTTGTATTTGTTTCTTAAAACACAATAAACTAACATAGTTTGGTATGAGACCCGAAAAAAATATTCGTTCCGTTTAGGTCACCGTAATACACACTTAGACTTTATTTATGTTACGTGCTCAATTCACAACCATAATATGACAACGACAATGAACCCAATGTTACCCGAATACTGACACTACAATTACTGACAAGGCACAAAACGATATACGTAATGTTGGAATGGTCCACTATATGGTAACAGAGTCTGGAGCCGAATAAGTTGAACGGTTCAGCGGAGTGTAGTGCGGCGCTGCTAGTTGCTCTAACGCCGCAGCCGCAGCTCGCGGCGGATCTGTACCGCGTGCTGTCGCCCACGCTGCCTGCGCTCGCACATCACCAGACACTCATCGGGGTAATACACTCGTTCTTTACCGTACTAATAAACGTATCATCATTTTCTTACCCTTATCCCCTTTTTTAATATTATAAGAGGCAAACGAACAGACGTGTCACCTGATATTAAGTGATCACCGCCTTCCATAGACACTTGCAACACCAGTGGGGTCGCAAGTGCGTTGCCAGCTTATTTTTGGGAGCAAAGGGTAAGGGGGAGAAGAGTGAGGGCCGAACGTCGGTTTTCTCTGAAAGGGTGGTACTACCTCAGGCGAGCCGGCCCATTCATGCTGAAACCGGTAATAGCTTCAGCGTGGTTCTACCACCTACAAACAGGGTACCTCTACCACTCTCCCCTGTCAAATGTCATCTCAGTGTTCACACCTTTTATACACATCATTTTTCACATAATCCATCTACATCTTCAGACTTCCGCTACTTCTATATCTGTCCCCTTTCATAAACAAAACTTGTTACATTACTTTCATCTCTTCTCATAATATTCCCGTACCGTGGTAACTAGTTATAAAACCTGAAGTGGTTGGATACATTATAAGTTGACTTAATTTCACTAACTTCTATGAATGTTTGGCGATAGATTTTCATCGTGAGGGTAGTAGCTGACATTGATTTTATCAAGAAGTTTTTTTTCCTTAAAAACTTGGATTGCCAAACAATAAAAAAATCGATCGATCACACTGCTACCGAGTTTTTTAATGATTATAATCATTGTTCCAGCCGATGTTCAACATATTGAATCATACTGTGTCGACACTTATGTTAGGCTGTCTACCGTTCATGTCGGATATAGCGCAGCTTACGGTCACAGCTTTCAACAATCACGCCACTGCAGCGGGACTGGACCTCGTTAAACTTGTACGTATTTTACTTCTCTGGTAGTCAATTCTGTTAATTATGTTAATTAGATCAAAACAATTCTTCACATTGCTAAAATATAATCAGTGCTTATATTTTAAACGCGTCTCTAGTTTTAATCCGGTGAAGCTGTAAAGGCCTTGCAAAGCCAATAGCGTAGTCGGTTCGAAAAAAAAAAATGCGTATCGTATAAATAAATATATTGCTATTATAATGTTGTATATATATTTTTAGTATACATGAATTTAGGTGTTAGGTATTTTTTGTGATGTAATGTTGGGGGTTAGGTTGAGTCAAATAATAGTGGACCGTACTATATGAAAGCTGTTTAATGACTGTTTAGCCTGAACGTGTTCTAAAGGTGTACACATAGCATATCATACTTATTCTAACACTTCCGTGCCGTCGCTAAATTTTAATCAATATTTTTTAATTTCATTTCTTAAATATTTGATATTTTTAATTTGTTTCAAGTTCGTAAATTTTAGGAGATGAGAAGTAAATAGACAATATATTTTACAAAGAAAAATAGTCAGTAAAGTATTTTATGCTTAAATTAGTTAATAGATTAAAATAAAAGACATGAAATGCATTTACATCATGGAATAAAACACTCTTTTACTGAATATTATGCAGCAAAGATAAGAGGCAGTATCTGATATGTATTTCAGATATTTAGTCATTATGATATTTAGCTTAGAGTGTAACACTCTTGTAATGTTTTTTTTTTTTTTGCAACCATTCTTCTAGTACATTATTACTGCCCTTGTCGAGTAGGTAATGATATTACAAGATTCTTGGGATTATTTCCACGAACTAACAAAATCGTGGCTGTCTTGTTAGAACTTTCAAGGGAGCCTTTGTGATAAGTCGGAATCCATGCTTCATGGTATTATTTTCCATCCACTTCACTTGTGCACAACAACCAAACTGTATTACGTAAAACACCAGCAGTATTACAAAGTGTACAGCCATATAACATAGAGACTGCGTTCCAGTAAGCGCACACAACGCTCACAACCGCGAGTTTTCCCCTTTTACTTACTCTCGAGCGTTATAATCATAACCGCTAGTGGAACGCATTTATGGGCGTTTTTAGCGTTCAGATAAATAATACAAATGGCGATCTAGAAAAAACAAAGCAAAAGTCTCTTAGGAGGTTAAGCTACAATTTGTAATATCTTAACAGTAAATTCTAATTCAATAATTTTATTTTAATTATCATAAAAACATAAAAATGACCTTTTTGGTCAAATAAAAAACATTAAATTACCATGAAATGATTATAAATTAATTTCTACATTGTATTTAGGTTTCACAACATTTTTCAATAGAAGTGAAATTAATTTAATTTCAGTTAATTAATAACATATTTAATTTCATATTTCATTTAGGTCTTTCATTACAATATGTTATTTAATATAGCTATTCTTTACCGTATCAAATAATGTCATTTTTACGGTCGCCAATTTTGTCAACACTCACATCGACCCACCTCCAGACGTCAATGACGTTTTCGGCGCGACCGCAACGATCGCGGTCGTCCAGTGGAACGGCGAAAAGGCTATTATGAGCATTGTGAACGTCTTCTTGAACGTGCCCTAAGTAGGACCAGTTGTTGGGGCCGCCGCCTCTCAATATGGTGACACCTCTCGTTCTCATATGTCACCGGCCCGCGATTATGCAGAGCGAGGTGGAAATGAGGTGTGGTGAGACGAGGCGACATTCTTTAATCTATGAATGTTTACAGGTGGTACTAGTGGTGGGGAGTGACTGGGATGGGACGAGCGCGTTGCTGCACGCGAGCGTGTCGCAGAGCGCGCGCGCAATCGCCCCCGACCCGTCGGCGCGCGCGGACCTCACCGAGGGACTCTTCACGATGCTGCTTGCAATCACCAAGAAAAAACCGAACTATATGCACTGGATCGACGATCTCTTATCTGATCTAGTCGAGTTAGGTATGTTCTACATCATTACATATTATAAAACAAAATCGTCTGTCTATCTGTTCGTGATAAACTTAAAACCGATTTTCATGCGATTTTCAAAATGGTGAAGCCCAGTCTGAACAATCAACAGGTTCAATAATCCCAGCACGTAGCATTGCGTCGAGTTCCGAGTCGACCCGCTCACGTAGTGCAAATGGTAACGGCCGCGCGTGACAAAACACCGGCACCGCGTCGTCTCGAACCCGTAACGTAGCCTTGCCTCCCGTGAACCGTCCCAGAGTACCGTCGATTAACTGCTTAAATCTGTCAACCAGTTTACATACATTGTTTTCAATTTGATCCTTATTAAGCATAAATCTAGGAATGTCGTTTAATTTACCATTAAAACAATGAAAAGTAGATATAGGTAATTCTAATTCAGTTAGCCCCTGCCTGCCGAGTAACGAGGTTGTACCTCCATCAATAATAAACAACTCTTAAGTTTTTTACTCTATCTAAATATTTTACAGATGGCTTAATATACCCTAATGAGCGAATACTTGAAGCATCGTAAAATTTAAAACATAAATTATAGGTCTATATACCTTTATGACTAAAGTACTTGACATACATATCTTTACTAATACATGAAATTGGTGTACCGGTATCTATTTCCATATCAATAAGTTTTCCATCAATAGATACTGGTAAAGTCATAGCTTTATATTTACTTAACTGGAAATTATATAAATAGGTAGTCTATCTCAACTTCTTCGTCTGATGACAATTTCGAAACATTTTCCGAGTCATTAGCCTCGTCAAA
This sequence comes from Antheraea mylitta, assembly GCA_014332785.1. Taxonomy (NCBI): domain Eukaryota; kingdom Metazoa; phylum Arthropoda; class Insecta; order Lepidoptera; family Saturniidae; genus Antheraea; species Antheraea mylitta. The sequence goes on along the minus strand of JACEII010000038.1, from coordinate 410,864 downwards.
ATATAATACCCGGTCCCTAGTGAAACTTTTCGCCTTTGCTGAATTCACTCTTCTTGTTGAGACCGCTCCATTAACTGCTCCCGTTCCGCCGGCTGCACCCACACCGCCGACCATAACCGTCTTACTGGTCGCACATACGCGACGTAAATGTCCTACACATTTACAACAGCTACATACATAATTTCGGAAACGCCACAATTTGTAATTATGACCGGTTACTCCACAACTCCTGCAACCATTTCCTGCCAACGCCTGCTCATAACGTGGCATTGGTCTATGCTGTAGTTGTCTACTTTCTGCTACCGTACTATGCTCCCGCTGATCTGGCTCGTATGCTCCACCAGCTCGATTAGTGTATACACTAATTTTATTTAGCTTCCCAAGCTTATCAGATGTATCAACCGCTGCAGCGTCCCTTTCTACCACCTCCAATGCCGTAGCAATCCTCACTGCATCTGTAAATTTTAAATTTTCATCTTCTACGAAAAGTCTTTGACGAATGTTGTCACCCTTAACTCCACAAACGAATTGATCTCTTAAATTTCCACTTAATCCTTCATTAAATTTACAGTTTAAAGCTAGTTTCTTTAGTGCTGCCACATATTCGCCTAGATTTTCGTCTCCTTGTTGCCTTTTCTGGCAGAAGCGTAATCTTTCTGCCAGCACGAATGGTTTTGGCTGTAAATGTTGTTGTAGTAATATTTTACATTCTTCATACGTTAGCTCTGCAGGCTTGTTCGTACTCGCCAAATTCACCAATAATTCATATGCTTCATCACCAATAACAGCAATCATAGTCGGTAACTGAAGTTCTTCAGACATATATTTACTTTCATATACATATCCATGCGATCCGCATACAATGTCCATGAACCATTTTTTAAATTAAATTCGTTTATTTTTCCAATAGACATCCTCGTCGCCACTGTAATATTTATACTCACAAATCTCTTTTAATAATTTATTTAGAAGAGATGCCAACACACACGACGTTCATTTCTTTACACAAGCATGGCCATCAAGATTATACAAATTTATTGAAGGCCAGTACACTACAATAGACATTTACACATTTAAGCTAGAAGAAGAGACATTTATACTGGCCGGCATGACAGCGGAGCCGACAAGGAATGGTGTGCGTCTCCGTGGTCGACATTGATTTTGCATTGTATTGTGCTTACCAACAGGCATAATGCAGTCACTTTGCCGTGCTACAATAAAGAAAAAAAAACAGTGTACCTTAGACCAGACCAATTTCTTTAGCTTCATCTATGTGTATACATATATTTATTTTCTACAATTATTTAAATTTACTATGGTTTTTAAATGATAATACGAATCGTAACTCTGTCTTTCTATCTTCACTAACTTATCTCTTAACTTCCGTTCGCCTCGCCCGATCACACGTTTTCGTAACGCTCTCGTGGCGCATTCACCAGTATACTCTTCTAAGTGAAGCATGCGTAAAGAAGTTTTACTTCAATATATATGGTAAGTGTGAATGATTCCGCAGCGTGCGTGTGCGTGCGTATGTGGGAGGCGGGGGGAGCGCGCGGTGCGTGCGGATGGCTGGCCGCGCTGGCGCCGCGCCGCCCCGACGTGTTGCTGCCACAGGCTCGCACACTCACAGCCAACGTTCTCGCCTGTATAGGTATCCTTTTTTTTTTTGAAACACTTGTCGAATTCGCGATAATTTATGTGAATTTATTCTCTAAGGCTGGGTCCTTTTGTTTCTTAGTTTTATTATTAAGAAATCTTGAGAAATTAACGACAATGTTTTGATTAATATAGCGGTAATATTTGTTCATTTAGATATTTTTATTATGTCCGATATTTAATATGGATTAAAATTGTCTTCTACAGTATTTCATTTCAATTTATATTTTATCGAAGTGTCAAAAATTTTACCAAATCACTTAGACATCTATGATGCTACGTCGGGTCGTGTGAAATTAAAGGCACTTATAGATGCACTGACACACTACAAACATAAGTTATCTTCTGGGCCGCTTTGAAATTTGCCGGAAGTTCGAACTCGTGCATAGTCCATAGTTTAATGCAAAACAAAATTAAAATATTAATATATAAATCTAGAAATTGGGAGTTATTTCTTCTTAAATTTCCTTAATGTAAGAAAAGTAATAAAATACATGTTTGTATCTAAATTTCTATTCTACGAATCTATTTCAGAGCGATCAAAAAGTTCAGCGAAGAGTGTACATACATAAAAGAAAGTAAAGTATTGTATGTGTGTTGCAGGCGGTGTGACTCCCCGCAACCAGATCGAGCCGTTGGCGGAGCTGCTTTTGGCGCTGAACCGCACGGCGTGGCGCAGCGAGCACGGCGACCTGGCGGCCTGGCTGCGGCACGCGCTCGCGCACGCCGGCTTCCCCACGCCGCACGCCACCGACGCT
>JACEII010000038.1:391652-408440 GCA_014332785.1 Antheraea mylitta | reverse complement strand
TTCATCACCGCGCTCCTCAAGTACCGTACCGTACCTACACTATACGCTCTGCGCGTCGGTTCCGGCTACGGCGAACCCAATAATATTTGACTTCCTTACCTTCCGAAACCGAACTGCTCAAGACCCAATCATATACTGAATAATAAAATCTCAGAAGAAACGAATTTAAAAACAAAACAAGACTAACTAATCACTATCACAGAAGTTAATTTTAATCGCGTTACTTGAACAGAAATCGCATAGAACTGCAAATAAAAATATTCTCGACAATTTCATTTCCATGTTTAAGTCGTTTTATTTCGAATGCGATAAAGTAGACCAGACCTATATTTAACAAATAAATCAAAATCAAAAATTCTTTATTCAGTTTAGGCCCTAATAAGGCGCTTATGAACGTCAAAAACTACCACCGGTTCGGAAACAACCCAGCCATCGAGAAGAACCGGCAAGAAACTCGATCGAGTACATTTTTTTAACATACATTTAAATACATCATACAGCTTATAGTGGATGCACAGAGAGGAGTCAATTCCAGACATCACTATCGTTCACATATTGATCCACTCTATAATATCCTTTTGACACTAACACCCGCTTGAGGTGGCGCTTAAATTTGAAGTCCGGCAAATCGGTAACATGTTTTGGGACTTTATTGTAAAACCTAACACTGTTACCTAAGAAACTATTACTGGTTTTACTAAGTCTGAAACATGGGACGACCAGTTTATTACAGTTTCTAGTATTTACATTACAATAACAACAACAAATTACAATAACAGTATATACATAAATATAAATCGTATCCAAAGATAACCATGCCGATTATTTTTACTATTATCCGTGGAAGAATTAAAACTATAAAGAAAATACATGGTTATCGTATTTTTACTATATACCAATTTGTCACTTCTCTTTATTTGGTGGTTTTTAATTTATACGACTCGCTTAAATTAGGGAAAGAAAAGAACCACAAAGGTTTATCAAGTTAGGTTTATGAAGTAGTTCTTCATTCCTTTGAATTTTGTGAGGTCATGGGGTAAAGATGAGTGATAGATTTTCCAATTTATATTTTTGTTTTACAGAGAAAAAAGCAGCAAAAGACGGCTGCTGGAGACAGTGCGCGAATTCTCACTAGTTTGCCGCGGACTCATTGGGACGGAGTACGCGCGGCAAACCCTCGCCTCCAAACAACTAGTTACGTGAATACTTTGATAGGAATAATTGTTCATTAAACCATTGGTCTCACGTCTCATTAGAATTGTAAAGAAAACGGAAGCAGAAAGCAAAATGTGATAACCGTTAGAGACATAAATGTATTTCTTAGAATATTGTTATAGAATATATTTATTGACAATATTAATTTTGACTGTTAATTTATTTTTAACTGGTATTATATATTAGGTAAAAGTAATTACAGATGATCCCTTAATTTGTACTCATTTACACAAGTTTCTATAATTTCACTGAAATAGAATGTGATAAAAAGAGAATTACAGGATTTTCATTTGTCATTAGAATAAAAGTACAGATAACTAAGAACACTAATCGTATATAATGTAAGTCATCTTTGATCTTTATAAAATGTGTTTAAATTGTAACATGGGTTGCAATAAACTTAGTAGTACTTTAGTAGTGGTAGAGCCAAAATGAAGCTATTATTGTTTCAGTACTAATGGGTCGACTCGTCCGGGGAAGCACCACCCTCTCACAGAAAACCGACGTGAAGTAACAGTGCTTGCATTATTGCGTTACGTTCGGTCAGTGAGAGAGTCGGAGACCCACCTACCTTCCCTTCCTGCTCCCCCCTCCACCCTCCTCCCAAACACAGACTGGCAACGCACGTCCGACTCCCCTGGTATTGCAAGTGTCTATAGACGGTGGCGATCACTTAACATCAGGTGACCCATCTGTTCGTTTGCCTCCTATGACATAAAAAAAACTGTAAAAATGCAAAACAAATAAAAATCAAGGCATAAAATATGGGACTTTTATGTTGCAACAAATTCGTTTTGGCTCTCAATTCCCTAATGACTCGTATAACTGTTTTAGTACGTGATTTCATTAAGCGCACCAACGTATTGCATTGTAAATCATAGAAGTAATTAAAGATGTATATGGGTTTTAGAGAAGTACAGATCTAATTAAAATTTCAGCGTTTCTTACCTACCGTTTACCAAAGATGAGGACGAACTGCACAGTTCAATTGAAAACAAATGATTAATAACCGGAAACCTAGCGAACTTGTTAAGAACACTCCGTATTTTGCGTCTTAGAAGTAAATAACCTTTATCTAAAATTTCATTTCATTTATCAAATATACGGTTAAAATGTAGTTTTTTTTACTGACTAGGCTATTGGCCTAGCAACGCCTTAACAGCTTCACCGAACTACTTAAAATGTATAGTGTTATTTTGTATCTTTCTTTAATGTCTCGTGTTTCAGTTATGAATTTATTAACTTTACCGTAAAATTTATAAGAATGTTTAATGTCAACGAATAATTTAATTTCCCGGTGGATAGGTTTTTTTATCTTTATTGCTTTGTATATATATGAATAAAATTAACCTCTGTTGGCCTCAGTCGAATTGTTAAAAGGTTACGCAAAAGAAGCCGCGATAAATATGGGCTCATTTAATAAAAACACAAGTCATACAAGAGTAAAAGTAAAAAAATGTGAACTGCGCTTTAAGTTTCAACTTGTTTTTTGATTAATTGTATTTTGAGAATAGAAGCTGACAAATAACAAAAACAAAACTAGTGATGATGTATTTAGATGCTCATTTTTTCCTGATTCGTAATATTTACATAAAAGTATTATAAAATACAGCAAATGCTATCCGCTGTCTTGAAAAGTAAAATAGCACAATCTGCTGTCTGGACTGCAGAATAGCACACAAGATTTTATTGAAGTGTACCTAATATACAGTTTATCATTTTTATGTATAGAAAAAGATACTGAAAATGTAGTAAAAGTAAAATTGAACGGAATATAAAAATAGTGTTAATGTTTCAATTTCACTAGACGATATAAAAACTACAGACTTATTTCCTTGTAATATATAAGGAGTTGATTATACAAACTGTTCCCTACAATACTGTGTCGAAATTCAGTCTATAATTAAAAACTTGATATTAATGTATATTTGTAGACTCTGCTGTAATTACAATTTTATCCTTTATTTTCTGTCGACCATACTGTATGGACAAAATGTGTTCAAACTGTAATCGTTTATAGATAAATTTTGTTAAATTTCATCCCTTTTTTTATTCACTTCTTTTGCGTAAGACACGACGACAATAGCTTTATGTTATGAAATGCAATTTAATTTTACATAACAATGTGGATATTGTAAATAGATTTAGTGAACTATTTCAGTTCTATATTAAGAATTGAAAGTAGAAATAAAATGACCAGTAATACAAAATAGTAAGTTTTATTTGACCATGATATATAATTAAACACACATGATTTACTTAAAGAAATACATCAACAACGACTATGGTCTTATTTTATTCATTATTATTTATTAAATACAATTTTAAATGTTCGAAGGGTACATGATATTTAAACAACAAATCTACTACTTCATTACTGATAAAGAGTATACATATAATATTATATAACTTTTACTATAACAAAATGGGAGTTTAAAACCTAGAATGAAGTAACAGCAAAATATCTCGCATTGAAATATGTTGACACTTGACTAATATGCAAGATTAAAATAAATTTAGGATATATATAAGAACTAAAATAAGATCACATGAAAGTTAACAAGAACAATGAGTTATAGATAACACTTTAGAACATATATAGTCAGAATCAGCCTTTGGATTGATTTCTTTCTTAAATTTAATAAACGAGGTCAATATTAAGGAGGAGCACTTTCGAACCGATAATAAATTTAATAACAATCTATTAGGATGTAAGTGTTCCATTACTACAATATAAATTTTCAACCAAAAAAACTTTAAAACAAAAAAAAACCAACTATAAATTGGAAAAGAGAACAGCATTGTAATATAGATAAAAAATTGGTTTTATGAGTCTACTCAAACAAATGACAATTATTCCTTGTTGTTGAATCATGGTACATATACAGGATACTGAACAGATCTAAATAACTTAACATATTACCTTGATCAATCCATTTAAATGCGAAGGTAAAATTGAAATTAAAAGTAGCATCGTCACAATAATTACAAAAATGTCTTGAGATATCCTAATCAAAAATACTTAATGATAACATTTAGTGAGATATTTACACGAGGTTCGTGCTCTTAAATTCGATTTATATATTAGATTCTAAAACTTCACAAAGCTAGAAGTAGTATACAAATGGTGGCAAATTTATTTTCTCACTATTTAGTTGAGGTCCTTATAACTGTCAATATTATATAGATAAATATTCAGATTTTAGAAAAATACTATACGAATTATATTTTTAAAACTATGACGTTGTCTTAATCAATCAGAAATCTTAAACAATTTAAGATATGAGTGGACGAAGATGATATGAACATTTTTAAATCATTTTTTTTTTAACTAAACGAAAGTTTCATTCACATACAAATAGGCGTAGTAATGATAATAACCAGAGTGCCAGAACGATATATATAACATTACCAAAATTTAGACTGCATTTCTGTAAAATAAAAAAAAAAACCTGACATATAACCTTTATCCACTTACACCTTTAATTTATACTACAACTTAATATTAACAATTAAATATAAAGTCTACCTACTTTCATTGTCCAATATATCACTGGTGAAAGGCTTCATTTCAACACACATTCCCTCCAGCGGGTTCGTTCCTGTTAGTATTGTCATTTGAATCAGTTTCAAGAACTTCCCTGATCACCGAGCACCAACGTTTCAGTTTACGAGTGTGTCGAGCCATTCGCATGGCCTTAGCGATGCGAGTCTTCACCAGTTTCGATATGAAATCATCGAATCACGAATCCGAGTTGACCCCTTCCGTGTTCTCCAAATCGGAACGGGAGATCTCCACCTGAACTTTCAAGAACTTCTCCGGTTCGCAGTTCCTGTTCTTGAATCTCAGGAAATTTAGTGCCTGGTCGAGGTTCAGATGGAAACAGTCCTGCCGGTTCAGATTCAAGGATGGATTCTCGAGATCGCTGTGCGTCACTCTCGTGTAGACTAGTTTGCGTGCGTGATGCTGTCCGTCCACACGGACCTGTAATAATAATATCTTACTTTATATATAAGTCGTATTAACCGTTCTGTTCTTAAAAATTTAAGTTTTTTTAGGAGAAAAAATCAAAATGAAACACGGATTATAATACTTATAAATTAAATTGTAAAAAAAATATTTGAACCTCCTATTATGGTCGAATTGTAACCACTAGTAAAAGAATACCCATAAGATACTATTGAAACGGTAATATTTTTTAAGATATTTTTTGTTGTAATATATTTATTAAACTAAAATAAAATCATCAGTTTAAAGTGGAACATAAATAATGAGATAAGCATACATACCTCATACATGAAATTGTTGGCCTTGCATTTTGGTCCAATATAAGATACATAGACTATAATACCCCAAATAGGGAAGTCAACGTCAACTTTTAAGTGGAACATTTCATCGTATGCCATTATCAGCCAGTTATCATGCTGTTCCGCGTTCACTTTCATCGAGAAATTGTGTTTTTTACCAATTACCAACATTGGAAAATGTTTGGTCTGAAACAATTATTGATTATTTATTTATTTTACATGCCAACGACTATGTTGAACTTTCACTATACGAATAATTATAATAACGACAAATATCTTATTCTATAAACTACAATCATTAATATTTTTGATCCATATGTATTATTTTATAATGGTAATGTAAAAGTAATGTAAATATGAAATGATAGATAGTAATGTGAAAATGGTGTCAATATGAAATGATTCTAAAGTGGTCAATATAAAATGATAGTAATGTGAAAGTGATGTCAATATGAAATTATAGTAAAGTGAAAGTAATGTCAATATGAAATGATAGTAATGATAAAATTATGTCAATATGAAATTATAGTAAAGTAAAAGTAATGTCAATATGAAATGATAGTAATGATAAAATTATGTCAATATGAGATTATAGTAATGTGAAAGTGATGTCAAAGTGAAAGGATGGTATCGTGAAAGAAGTGTCAATATGAAATGTTGGTAATGAGAAAAGATGATAATGTGAAAGTGATGTCTATATGAAATGATAGTAATGTTAAAGTAATTTCAATATGAAATGATGGTAATGTGAAAGTGATGCTAATATGAAATGATGGTAATTTGAAAGTGATGTCAATATGAAATGATGGTAATGTGGAAGTGATATCAATATGAAATGACGGCAATGTGAAAGTGATGCTTATATGAAATGATGTTAATGTGAGAGTGATGTCAACATGATATGACGGTAATGTGAAAGTGATATCAATATGATATGATGGTAATGTGAAATGCTGGTAATATGAAAGTGATGACAATATGAAATAATGGTAATGTGACAGTGATGCTAATATGAAATGATGATAATGTGAAAGTGATGACAATATGAAATGATGGTAATGTGAAAGTAATGTTAATATAAAATGATGGTAACCTGGAAGTGATGGGCCAATTCTGTATACGGCAAAGGCATGCGCAAAGAGCAGCCGAGTGCAGGGCAGTTGTACTTGCGCGCCGGACAGCTCGCCTCATGCGGTCCGCGGCGCCGCAGCTTCACCTCGCGCCCGCACCCGTGCCGGCACGGATACCGCAGCATCTCTGCGACCTACTCGCACACACCAAGCGTCACCACCTCTCACTACTACTACATTTTACATTACACTAATGCACACATTATTTCCTTTTCCAATACCTATATAATAATAAATACGTAACTTAGGAAATTATATGCGTTGTGAAATTAACATTGCATGTAACTACATTTATTCTCACTTTCTTGATTCACTATAAAAGTGTATAGGCAATACATGTCGGTTTAATTTAAGGTGAGGTGTTCATATTAAATTTAGACCTTTTTAGTGAATAGCATGATCCAACTTTGTTTTACTTTAAAACGTTATTATAATGCACGTATTGCCTAATTGGCTGGTCAATTGAAGCAAATGCAAAAGATACACTCTATTTCTAGAAAAACACAAAACGATATCTGTCCTTGTCACGCTCAGAAGCTTCGTCGCATACAAAAGAGATGTAGATTTTTTTATATGCCACATGTTTTTTTTTCGAAATGTCTACGCTATTGACCCAGTAAGGTCTTAACAGCTTCACCGGACTACTGTGCCACATGTAATTCCGTGTCTATTCTTACGTAGGTTCATAGACACTACATAAACGTGTGCTTATATTGAACGTACCGACTTTAGTTAACTGACCAATATGAATATATTAGAAAAAGATGCCACCTTTTTATAATAATTATTATACTAGAACCGTTTTAAAAATCATGAAACGCAATACAAAGATACGGTAACAATGAACCATTTATTTTATATGGCTATGATGTATCTCAATCGTCCTACCAACTGAAAATTAACGAACAAGGATCACGAAAGCGTGTGCGTTAAGTCGAGTTCAATTGTAACCATGTATAAATTTCGTGTAAACAAAAACACAACGTAATTTTATATACCAAGGGACAGCGTTTATACATGAAAGACTCAGGGGCAGATTTTTCAGAGAAAATGAAACTAATGCGAAATACAGTAATGTCACTCGCGACTTGATGATATTATGTTGACTTTACCGGGGCTCTCGGGCTAAATCGCTCGAGACCATCAACGTCGTTGTCGGCCATCAGTCCTGGCTGCACAAGAACAACATTCGTAGGGAGTGAAGGATAAAATCCAATTTGTTTCATAATATTTAATACAATACATATTCTTTTCTAGTACTGTTGTCGAATTACTCATGTACTCTCACCGTCAAATTACACATAATAAGACAAATGACAATTGGCAAACGAATGTACACTATTATGGTATGAGATTATTCAAAACGAGTTTCTCGTTCTGCCGCAGAGAATGAACAACTGACTACAACTAACAGATATACGAGTATACATATTTAGAATAGGCTCTGCAGATGTGGAACCATAAATATAACATAACCCGTAAAAATCAAAGCCGACAAAAGACGGAGGGTGTAAGCAGAGTAAGCTGATGATAAAATAAATAAATAAAGATAGATTTATTCTATTAAGTCTATCGATTTTTTGTAGGATAAATGAATACAATTAACATTTCAGTTTTTATTCAATTGCTATATTGTAAATCAGACCTATTTTGCACAGTTTGATTTAAAAAAATTCATATAGCATATCTCATAATGTACGCATCCAAAAACGTTTACTTCGATATCTTCTGATCAAAACTCCCTATTGCTTAACTAATTTGCAAACGTCTTCAATTTCTACTATTCTTATTACTTAATTAATAAAATATGGTTATTTTTTTATCTTTATTTGAGCATTATTAAATATTTACTATCTTTTTACCAAATGTTAAGTTACTTTTGTGTAAATACTGCGAAAATCTTCTATCAGTCAGTATTTTTTTTTATTGAAATAGTTTCAGCGACTTCAGAGTATAAGCTCTGACGATCAATGGACACTTTACTCCATTCCATATCAGCAACGAATCCGTGTGAACGGGACATAATGTGTCTCGTATTATCTGTGTACTTATAATGCACCCGAGTGCGTTCGGTATACAACTAAAGATGCGATTTTTATTAGTGCGTTCACAGAAATGTTGCCGTTTCTTATTCTAATGTACAATATTTATCATTTCTCATCTGGTAACACCGTTACTGTGCGAAAATATAAGATAATATGTCTTACTACAAATTCAGTGATTTATTTTCAACTATAATTCATCATAAAAATCGGTGGCATACGGTACAAACATATTGTTAATAGATGGTATCGATTGGGTTAATTTGATATGTATAAATTATTCATTCACATAGTGTTAGGTATAAATGTTTGTAATAATGTAGGACAAAGAGAATATGGGTTGCTGGTTGATTGATACTGACCCCTTCCATGGCGCGGTTGCGTACAGAGGAGAAGAGGGATCGGCAGACGGGGCAGGCGGAGAGCCGCACCTGGCAGCGGCCGCACACGAGGTGCCCGCGCCGGCACTGAGATATCGGCGGCTCCATCCACTCCAAGCACACCGGACACTCCAACAGCCGGAGCAAACCCTAACCAATACATATAACGCATATAGAATCAAAACTAGCAATAGGGATGATCGATATTAGAAAACAAAAACGATGTAAACATCGGTTTAAAAGTATCGATGTACAATTAACATCGATATGTCTAAAAACATCGACATTTCGGTAGTACACAAAGCTGTCTTGGATCTTGGAAGGTCATGTAGTGGTCGCTATATTTTATTCATAATCTTGTGTTATTTGGCTCTATATTATGTAATATCGGTGGTGTTTTTCGTATTATAGTTTAGTTATTGTACACAAATGGATCGGAAATAATACCACGGAGCAAAGACTCAAACATGGCACAAAAACTACCTGGAATGTTCTAACAAAACGGCCATTATTTTGATAGTTCATTGAAATGGTCGCAAGAAACTTGTAGGAGATAACTAACTTAAAAAACTAAATACAATCGTCTGTTTACGCAGACCGGACAACCACCCAGTTAGGCTGACATAGTAATTTTTTATCTTAGTTTATACGCGTATGTCCTTAGGTAGGTTTCATGGCCTATAACGGTTTGTAACAATTTACGAAATATGAAACAAGTATAGTAATACATACCTATACAGAAACAGAATGTTAAACTTACAAACAGTATTTGTTCACCAGATTTGTAAACACTTTTACCACATTCACATCATCCAGAAAGACCAATGTGGGTATTTGTTAAAACAACTTTTCTACAAACACACCGTATAAATACTAAAAAAATAATTTAAGAATATATAGTAAGTATATGTGTTGGTTTTCGGATATGAATTTTATTCTATTATTTTTATGTAAAAAGAATCTGGGTGCTAATGATTTATGATCTCATTAGTAAACTACACTAATAAATGGAAGCATTGTGGACGTCCACTACGACAACTTACGAGACAAATTTGTTACGTAATGTACCTTTAAAACTACTTTCCACTTCCATTTAATTATATTAAAAAATGTTAGTGTGTGCAATTCTGAAAGCATGTTAAAACCTTACAAAATACCTTCGGTGGGAGAGAAATAGTTGACATTACTTTTTTGTGGGTGTTTTATTTTTATTGTCATAAATTAGTTTAAAAATTCAAATGATTTAAGCTTGGTTTGTTTGGTCACGGATTATAATATTCAGTTAATGTGCTACTTATGTTATATGTAAGTAACTGGGCAACCGAATCTGGCTCGGTTCTTTAACAATCATTTTAAAATTAAAATAAACTTTTAGGTTTGACTTAAAAAAAAAGATATTTTCCTTATAATTGTAATAATAAAATATTTTTTTATTAATATAAATTGTTAGGTTTGCCTTACAAAACTAGCATTTTTTTTTAATATTTAAAAAAGATATCTCTTTTGCTGTCACTCGGATTCGAACTGGTGTTACACGGATTTTCGAAGCATCCGATTTTCATAAGAGCTATTTTTGTTTTGACAGCGGCGGCGAAATTTATCTTCATATTTTCATTGCCTGAAATCTAAGTTTAAAAAGTTTTCTATGAAAAAAATCTAGCTAGATCGATTTATCGTCCCCGAAACTACCTACATGCCAAGTTTCACGGAAATAGATGATACCGTTTCCAAGATCCTGAATATATACAAATGTACAAGAATTGCTCGTTTAAAGGTATTGGATAGATATATATAATATATATATATATATATGAAGATGCGTTTTTGATCTTATCGTGAACAGATATATAGACAGACGTGAAACAGGACTTTGTTGACACTATGTTGTGATGAACTGTTATCCGTGCATTCGTATGTGTGAAATTGACCAAAAATATGTTGTTCACTTTAAACATGCGCGTGTGATGTACATTGTACTGGACTCCAAGAATAAATATAATTGAAAGTCATATGTTTATATGTGTTTTAAATTATAGTAAGGTATATTAATAACTTGATTATATCGACAAAATGGACATATTATATCTATATAATAAAGGATTTAACACATATTGTTCGATAATTTATAGCTTAATATTTTCATTACTTTCTTATATAGTGTAAGTGAGCACTGAGGCTGATACATAGATAGTAATTTAAAGTTCCAGCTATGTGGCTTATGATAAATCCCATCCCATTCGATACACTATTAGTATTCACATATAGAATGTACATGTTACCTGTCACTGTAGATGATGTGCGTGTCATACTTACAAATATTTTTGAAAGATTATTATTGTTATTTACACATCTAATAACAATTTTAAATTAATTTAATATATTCAAAAAACGCTTGTGAAGCCGCGGGTAACAGCTAGTGTATAATAAAATATGTCATATTACTTACCTGATTGAATTCCTTGACAGAAACAATCTCCTCGTTTTGATCGGATGCTGAAATTGAATTATGTTTGTACATCTATAAGTAATGTATAGTTATGTCCTGTATAAAAATGCACTGTTTACGAATATTTAAAAACAATGTAAATCTTACTACAGTGAAACACAGTGTATATATTCGTGTAAAAGATGGGATCACGAATCGATTGAAAAGTTATCGGGCCCCGAGTTTCATAAACAAACATTAAAGTCCTAAAAATACTATGGCTACAAATTTCTACCCTTTCTTTAAATGTTACCGGTCTATTTGTAAACTTCAATCACTCATTTTTATCGAGTAACTTAATGAGCATATAATAGGTTCGATGAGACTTGTGTTTAAAAGCGAATACTAAAACGACCACTGTAACAGTACTGCGATAGAAGAACGTCTATGAATAATTTTACTTGAGTGTAGCTTATAAAATTATTTGTCTTTGATTTATCTTTGTGTGTGAATAAATCTCTTTAAAAGCTGTAATACTAATATCTTAACAGGACTGCAAATGAAAATGTATGGAGATGAAATCTCTTTTATAATAAAATAAGTTATACAATTTGTAAACTAATAATCCAACTAAATTACCATTTTTTTTCCTCTTGACACCAACAATTTGTGCTTCTGTAGTTGTTGCATGAGAAGCGCTTGTACTCTAAAAAAAGAGTGAAGCTTGCTGTCACATAGATTTAAAAAATTAAGATAAATATGTTCAGTTACACTCCGCTAGCATCCTACATGGATTCATCAAGTTGTGACAGACATACCAGTACTACATTTTTGCTTTCGGCTAGATGGTTGGGCGGAGAGTGGATTGGAGTGGAGGAGAGAAATGCAAAGTAGATTGTAGTGAATGAGAAAATTGGAGAGTGGATTAGAAGTAGAGAAGAAATAGAGAATGGATTGGAGGACGGAAGTAGAGAGTGGATAGGACTGGAGGAGAGAAGTGAAGAGTGGAGCAGAAAAGTGGAGAATGAATTGTAATGGAGGAGAGAAGTAGAGTATAGATTGGAGTGGAGAAGATTGGAGAGTAAAATGGAGTGGAAGAGAGGAGTGGGGAGTGGCGAGAGAAATAGAGTGAAAGACAGGAGAAGTGGATTCAAGCTGATCTTATGCCAAACATGTATCCTGTTCTTCAGTAGCTATATTTAAAAGATAGTTCCTCATATTCATTCCATCTTCGAA
The DNA here is from genome assembly GCA_014332785.1 of Antheraea mylitta. Classification (NCBI taxonomy): domain Eukaryota; kingdom Metazoa; phylum Arthropoda; class Insecta; order Lepidoptera; family Saturniidae; genus Antheraea; species Antheraea mylitta. The sequence continues at coordinate 395,704 of JACEII010000038.1, read as the reverse complement.
TACTTCGTCAATTAACACCAAATGACATCTCGATCAAAATGTACACATTGATAACTAATTTGTATACACATAAAGAAGTATAAAATTGTTAAATTAAAAAATACAAGTTTTCTCAACTTACCGGATTTGGCTCATGATTCGTATCCCCGTCCACATTTACATCCCTAGTGTTATCTGTTCTATTTGTGGGCAAATCCTCGTGAATCTCTATTACCCCTTCTTCGAGAGTTACAGTGGCTGCAGATGACTCCACAGCCGAATCTGTGGAATAAATATGTAGGGACACACACTTGCATATCTATAGAGTGCACGCTATAGATATGTAGGGGTCAAAGTCCACTCATCGTTTCCCGTTCTAATATAATATGTATGTAACCAGTCTGGTTGTAACCGTATAGGTGAATGTACGTGTGTTTAAGAAATCCGTATTTTACATGTAATTAGTTATAGTGATCTTATTGAATGGTAAAACAATATAGGCTTTTGATCCTTAATCCAACCGGACTCACATAAAACATAGCCAATATACAAACACAAACACCTAAAAATATATTATGTAAATTTCATTTTTTTTTTCTAACAATTCATCAGGGGTCAATTATTTTTTGGACTACACCATACTTTATCGTATACTGTACAGTGAATCTAATGGACCAGACTTTCTATGAAAAGTAACTGAACTAAATAAACCTATTTCCTTTTTATTAAAAACCGTTTTTTATTTTGCTATGTATACCTATAAAATAGAAATAAAATACTACCTTCCATATTTTCTTGTATGACATGATTATCAATTCTATCAGTTTGTGTGGTAGCTGCGTCTTCGGCATCTTTAACAATTTAAAATTAATAATATAATAACATAATAAAAATATGATTATATCGGCAGTTTAGTTTTGTATTCGACTAGTAATGTCCGCGAATCCACACAGGTTTTTACAGTGCATCGCTACAATTAATTTACATCAAATTATGACTAGAAAAATATATCTATATATTCATTTCTGGGCATCAAAATGAGTTTAAAATAAAAATTCAATCTTTTCGGAAATATTTTCATTGCATAGAATTATTTAAATTTAATTGTTTAAACAGCACATTACAAAAGAACGCACGGGAAGATTTTTTTTACAATATCATTTATATCTGCGTTACGTCCTATAATTTAATAAACTAAAATATGTCAAAAACTTTCTACGAATAAAAGAACAATAAGATAAGTTGCATAAATAGTTTTCGATTTATAAACACGCTCATACACAGAGAGAGAGAAGGGTTACATTTTATAATAAGTATTGATAGAAAGGCTAACAGAGACACAAGTCAATATTAAGTTAGCTAAAACATTCTGCACTGTTTTTACTTCGAAATTACTAAAAGAATATTTTTTTATTAACTATAGATTTCAAAATATTATATGTACAACCATATATACAGAATAACGATTAGAATATACAAACTTTTCAGTTTCTTTAAATATTTCTGTTGATTTCTACAAAAAAAAAATAATTATCCAGATTCCAAACATACCTACAAACATTTAGTAATTTTATTAAAGTAAAAATCAGGGTCACAACATAACCAACTGTAACCAAATATAATAAAATAGATACACATTTTATGGTTATGTTATTAATATAGATCATTAATTCCAAGTGTTCCAGGTGAACCCCCAGAGATAGACGGAAGACTCGAGGGGGTCTCTATGTTGGCATGACAAAAAATGGAGGTTCACAATTCGTAAACAGGGTCAGAGCAAATTTATCTGCTTTTAATAGGGCTAAAATGTTAGACTTCATTATCAATGTAGGAAGATAATGTTTTAAAAAGCTCAGCGACTGTTACTTGTAAAAACTTGCATATTCCATATTCAGTACTTTGTATCTTTATTTGCAAAACGCCGCCGCTGTCGTCGGCAACGCTTGTTCAGACACGCAAAGGGGCAAAAGACGACTCGTGGTGTGCGTGTGCTTGCAATCTTGCATGAAATTCTTTCTCATTTACTTACATGAACGTATTTTCCATAGTTACATTTAATCTTAACATTTTTTTTGAGTCTGTCGAGTTTGAAAAAATGTAACTGGATGGGGTCCAGCAGAACCGGCTAAATTTTGAAAGTGGTCCATAAGAAGATAGACAGGTGGTAGAGTCACGCTGAAGCTACTGTTGGTTTCATCATGAATAGGTCGGCTAGCCCGGAATAGTACCATACGACCCACAAAATACCAACGTGAAGTAACAATACTTGTATTGTTGCGTTTCGTTCGGTCAATGAGAGCGCCGGAAGCCAACCTCCCCTCCCCTTTCCATCATTCCTTCCCAAATACAGGCTGGCAACACACTTGCGACTCCCCTGGTATTGCTAATGGACAGCGATGATCACTTAACATCAGGTGACCCGCCTGTTCGTTTGCCTCCTATGATATAAAAAAAAAGTCTAGGAACCTTTAATATAGATAATTGACACGAACAAGATCATTGCGACAGATAGTAAATTCATACAAACCATTGTCAGAGAAACTAATGTCAACACTAGGCACCGCATCCGCTGATCCATTAGGTTCCCTAATTTCTTCAGTCTTCACATTTGAACTTCGTGATTGTGCCAAGTTGCTGGACGATGACGTGGGTTCATCCGGAACTGTAATATTATCATTTACTATCTCATAACGAATATTCTTCTATTTGAATAAGACACGAAAACGTATATCTAGAAAATTAATTACTACTAAATTAATAAATAAATTAATAGCTACTGCAATTATGGAATCTTTTACTTATGTTAGTATAAATATTGTAGAAAAATTGCAACAGAGAAGTATGTAAAAGATCTTGTAACATTGGATAATACAGACAAAAGAACTGTCTCCATACAGTATACATCACTTTAGATTTATGTTGCAACAATGTAGTACAAAAATGTAGATGGTATTTGCATATACGCTCATCAAAACAGTCTAAGCAACACATTTAAATTTTAGGATAGTTTTTCACATTATAACGTTGTATTTTATTTTTAAAATAATATCTTTTAGGGTTCTACGATGTAAAAATAACAGCTGTTGTCTTTATAAGTTCTTTTAATAACAGAAATGAACAATATTAGAATATACTGTAGAAACTAAGATACATAAGAAACTAAACTTTTTAAAAAAAAATGAAATTTCTAAAGAAAATGTATTTATTGTGAAAGAATAGAACATTTTAATACAAAGTATGGTCTCCTCTGCTATTCAGAACTTGTCGGCAACGATTATTCATTGAATTAATGAGACTGTTTATGTCATCTTGCGGTATTCGCTCCCAATGGAATTGTAGCAAATCTTTCAGCTGTTGGGTTGTTATCGCTCCGTCCAAGTCCTTCAAAACACGTCTCTGGAGCATGTCCCATGCGTGCTTGATGGGGTTGAGATCTGGCGATTGTGCAGGCCAGGACAATACCCGGATGTTCTCCGTTACAAAGTATTCACTGGTTCGCTGAGCTGTATGTGAACGCGCATTGTCATGCATTAACCTAAAATCGGAGCCAAAGGTTTGTGCAAATGGGTAGAGTCTGAGAATATCCTCAATGTAATTTTCAGCATTCATGTTTCCATTTAAAAAAACCGAGCTCAGTTCGCCTGTTCTTCATAATACCCGCCCATAACATAACTGTTGAGCCGCTGTATGGATGAACTTCCTGAACGCACCTGAGCCTTCAGTATGTCCGGGCCGACGATACACTCGCACCCTTCTTGTATCAGGCTTAAACCCGAATCGCGACTCATCGGAAAACATAATTTTATCCCATTGTTCCTGGGTCCATGTTATGCGTTCTCTACACCATTCATATCGACGAGCGCGATTCCCGTGACGTATCGGTGGGCACCTGATTGGGCGTCGAGCTCGTAGGCCGTACTCATGCAGTCGATTTCGCACAGTTTGAGGACTTACATCAACACCACTTGAAATTTGTAGCCTCAAACTTATCTCTCGAGCGGTTAACATCGGCTGGCGTCTTGCAGTCAGTTGTATGTACCGGTCTTGCCGAGTGGTTGTACTCCTTTTACGGC
>JACEII010000038.1:123047-386652 GCA_014332785.1 Antheraea mylitta | reverse complement strand
TGTGATGTTGTGACATTGTAGGGGGTGATCTCAGGAACTACTGGTCTGATTTTAATTCTTTCTAATGGCTTTTTTAATGGTTATAGGCTATATATCAACACGCTAAGATCAATAGGAGCGGAGCACAGGTGAAAAATGTTTCAAAATCGGGATGTTTTTTCCTTTTGAGAACTGCTGCGTGGTAGTGTTAGTGTATCTATTCCACGCGAATGAAGTCGCGGGCAGAAGCTAGTAGTCTATATAAGGACTAAGGAGTCAAAAATTCCGTGAAAAACTTCTAATGTATGTATTAATAAGACACTTTTTACTAATTATTTTAAAAATGTATACATAAAATTGAAGGTAATTAAATGTACAATACAATTTTATTTACATAATTCAAAATTACGTTTTATTTTCAATACATGCCCTTAATTGAAGCGGCTATTCACTATTGCAGCATGTGCCACGTTTATATCTATTCCTGTCGCTACTTTGCCCAGAAATGCTCAGAGAGACTCGAAAATCTGATGAGTTTTAGTGTAGACTCCTCGCAATGTTGCCATATGAGTCATATAGAATCAAAGGCTTTTTCTCGCTTAGTCTCACTTTTAGTAACTTTTGAGTAAACGAAAAAAACGATTCTATTAATGTTAATGTTATAATTAATTCTGGACAATCACTGCGTGCTTCAGGATTTAACACTGCTTGAATCCATTATGATATGCAACAGTACAATATCTATTTGTGACAGTAAATTACAGAATTATTCGAAATTAAAATATTGGTAATTATTTAATATTGGTTATTAAAGTATTGGTAATAGCCGTTTTTTTAAGATGACGTTGTCCAAGATGAGAAAGTAAGCAAAAAGTTTAAATAGGTAAAGAAATAATTTATGTACGAAATAACATATATATATATATCATAGGAGACGAACAGGTGGGTCACCTAATCTTAAGTGATCACCGCCATCCATAGACCCTTGCAACACCAGGGGAGTCGCTAGTGCATTGCCAACCAGTGTTGGGGGAGGGATAAACGAACAGAGAGGGGAGAGGGTGACGGGAGGTGGGCATCCGATGCTCTCACTGACCGAACGAAATGCTAGCACTGTTACTTCACGTCGGTTTTCTGTGAGACGATGGTACCACCCCGGACAAGCTCACCTATTCATGCTGAAACCAATAATACCTTCAGCATGGCTCTACCACCTACACAATTATAAAAAAAGGCCTATGCATACATAGCCATCTTTCTATATATCAAAGTCACCTGATTTAGAGTTTTCTTGTTCAATCATAACAAACACACCTCTGACAATTAGGGGATATAAAAGAGGGAACGTTTGTTTATATTCTACAACTAAGAGTATTATCCTGCACGTGACTTTTTTGTTGTTGTTGAGAATAAGTTAACGTGATAAGGACACCCTTATCCCTATACCAGTTTTTTTTTATTGGATTCACACCACTTAATATATTTTTATAATCCTATTATACACCTATAACCAGTTATTACAAACCAGTAATGAGTAAGAATAAAAATAGCAAAAGACTTCAATTACAAAAATAAAAACGTTTTTTAAGATTATATTTCTATAAATAACTACTAACTTAGTCTTCCTTCATAATTATTAATGTTAGTATATTGTAAATGTAAAATACCAATAGACCGCATAAATAATCACGTGAATAAAACGCGTATCAGTAAGAGGTGTTACTTTCAGTAATTAAATTCATTGTTATTGGTAGGTACTTTTCAAAAATAGTCTCGACTTAAAAAAAACATAAAATTTTTAAGTAGCAACCTTATGCAGAAAGGGACATGTTTTTTTCCATTTTTCTGGATCTCCCTAGCCTTTTTCTTGAATAGGGAGTAATTGCCAGGGTAGGGTGGCCGTCCACTTAATATTACATTATCCACTTTATGACCACAGCACTGAAGGAGTGTGTGTATTCTGAGGGTCAAGCGAGATAATTATCCTTCGTCAATTATGGTTTGGCTTGGACTCTCATATTCAGTGTAATTGAGGGGTTTTTTTGTGGAAAAGGCATAAAAACCAGTGCTGTTGTGTACTGCCTTAACAAACATAGTGTAAACTCTTTTTCAAGCAATTTTAGAAAGCAGACAGGAAATTCCACATCGAATCTGTGTCAACTTAGAAATCATGAAGTAAGCAAAACTAGCTGACTGCCCGTTGTATTTACTACAACTTCATAAGATAAGAAGTCTGAAGCTCTTCTAATCCAGATTTAAACCCACTCGATTTTTTTTATATCATAGGTGGCAAACAAATGCGTGGGTCTCCTTATGATTAGTGATCACCATCATCAATAGACACCATCAACAACAGAGGAGTCAAAGGTGCGTTGCCAGCCTGTGTTGGTGCAGATGGGGGGAGCGGATCGGAAGGCGGAGGGATGAAAGGGAGAGGGGGAGGTGGGCCTCCAACGACCAAACGAAACGCAAAAATGCAAGCACTGTTACTTCACGTCGGTTTTCTGTGGATCGGGTGGTACAACCCCAGGCAAACAGACCCATTCATGCTGAAACAGTTATAGTTTTAGTGTGGCACTACCACCTAGATATATTATAAGTCAATATTTCGTGGACAAATTCTAAACATCATCTGAATTTGAATTCTCTTCTAGCATTTCTAAATAAAGCAGTGGTACATGTAAACATGAATGTGGTATGTGGTTGTGTATGACTGGCTGCATCGATTAAGGGTATATATTCAAAATGGGGAGGGCATAATATAAATAAAATTGTATTGTACATTTTAATTACTTTTCATTACATATATAATTTTTTTAAAGTTACATTGAAAGATTTTGACAAATATGATCCAACCAGGTATAGAATAACATCTTGTAGATTCTTTTGTGATGTTATATAGATCAAGACACTCCTGTAAAATAATTGATAAACTAAAAATTATAATGCTCATTAGAAGGGAATCTAATTTGTAGCAACAAATGTTATACAAATATTAAATAAACAAGATTTACTTACCATGTACTATAGTCCCATATAGTACAGATTTTGACTGGTCTTCATTTGTTGGTCTTTGTTGCGAAGTCGTAGCTTGAGGTTCTAGGCTATTAGTGTTTGCTCTTTGATCACTGCTATCCTCATCTTCATCTGAAATAAAGGCAAAAAGATTGGTTTTCTACACTTATTATTAAGGTACAGTAATTTTTTATATCTATCTCTTTTTTTGTGGGATATGCTGGGTTGCACCACAAATCATTTACTTCTTTATTTTGAATATTTGTACAATTTTTTACCCACTAGGCTTCTATCCAAATTGAGTTTTAATGTGTTGAAAGCAACGGCAAGCCAATACATTGTATATTTCATGGTGATAGAGCCACACTGAACTATTACTAGTTTCAGCATGAATGAGTCGGCTCATCCAGGCATTACCACCTTCTCACAGAAACACTGACATTATATAACAGTGCTTGTATTGTTGTGTTTCGTTTAGTCAATGAGTGTGCCAGATACCCACTACCCCTCCCCTTCCCCACTCCTCATCTCACCCAAAACACAAGCTGGCAACAAACTTGCCACTCCCTTGATAATGCAAGTGTCTACGGACAGTGGTGCTCACTAAGCATTATTAGGTGACCCATCTGTTTATTGCCTTCTATGTTGTAAAGAAAAAGTGTGGTTATAGTAAATTCTAAATTAAGTTATGTGTAAAAGGAGAAGGCTCTGTATGGAAGAGTAGAACCTTGAAATGCTAATGCTACAGTTTGTGTCATGGCAGAAGTTATTTTAGCATCAGAAATTACTTTCCAGCTTTTTTTTTTTTTTCGAACTGACTACGCTATTGACCTAGCAAGGTCTTAACAGCTTCACCGAACTACTAAGGTGAGCGCTTAAGGCACTCAGCCGATTTTATTTGAGCAACTAGCTCAAGGGTGCACGGCACACCTCGGCTTGGCTGGTGCCTGTTACATGCAAACTCGCGACCTATCTTAGCTAACCTATCTAACTATTCATATATATTTGAGTTGTTGAGACGCATATGTGTACCAATAATACACGCTTCAACAACCCCTCCATATATTTCTTTTTTATCAGAAAATTAGAGTTTTTCCAGTTCGATAAGGGAAAAAATAAAACCCTTCCACTTCCATATGTAAGCGTGTAGCGTGCACGTGTGTGGGGGTGATTGTGTAGTGTTGTAGCAGTGATGTAAATTTTTATGCCACTGTATCGCGCAAGTAACGTACTCAAGGACTCCCTGCCGAGGGATCGAACCTTCCAGCTCAAAAACTGTGTTGTGAGCTAAACCACAATGGTTAGGGAGCTCTAAACCCTCAATTAATTTAGCCATGGAAATATCAATTAACACTTCTCGACCAAAGTTCATGCAAGTAACATTAAAACTAAGGATCACTGCATTGTATTAATTAGTAATTAGGTCTTTGAAAAAAATTGTTAGCATCCAGAGCTGTACAATATTATGGAGATCTTTCTGCTAATGCATTTGACTTCATACAGCAGTAGCCACAAGCATATGTAGGAATGCCTGACTAAATATCTAACGATAAAGAAATAATTGTGACAATTTCGTACATATTTTCTCCAAATTATAATTTCGCATTTAAAGTACACTAAAATCAGCCAAAATAATGGTGTTTTTCAGTGCGATTTTTGTCAATTGCGGTCATATAAATGCCATATTCTATACAAACACCTACCTGAACTCCACGGGTATTCAGTTATTCCTAGAGCCTTTTTTAGGCATTCTTTTCTACTTCCCATAATTAGGAATAAATAATAATGTATATGAGCACGATAACAAATTTGCTAATTCCTATAATAGGTGCCTATTACCTATTATACTCTTTGATTCACATACGAAACGAAAACACTATAACGAAGCAGGAACAAAACCACAGAATAATAATACTTGTAGTAGAGCTAGGGAAGCAAATGATACATTGATGAAAAAGTTTGGTTCCAATCACAGGCTATAAGTAGTTCAGGTAGTTCCGATCGTGCGGCCGTGCCACAGAATAATATTACTCCTAGCAGAGGGCCGTGCCTCCGCTAGAGCCTAGAAGTAATATTATTCTTTGAACCATGCGGATCGGACTCGTGCACTAGTATCGCTTTCGATGTGATTTTCTGTTCGTATTTCGGTTCTATATTTAGTTCAGTGTGCTCGACGCGTATACGCGACCGTGTTTTTCACATCGAAAGTGTCGGTATTTCGGAACGCTTATTATGATCACGTTTCTTTGAGACGTTCAAAGGGGTCTTTCGTAAGGCGTTCTTTTTAGAACGCAGCAAATAGCACTTTTCGGTGCAATTCTAACCGCACTGTTCAGTGCATTCTGCGTCCTCCGTATGCTGCGTGTCACCGGTTCGCGTTCCAGGAGTGCAGCGCGTCGTGCCTGCGTGCGTCGTGCTTCGCTCCGTGGTTCGTGCTTCGTGTCGTCGCGCAGCTGAAGAAAGAAGTGTTAGGGCCTGGAGTCCGTTAAATTAAAAAGACACGCTCCCCTGCCCCTTTGGCAGGGAGGTTTTTAATATCTTCCCCGCCCCGTTTCCCTCCTCAGCCTCCGTTATGGCCACTCATAGTGAGATTCGGCTTTTAGAAGCCGAACTCGCTAGGTTCCGTGGCTTCATCGGAAGCATTTGTCCCAGTCTGATTGAGAACTACGACGTGTTTACGAAGAAGTATCGCGCCGAGCACTCATTCGCGATGCCCGCTCCCTCGGTCCTAGCCAGGATCGAGGAATCCAATAATTTCGAGTTGACGAATCGTCACAACTCTAGTGACGAGACGTTCAGCTCAGACTTCGATATGAAGCAAGATCCCCCCGCTGACGACGGCTTCACTGAAGTCACGCGGCGTCAACGAACGCACAATAAGCGCCAGAACACCTCTTCCGAGAATGAAGACGCTAAGCCTTCAAAACTCGCGAACTTCGACAGCGCGAAAGTGCCAACGGCGACTCCCAAACCCTATAGACCGGCCTCGCCCAAAGCTGCGACTACCGCAGTAACAGGTAAGAAGCCCCGCCCTCCACCTCCTGTCACGATCTAGGACAAAGCGTCCTGGGTCGAGATGGCTGGTCTGCTGCAGGCAGCAGACATTCCTTTTACCTCTGCCGTGAGTACTCTCGTGGGTATTGAGGTAAAGGTAGTGTTCGGACATAAATTGGTTGGGGGTATGCAAAATTTTTTTTTTTTGACACATTGTCAACGGACAATCGTGGATGATCAGTCACTTGCTCTTGCACGGCGGACTTGCACGGCGGCACTCGCGCGCTTACATTCGGACTCTCTCGCCACTATCACGGCGGCTCGGAATTCTATTTTGTGTTTCGTGGGTGTTATTTGGATAACTGGTGCTCTCACCATCGGCAACGGCGGCGGAGAAGACATATTATATCAGGTGAGTGAGCTTTTATCCCGATTATAAAGGAAATACTTTCGGCACAAATTTTTTCAAGGGGTATCTACCTCCAGCCAATTTATACAGTCCACTGCCTAGGCTAGGTACCCTGATCAGTGTGGGTGTGGTGGTGGCCACCCCAGGTAGCAACTCTTACTATTCACCGCAAGCTCACGCGATTTCTGCGCGATAGTAAGCTTGTCTTTTTCATCCATGCGCTCGAAGAAGAGCGCATGCTACGAGTTGTCATCCGTAGAGCCCCATCAGAAATTCCAGTCGATGACATCTACGATAACCTCAGAGAGTTCCCTGTCAAAGAGGTGCACCGTATGCACTCACCGCGCACTAGAATGTCCTATGATATGGTGTTGGTTATTCTCGATCGCACCTTGGAGGGTAAAACCATTTTCAACCTTTCGACCCTCTGCGGCCTCTTCGGCGTTACCGTCGAGCCGCCGCGCAAAACGTCCGTACCTTCGCAGTGTCACAACTGCCAGGTAACCCAGGTGTGTTAAGTGCCTCGGCGACCACTCCACTAAGGAGTGTTCTCGCACAAAAAACTCGTCCGACCCTCCGAGTTGTGCCTTGTGCCGCGGCGTGGGCCACACCGCGAATTATCGCAAGTGTCCTCGCGCCCCGCGTACAAATCAACCCCGTTACGCCAGGCAGGTCTTGCCGTCTAAGGCGCCTGCGGCGTCAACCCGTCCCTGACCTCCACCTCTCAATCCCAGAAGGGCCTTTCCAAGCTTGCCGAGCACATCCCGTACACCGGTAGGGCCCGCACCCGCGCCCGGTGCGCCCCTCCGCCCCGCACGGGCCCCTAAGACCCCGTGGATAACCAAGATCGCGTCCTAGCCTGCTCCTCGTCCTCAGATGGCGAAGCCTTTACAGGCCGACCCCGCCCACTCATGCAAACTATCCGGTATGGACTTGTCAGCCCAGTTATTAATCTTTCACGAGATCTCGGAGTTCTCCACGTACGATATAGTAGCAAATGATCCGAATCAAGGTCCCATTAGAGCAATCGCATAGTACCCCACCGTCGCGGCTACCCTTCTACGGGTCGCGCACGCTGCCGTCACGAACAAATAATTTACCTCAATATAAGATAGAGTAAATTCGCGTGTTTACATCTATCTTTCCCTAAAATCGATAAACAATGTCGTTATTTCTATTTTTAGATACCGGCGCCGGCGCCGTTCGTTTAATCTGTAAATTCGATCTTTCCATTTCGTGTGGTTGGCCACGCCGCGTATCCCTCCCTCGTGCGTCACTACGCAGGGCCCCTTACGTCTCATACCCGCACATACGTCGCCCTTTCTCGGTAGTATAATTGGTCAAGATCATCCGGATGATCACAAAGATGCTGCTATCGCGATACAGTTCACACCACACCGATAATACACACACACAGATATCCAGACATACACCTTTACACAAACTGGTGGAAGGGTTTACTTTTTTCCCTTATTCGAACTGAATTGAGTAGTTTAGCTCGTTTCTTTCGGATTTATATGTTGTGTTTTTGAATCATGCAATTTTAATTGCATAATTCAAAAACGAATACATGTACGATTAGCTTAGAATAGTATAGCTAGGTCAGGTCGGGTTTTTCTTCGGTAACAGCCCAAGCAGAAGTGTGCCGTGCACCCTTGAGCATGTTACCTGAACAAAATCTGCTAAGTGCCTTAAGCGCTCGCCTTAGTAGTCCGGTGAAGATGTGAAGGCCTAGTAAGACCAATAGCGTAGTCAGTTCGTAACAAAAAACGACACTCAACGACATTCATCCATAGTTATTTGATTTTTTCAAGTTTGAACTTTATTAGGATTCTTTTGTCAAAGGGTATACTTCTATAATCAAAGTTTTTCATCATGGCTACTCAGTTATTTGCCATGATCTTTAATTACATAAACATAAAAAAAATCTATGTGTAAATGAAAATTGAAATTAATTATAAATTAGCAAGAAAAACCACGTGGTATATAAAGCTCTCAAAAATTAAGCAAATATAACTTGACGAAAATAAAGAAATTTATCGCAACCCATGACACAATTTTCAATTAATTTTACACGATACCATGGGTGGGTGGTACTTCTAGGTGATATTGAATTAAATGTAGTCTGTTATTTATGAAAAATAGTGATATGCCCAGTATTACCGTTTGGAAAAGTAACGGATCCACAATACAATCAAATGGTGAATCCAAGACAAAGATGTCTTTAATACTACCATTAGCTTTTGAAAATATTTTTTTTTTGTTGCTACATGAGGTTGAATTGCAACATTGTAACCGCGGAGGTTTAAGTCATAGATTACTTTTATGAACAAAATTCTTATTTTGGTTATACAAAGTATTATTTGGCTCATTTTTTTATTAAATCATCATTTGAAGTGAGTTCGCCGTAAAAAATAATAAATATTACAATAATAGTTATATGTTATAATATCATTGTTGAATATAAAATGAAAAAGGGTAATGGGAAACGTAAGAGTAAAAAATACATAAAGTATACATACATACATCTATACTAATATTATAAAGCTGAAGAGTTTGTTTGTTTGTTTGGTTGGACGCGCTAATCTCAAGATCTACCGGTCCGATTTGAAAGTTTCTTTTAGTGTTACATATCATCACATCACATATCATCACGTTAAAACCAATAGGAGCGGAGCACTAATGAAGAATGTCTCAAAATCGGGCTATTTGCAGAACATCCGCTGCGTGTCAATGTCAGTATTATATGCGTTGCCATGGTAACATGATAACATTCTATCGGAAATATTATCCGGGTTTATTTTGTGTTCCTGTTCAAAAGTTTATTCTACGTTATTTTTAATTCCAATTTTTGATTATACATAGTACGTTGCTATCGCAAACATTTTTAAAGTCTATTTTGTGCTGCTATTCTAAAAGGTTAGTATTAATAATATTCGTCCATCAATACAGGCGAAGGAATTAATCCATACTGCCCATTTTGAAGTTGTCAATATAGATAGTTCTTATGTATTATCTACCCAGTTTTGTTCTATGTCTAAGTTAATGTAAAGGTGTAAGCGCCAAATGTTCTATATAATATTTCGTAAATTTTTATCTTCTTAATTTTCAAGACCCCAAAATAATGCTCCGTGGTATTAATTTTCATTCATTTCACTTATGCACTATAAACAAACCATATTACATAAAACGCCATCAATTTAACACAATATAGAGTCAACACAAGATTATGAATAAAATATAAAATCCCCTACATGACAGACTGACATCCGCCAAAAACTCCTCAAAAAGTTTATTCTACGTTAGTTTTGTTCCTAATTTTTGGTTTGTGGTATATTACGTATTATAAGAATAAAGTGTGTGTATATAATATTAAAATAAATACTTTTTGATGAATACATATATCTGCGGTACTACAAATATCAAGATTTTTTTTAATTCTGTCGATATGTATGTTTGTTTATTTGTTCCGGGAAATCTCCGAAACGGCTGGACGTATTTGAACAGTTTTTTTTCTTAGAAATGACTACGCGCTATTGACCTAGGAAAGTCTTAACAGCTTCAACGGACTACAAGTAATATTTGAACGGGATTTTTACGGGCAATTAGCTGTTTTATTTTAAGCTAGCGGGTTCAGCCGACATACCCGCCCTGATAATAAGACAAACTATACCTAAACCTTGCCCAAGAATCATTTATATATATTGGTAAAAACGGCATGAAGATGTGTTTATAATCTTATCGTGAACAGACATATAGACAGACGTGGAACACGACTTTGTTGACACTATGTTGTGTTGAAATGTTAGCCGTGCATTCGTATGTGTGAAATTTACCAAAAATATGTTGTTCACTGTAAACATGCGCATGTGACGTATATTGTACTGGACTCCAAGAATAAATATAATTGAAAGTCATATGTTTATATGTGATTTAAATTATAGCAAGGTATATTAATAACTTGATTATATCAACAATATGGGCATATTATATCTATATAATAAAAGATTTAACACATATTGTTCGACAATGCATAGCTTAATATTTTCATTACTCTCTTATATAGTGTGAGTGAGCACTGAGGGTGATACATAGATAGTAGTTTAAAGTTGCAGCTATATGGCTTGTGATAAATCCCATCCCATTCGATACACTATTAGTATTCACATATATAATGTACATGTTATCTGTTACTGTGCGTGTCATACTTACAAATATTTTTGAAAGAGTATTATTGTTATTTTCACATCTAATAACAATTTTAAATTTATTTAATATATTAAAAAAACGCGTGCGAAGCTGCGGGTAACAGCTAGTAGTACAATAAATATATACAGTCGAGCATAGCAACCTCCTTCGCAACCTTTTTTGAAGTTCGTTCGTTATTGACGGCTGTCAAAATGTCTTTTTTATTTCCATGTCTGTATATGATGTGTAAAATTCAAGCAGTAGTGTGAGTAATGCATATTTTAATTAATTTAATTTACTTCTAATGCATTTTATGTAAAATAATTAGCTTTCTGCACTTCTCCGGCACATAAACTTCAACTATGCCAAATTTCAAGTTCATTCGTTCACGGAAATCGGTTAAAAAGGGATACAAAGATTTTGCTTCACGTATTGGTAGTCCGGTGAAGCTGTTAATTTGCTGGGTCAACAGCGTAGTCAGTTCGAAGAAAAAAAGCTTCACGTATTAATATATAGATTAAGCAGACATATACCTACGTATGAGATATACATACATATCAAATAATTACAAAGTATTGGATATAAAAATGAACAGGAATAAAAAATACATTATTACTAGAGTAATAAAATAAGGTAAAAAAGAAATAAACAATGGAACGCCTGGCACAGGTGAAACACATGTGTAACGTAGTAAACAACACTGAATAGATGATACATATATTATACTGAAATACTATATATATTATAGGTATGCGAGCTCAGTGCGGCAAAATAGATTGCGCACACTCGCTTTCGCATGGCATCACGTCACCATGTCTCACACACACAGCCTGTATCGCCACGCCAACAACCATGTTTACCTTCGCCAATAGACGTTATTCATCAATAATTATATCGATATTTTTACATAATAGTCCAATCATTTTAGGTTTTATCTACGGAAAAATTCCTAGTGAATTGGATTTTTGTATACACCTTCATTACGGTGTTGTAATGAAGATGTGAAAAATCGACATCGATATCGTAGTCCGGTGAAGCTGTTAAGACCTTGCTAGGTCAATAGCGTAGTCAGTTCGAAAAAAAAAGACATCGATATCGTGTGGGTAAAAAAGTTATAAAAGTCACGAAAAAGTCAAAAGTCATCAGTTTTTCACTAATATCTCGCGACGCATTGCTCGGAGGCTAAAGTGGTCATTATAAAATTGTTCCTAGTAAAATTATCTACAAACAGGCAGTAGCGGGTGTAAAGGGACAGGTCTAGGAACAATAAAATACGGAACATATGCCAGTAGAAGTAATTTGGATAAATTATAGTAGATTTTACTAAGACCCTAAATCTCTATAAGATAAATATATTATTCCCGAAACGTCCAAGTATTAGATAAAGGTTTTTAAAACATAAATATTAATATAAATAAAAAACAATAGAGTTTACGCCTGGGCGTACGGTATACAATACTGCATGTGAGTGCATTCTAGTCGCTATCTCAGCGCTCTACTTCGAAAACGGTTGATTTTACAGAAAAGTGCATGAGACATTTTTGATGTGAGACATCTATAAACGCGAGTAAACTTGATTGTTGGTGTGGTTACGACCCGACGATGGCAAGCGCAATCGACTGAGCGTAATCTTTCTTGCCGCACCGGGCTCGCATACATATAATGTAATTTGAGATTCGTTGGAATCGAATAACTTCGATGTTTCACATCTGCCAGGCGTCCCGTGACGGCTCAATTTTTTGTAGGTAATTTTACTAGGAACAATTTTTAAAATGACCGCTTTAAACTCCGAGCAATAGGTTGCGAGATATTTGCAAAAAAAGATTGATTTTCGTTACCTTTTGACCTTTATAACTTTCTTCATTACAACACCGTAATATTAATATTTCGTATACTCCTTATATACAAAAATTCAGCTCAGTAGGAATTTTTTAGCAGATTGGGGTTTTAAATGTATCAAATGATTGGACCATAATAATATTTTAGCAAATATATATTGAGTTATGCAGCCCGGTATAAGGCAGGAGACGATAGCTATACGCGTATAAACTAAGATAAGGAATTGCTACGTCGCATAACTGGGTGGTCGTCCGGTCTGCATGAACACCCGATGAAATTATGTATTTAGTTTTTAAGTCAGTCTTGTAACAACTCTCTTTTGTATCGGACAAATTAAATTGTGCTTTTTAAAAAGCTCTTTTGAGTATACCAAGTTTTGACTATTGTAACAATATTTTTGTTATTTTTTATATCAATATTTAATCAAGTCCTAGTTTGCGGTACATCTTTAGCCTATACCGAATTTGAGACACTGTTACTGTTTTAGCGACTTTGTCGCTAGATTTAGTGGATTTTGGACATGTTTAACAACTTTTTTTTATAACCTAGCGACTTGAAAAAAGTTAGCGACTTTTAGCGACTAATTGAATATTGAAAATATTTTAAGTATTTTGGTGGGGGAGTTCCGATTCAAGCACGGTGGGAGACAGACGCGCTAGTTACTCTCTTCGATTTCGATACTCGCGAGTTGGTGACGTTCGCTATTAATTCGCGAGTGTTCGATTTTAGTCGTGAAGTGCCGATCTGGCTGACGCGACGTAGCGCACAAGTACACCACATATCTGAGCTACGCATCTGGGTAACACACCTGCGTTCTTTTTCCTGAAACTGAGTGATACCTTTCCTTTGTATCGAAAAAAAAAGTATTTTAGTACTAATTTAATAGTAATTACTGGTAACAACATGAATTGCTGATGTTGTTTTTGGAATTTCCCTACCAGAATGACGTTCGATCTCGGGGTCGACCAGAATGATAACAGCAAGAAGAATTTTAACGTGACTAAAAGTTACTATAACTAATCCAACTAAAGCTTTTTGTTCGTCTTATCACCGTAAAATATTCGCAGTATAGTATTTTCATCTTATTTTTCACCATGAAATATTATGAATCATTTACCGATTTCTGGCAGATTTTTTAATCATGTATTTTTCAAAATCTAGCGACTTTTTAAATGACGTCTGGAGACGTTTTTATTTTTTAAACGGCAACACTGATTTCAGATGTTCATTGTTTTTTCACGACGTTAGTTCAAAAATATTTTCTGTAGGAAGAAGTATGGAGTATTGAAGATACAGTTCAAGTATCGAAGTCTGATATTAAAAATACTTCAAAGATATTTTACACGTTTTATAATTCGTAATGGCGGAATTACCTTACCAAGCTGAGTATGCCAAAACCGGCAGGGCATCGTGCAAAGCTTGTAAACAAAAGATTGATCAGGGAGCCCTACGACTTGCCGTGATGGTGCAGGTGATTATTTTAAACATACATTTTAAAAAATTCCTTATCTATATTGTGATTTAGAGAAAATTCGAATTTCATTCGACTCACGTGGTTTCGTTATGAACAAGTTCGAACATGTTATAGAATATTTTTCCTAGAAAGTTGATTTCTTGTACCTATCTACATTGTAATATAAAACTATTGTTGTGATTTGTTGTTGTTATTGTTGATATGATTTGTTGTTATTTTTCGGTATTACATCATGAAACAATTTATACATATGGGAATCATCCCATACTATCAAGCCTCCACAAATCAATAAGAAAAGTTAACACCTAAGTAAATTTAGATGTTTATATGTGCTTGAAAATTTTGTTTAGGGAGAATGAGTTAGGTGCAATTATAGACATGAATTTTTTATATGTTCCAATAAATATTTAGGTACTTATGTATTAAACCATCATGCTCGTCGACCACTATCGCGACTGGCTCGCGTTACCTTTTTCCGCAAGTCTAACTAAACTGAGACGAAACTGTTTTAACTTTAAAATCATCACATTACTAATGTACAAACCTATTTATTTTTCTCAATTCTTGGTTAGGTTAGACTTGTGAAAAAACACAATGCGAGCCAGTAGAAGCCTGCGAGCACAATGCATTTAATACCTAAGTACCAGTATTTATTCATGAATGACTAAAGTTTGGGTAAAACTTAAGTTACCATTTTATTAGTGAAAGTTACTGTACTTTCTAAAAAAAAAAAAACAAAAAATTGTAGGTTTTTATCCAGTACTAGCCTTTGCTCGCGACTTCTTTCATGTGGAATAGTTACTTTGGGCTAACACTAACAAGCAGCAGAATCTCTCAAGAGGAAAAACGCCCGAATTTTAAACATTCTTCATTTGTGCTCTGCTCCTTTTTGCCTTAGTGTGCTGATATATAGTAAATGAGCTGTTTAACACTGTATTTTTTTTTTTAACGGATCAGTAGTTCCTGAGATTACCCCCTACAACGTCACAAACTCACAAACTTTACCTCATTATAATATTAGTATAGACTAGTTGTGCAGTCGACTATGTCTACATGGAACCAGATGTACAAAACAGTAATTAATAAAGTCTAATTACTATCTACTTCTCTCTTGTATTCAAGTTGCGTAGTTATTAAAATTACATTAACTTTTGATAGACTACAAGGATCTGAATGAAACAATGGCTAAATGTTACTGGAAGGTGTACTTTATGATTTTCTTGAAAATGTTTTATCATGAACAGAGTTATGTCTGTCCAAATAATCAGATAAACAAACCTTTGTTTAATAGTAGTTGTTTAGGAACAGTTTTTGTATAAAAATCTAAAAAGCATAAAAAACATTTTATATTTATGTTCTTATCATATCTATAGAAGATTAATATTAAAAGGTTTATGAATGAGGGTGTTAAAAGTATTTAACCTCCTGGCGATGGATGTGGGGGTGTCCATTGCCATGGGGGCAGATGGACAGTAAAACTGCAGCCTCTGAATTAGGAGAGCTTTGTCTTTCCACAACAGGATGATCAAAAATTAAGATTTTTTTTTTTTACTGACTATGCTATTGACTTAGCAAGGTTAGCAGCTTCACCAGACTACTAAGATTATTATTATTATTTATTGAATAGTACTGTCAATTACTTCAAACACTGATTTCATTCAAATTGATGAGCCTATTGAGATCAGTCCTGAGTGAAAAATAGTTTACTTTAAATTACTATTATTGGACAAACAAAAGATTGCTTACATACAGACTACACCCATAAGTACAATAATTATTTTTAGCTTTGTATGTTAGTAATTAATTTAGAAGTTAATAAAGATAAAATATATGTGACTAGCCACAGCCCGCGACTTTGTTCACATGGAATAGATACTAACATACAGTGGAAGCTCTCATGAGGAAAAAACCCGATTTAAAAAAATTCTTCATTGATGCTCCGCTCCTATTGGTCGTAGCGTGATGACATATAGCCTATAACCATCCTCGATAAATGACCTATATAACACAGAAAGAATTTTTCAAATCAATCCAGTCCATTAATCCAGTAGTTCCTGAGATTACCTTCTACAACATCAAAAGCTCACAAACAATTTTTGATATTTGATAATGGCATATAAAAGGAAATTAATTGAAAACACATAAACAATGTTATATAATTAAGCTAGCAGGAAATACAAATTCGCTAAATTTTAATTCACCATTCTAGTCTTTATTATTTAGAAAATACTATTACAAGAATAAAACTTACAGCAAGTAATTTGTATAGCTTTCAAGTTATTAATCTTTTAATTATGTAATTTGTGTGATATTGGTTACACAAAATGAATTTATTCAGTCGACAATTTTCAGCTGCTATAAATAAGTTAAATAAAAAATAGTTAAGTATCTGGTCACAATACTTGTGGTCTTAAATGATATTTGTAGGTATAAAAGTCAGTGAATGTTAAAAATAGATGTTTTTTTGTAGATACTACTTGCTATATGTGACTTAATTGTAAATAATGTTAATTTTTGGCTTGGTTGACATTGTGCTTAATTAAAATCAATCCTAGGCAAAAAAAGAAGATTATTTATAATATATCTTGCTGAAAAGTTATAATTCTTAGTTTCTGTCATTGTGAAATAAAATATTTGTTAAACTACAATTATTTACTGATTTCTTATTGACTAACTTACTGACCTGACAGGCCTTCACAGCTTTACTAGACTATTTATTTCTTTATACTTCAATTTATTGTTGTAACTCACGTTATAGTAAGTATAATCTTTGGAAGGAGACTAGTACAAAAGTTCACTGTGACTCTTTAAATGAAAATATCTAATCAAACAACTAAATTTACATTTTTTTCAACAGGTTGATTTGTATAATTATTGCATATATTAATTTCAGTCAGCTTTCCATGATGGAAAACAACCAAATTGGCATCATGAGGATTGTTTCTTCAAGAAACAAAGACCACAAACTTTCAGTGACTTTGGAAATTTCAATAAACTTAAAAATGATGATCAAAAAAGATTAAAATCAAAGATTGGTAAGGTTTATACATTTCAAGTAATTCTTGTATACTCGCTTTTTATATTTTCGGTTTGATATCAAATAAAAAAGATTTTTTCATGAAATTATTTCACTACTATTCCTCCACTATAAGTTAATAAATTTTGTTTATAGAAAACTCTACTGGAATTGTTATGCCAGAAGCAGGCACTAAGGGAAAAGGTAAAGGCAAAAAGAGAGCAGCTACAGACTCATCAGCAGCTAACGAATCCGCATTAAAAGACTTTCTTGTTGAATACTCAAAAAGTAGCAGAGCTTCTTGTCGTCACTGTGAAATTAAAATTTGTAAGGTAAATAGTAAATATTATCAACACACAACTTTAAAATAATATACTGCTCACATACTATAACCGTAATTTTGATTATTTTAATGTAATGTATGTATTAAAGTGTGCCAAATTATTTTGCCTATTACAAAAAAGGAATGTCACCAAATCATGGCTCTTTATTCAAATTTTCTTAAAATGCAAATAAGACCTCAGAAAAAAAATCATCTAATTTGGTACAGTGTAATATATACCTATGCTTTGCTTAATTTTTATATATTATATACCTGTAACTTGTTCTAACTTCATGGTTTTTATTAGGTTTTTTTTTGAATATACAGGAATTATAATAGGCCATTTATATCATAACTCTGATGTAAGGAGTAAAACATGTTTTCCTACCCCATTATTTTTTCTATTGATTTCTGAGGGTGAATAACTTGACCTGTGATAATAATTATCTCCTGCATTCAAGAGATGTTGAAATTTCGTTCAGTTAAAAGTCTTTAATCAGTTTAATTTTGATATTAATATTTTTATGAACATGATATATAATTATTGACATAATTTTATTTACATGCAGAATGAAGTTCGTATATCCAAAACTGTATATGACACGGAAGTAGGAAGCAAGTATGGAGGACAACCATTGTGGCATCATGTGAAATGTTTTGCTGAATGCAGAAGTGATTTATTGTATTTCGCTGGAGGTGAAAGCCTTCCAGGCTTTAAAACATTAAAAAAAGAGGACCAAGAATTTGTTAAAAATGAGATAAAGTATGTATTTCGATCTTTTTTTTTTGTTATATAGGCACCTAATAGACATGTTATTTTAAAAGTTATGAATGATATAGATTTTAGTAAAGATTCAGAAGTGTATTAAATAATACATTATAATAAATATATATGTATTTATATTTCTTAAAATGAAGTTCAAGATTTACTTAATAATAATACTTCTAACATTAAGCACTGCCATTGATACAGTACAGATGGTATAAAGCTTGTTTTACTCATAAATTTAGATTAAATTGTAGTTGTTAATTACAATTATATTTATCTTATATACCTCTACTTAAGATGATAGAGATCTTAAATTGTGTGTATAATGCAAAACCTACTGAATAGATTTCAATCAATTCTTTTATTACTAGTTACATACCTGATCCTTATCTAAAAATAAAATTATCATGATTTCTTTATTTAACATAATGTAATTATTGTTTCAAGAAGTAATGATTTACGTATTACGTATTCACCAATGTGCGAAGTGGGGCAAGTGGAAGGGTGAGTTTGCACAGGATAGGGGACATAAACTGATAACCAATATTGTTAACGATATCTATACTAATATATAAAGCTGAAGAGTTTGTTTGTTTGGTTGAACGCTATGATCTCAAGAACTACAGATCCGATTTCAAAGTTTCTTTTAGTGTTAGGTAGCTCATTTATCGAGGATGGCTATAGGCTACATATCATCACGTTAAAACCAAAAGGAGCTGAGAACTAATGAAGAATGTCTCAAAATCGGGCTATTTTGGAAGCTTCCGCTGCGTATTAATGTCAGTATTATATGCGTTGCCATGGTAACGCGATAACATTCTATCAAAAATATTTTCATAGTTTATTTTGTATTCCTATTCAAAAAGTTTATTCTACGTTAGTTTTGTTTTCGATTTTTAATTATATGTGTTACGTTTATATCGCAAACATTTCTTAAGTTTATTTTGTGTTGTTATTCAGAAAGTTTAGTAGTAATAATATTCGTCCAATAAGACAGTCGAAGGTATTAATCCATACAGCCAATATATTACGTATTATAAAAGTAAAGTCAGTGTAATTTATATTAAAATAAAATATTTTTGGTGAATACAATCTGTGATGCTACAAACATCAACATTTTTTAAACTCTGTCGATATGTCTGTTGTTTGTTTTATTTGTTCCGGGTAATCTCCGAAACGACTGGACCTATTTGAATGTTTCTTTTTTTCTTAGAAATGACTACGCTTAACAGCTTCACCGGACTACAAGTAATATTTGAACGGGAATTTTACGGGCAAATAAGTAACTAATTAGCTGTTTTATTGTTCGATAATGTGTAGCTTCATATTTTCATTATTTTCTTATATAGTGTGAGGGTGATATATAGTTTAAAATTCCAGTTACGTGGCTGATCATAATCCCATCCCATTCGATACACTATTAGTATTCACATACATAATGTACACGTTACCTGTTACAGTAGATGATGTGCGTGTGATAACAAATATTTTTGAAATAGTATTATTGTAATTTACACTAGATGTGTAATCACAATTTTAAATTTATTTAATATATTTAAAAAAACGCCTGCGAAGCCGCGGGTAACAGCTAGTTTTTCTTATATATCTTATAAGTATAATTTTCTTAATAAAGTCATCTTAATCTATTGAGTCAATTTATTTATCTACTTTATTCTCATACTTCAGTTGCGTCGTCATTAAAAGTACAATAACTCTGAATAAACCGAACCGATTTTAATGAAACAAAGACTAAATGTCACTCGAAAATATGCTTTATGATTTTCCTGAAAAGGGTTTATAATGAATGCATTACTTTAGCCGAGATGCGTGACCAAACAGAGGGATTTTTCTCAAATTGAATGAAATGTATTTTATTACTTATTATTAGATACCTGCCACAATTTTTTTTACAAAAATCTATATGTTCAAACCCTTTACATTTACTTTCTTATTATATGTATAGTAGAAGATATTGGTAAGTCAATGAACAACACAGTCGAAGTCAGTATTTGGCAATTAGTCGTGAGCGTAAACTAAAAATCAGTTAGTGTGAAATATTCTGTATACCCTTCATACTGTACATTCTGTACACCTTCCATTGCTTACTGAAGAACTGCTAACTTATGATTTAATAGTACAAGCGGCAACCAGGTTTCGGCTAATATAGGTATATCTGCTGGTAGAATGCCATGAACGATGAACTCTTTAGCCTCTGAAGACCATAAAAAAATAAAACATCCTCCTGAATGCTAGTCACAGCTAAATCCACATCTCTTCACATCAAGTCACCAATTGCAACTAGAAAAAAATTGGAGGATCTCGACAGAATCAAAATTCTTCTCAAAGTCCATGAAAGTATGACTTACATTATTCTTTTTTTAATATCAGTATGTATTTTTTCATCTCTGGTCTATTATGATTGAGCACAATGTGTAAAATGGTTTTATGATTATTAATCCTGATTTAAATTTAAAAGCGAGGCTGTGTAGTATCAAAATAGTTATAATATGTATTATCATTATATAATTACAGACCCTTCAAAAATGACGAAGTTCCGGTGAAGAAATTAAAAGATGAACCAAAGGATGAGGCAGAGTTGAAAGAGGAAAAAATAAAAGAAAAAGAAATAGAGAAGCAAAATAAATTGTTTCAGAAATATAGAAAATCTTTGAAAGATTTGTCTAAAAATGATTTGGTAGAAATACTTCAGTATAATTCTCAAGAAGCCTTTTCTGGTAAAGATGAAGTAAGTACTTTAAAATCATCTATGAAATCTGATAGCAGGCTAAAAATTAAGTATAATTCCACATAAAGAGCTGTTAATAACTATAAGACAAAGGAATTACAGTACTGTTTAAAGAGATGCCATCAAAAATATAGTATTTATATTAATTTTAATCATTCAATGGAATCATTTGCTGTGTCTATTTATAATCAATCATCAGCCTGTAAGAGTTCTACTGCAGAGCCATAGGTCTCCTCCTGAAATAAGGTTTGGGCATAATCACCATGTCAGCCCACAACATATTGACAATTTCAAACTCTGAGAGATCAACAGTTCCATTTTTTCCCACATACAGTAGAACTACAAGAACATTTCTGGGGTTCGGGGTTTTCTTACGAAGTTTTCCTTCATCGTCAACCAAATAGTGCTAGCAATTAAAATAGGTATATGTAGTCGAAATCCTAAATAATTCATTGCTACATGCCAGGATTAGAACCTGCAGCCATTGTGTTGGTATTCCACCAGTTAAACCACTAGACCACGACGACTTTTTGTGTTTATTGTTTATTTATTATTATATAATTTATTATATATACTGCAGACCAAAAATGAAAGAATAAGGAAGATCGAAATGTCTGAAAGTATTCTTCGAGTGTTACTGTTTGTTATATATATTTTTTTCGAACTGACTATTTTATTGACCTAGTAAAGCCTTAACAGCTTCACCGGATTACAAATGTTAGCGCATGTTAAACAGTTTGTAATTATTTATATGTCAAACTGGTGTAGTTGTTACCAGAGGAGTTTAGTTCAACAGTGGATCATTTACAACCTGATATTATTGTAATAAGCCAGAAATTTGTTCATGTAATGGTTGCCACTAAAGATACTTTCCGAAAAGTAAAGACAATAGAAATATGTAATTTATAATACTTTTATTACTATAGTGTCTAGACCATTTGGCCGACTGCATGGCGTTCGGAGTATTAGAACCTTGTCCTGAATGCGAGATGGGACAGCTTGTTTTGGACACATTGTCATATAAATGTAGGGGTAAGTTGAAAACACGAATGACAAAATCAACAAGATTATGTAAAAAAGTATATTTGATATTAGTTTTTACATGTGGAAAGGCTTAAATATTCCAGTACTTCAGTTGGTACCTTAAATAAGTACTTGATTTTCGTCAGGTATTCATAAAAGACACCTCATGTATTGGTGAGTAGTATAAACTAAATTAGTGCTCTGTACTAGATAAAATAGAATTGTATAGAATATTTTTCCTACGGCAATGAGGGGATAAAGCTGGCACTGGATATGTGTACAATTTAACTATACAAATTGTAATTATGCAAATGCACTCTTATAGTAAAAATATTTGGGCCGTTACGGGACGCCTGTAAGATGTGAAACATCGAAATCGTTTAGTATAAGTTATAAGCGTAAAAGAACACATTACGACAGGAATAAACTATGACATAATGAAAAGATAAAGCTTTAAAAAATTGTTCCATAAAATAATGACGGTTTATTTATTTTATCACATAATTATTCATTTTTATTAAATACAAAATATAAAAATTCAACAAGACGCAGGCACGGACTATTTGTCGACAAAATATAAAAATTCAACAAGACGCAGGCACGGACTATTTGTCGGCGTTTATCAAAGGGCGCTAGGTCGTCGGCGCGTACCGCGTAGCACTAATAGAAGGAGTAAACGACAAAACATTTTGAATGTTATGATTATACAGATAGGGTTGCAGATGTTTTTGAGTATTTCGTTACTGGTGCAAAGTTCATGTTTTGCGTCGCCACGCCAACAATCATGTTTATCTTCCGCCTATAGATGTTTCACATTAAAAATGTGTTCTTGTATTTGCAGGTGATATCAGTGAGTGGACGAAATGTTCCTATGTAACTCAAGAACCAAAGCGGCTACCGTTGAAGATTCCTGAAGCGTATAAGGATGGTTCTGTCTTTCGTAAATATAAACCTGTTATAGGCGTGCGGTTATTCCATGCTGCTCCACGACCTGTCGTATTCGTGAAAGAGGAACCGACTACCAGGTGAATAATTTAAACTAAATTATAAAGGTAATGTGAATTGCTAATATTATTTCGCGCCCAATATATGTTACTATGATTATAACGACCCAAGAAAGTCGCTGTAATGAACAAATTTTATGTATTTATACAAAATATAAGGATCAAACATTTCGATAGCAAAAGTAGTATTTGATAACTATTGTTAAAATCTATGAACCTAGTTATAAAAATCTAGTAATTAAGTGATGAAATAAATTTAAATCTTCGGGCCATGGACGCTCCGGCATGGGATATTGTGGATTACAACTTAAAAATGGCCATAAAGAATGGAAATGCAAGCGCTATAAAAACAATAACGTCATTAAACCAAAATAGTTAATAATAATTGAACAGTTAATATTTAATAAATTACTAAGAATAATAAAAATATAATGATATATATAATGTATATATAATAAGCAGAAAAATAGGTGCGGACCAAGATTCTGCAGAATAGAACAAACTAAAAAAAATGTAATTATAGTTTGCTTAGGTAATTATTGACACATGTTTATATATATAGTATACAAATTACAGTAACCCATTCCTTTCTTTTTTATCTAAAATCGATATTCTTAGTATTTGGTGTGTAATCACTACATATTATTTATAAACAAAGTCCTCTGCTACGTATGTCTGTCCGCCTGTTCGCGATGAACTCAAAAACTACTGAACGGATTTGCATACGGTTCAGTGGTTTATGAGAAAGGTGTAGGTGTATAATTTGTCATGGTTTTTTTTAATTATCAGAGCGGGAAACCGTTCAGCGAGCCTGCTATTACGTTGTAATTATAGCAGATTCATCTTATAAGGAATAAAATTATATCTGAAATACATGTTATAATAATTACTATATAGCATACTAGCCTTCTGCCTGTGACTTCGTCCGCGTGGAACAGTTACTTTAGGCTAACGCTAACACGCAGCGAAAGCTCTCGGAAGAAAATAAAAACGATTTTGAAACATTATTCACTCCTTTACTCTTACTGATCCTAGCGTGATCTTCGATAAATAAGCTATCTAACACTGAAAGAATTTTTAAAATCGGACCAATTGTTCCTAAGATTAGCACGTATAAACTACTAAAGAAACAAACCCTCCAGCTTTATAATGTTAGTATAGAGTCTCTTCTCTCGTACTTGTCTCCAGTCGTTATTCAAATTACAATAACTTTTGATAGAGTGGACCGATTTTATTGAAACAAAAAATAGTTATTCCTGAAGATATGCTTTATTATTTTCTTGTTGAGAGAGGTTTTATTGTGAACTCAGTATTTTAGCAATTACGCAGGATTTTATGAATAACTATAATTAAAAAGTTTAACCATTATTGAATACTTAATATGATAAATACTTAGATATATTTTCTTTTGTAGTGTAAAAAAAGACATACCTATTCCTCCGTTGAAAAATCTCCAGTTCTTCCTGTATGGAAAACTGAAGGATAAAGAGGCCATTAAACATCGTATACTAAAACTGGGAGGGCTCGTGGTTAGTAAGTTGACAGACACCACAATAGCTGTTGTATCTACCAAGAAGGACATAGAAAAAATGTTGGGTAAAATGGAGGAAATAAGAGAGAAAGACATTGGGGTAATATTTTTTAAAATTAATGTAATAATAATACCCTTTATTTCAGACAGTTTGATACAGTATCTATAATAATAATTTATCTATATCTAACACTTTTACTTATATCTATATACACATTATTTATCGTACACGAAACTATCATTGCTGAAGTAACAGTGCTTGCATTGTTGCGTTTCCTTCGGTCAGTTAGAGCGCCGTTGGCCCATCTTCTCTCATCTCGCCTTCCCTCTTCTCTCCCCATCCCCTTTTCCCTATTCCCCCAAAACACAGGCTGGCAACGCACTTACAACTCCTCTGGTGTTGTTGGTGTCTATGGATGGTGGTGATCGCTTAACATTGGGTGACCGGCCTGTTCTTTTGACTCCTATATGATATTAAAAAAAAAATCATGCATCATCAACAACTCTGCCTGTATGCCTCTTATTGGTAAAGGCTTCCTCCAACCTTTTCTATTCCTCTCTATCCTTAGCCGTTCTCGTTCAGGTAGCCCCTGCTATAGTTTTAATATCACCCACCCATCTTCTAAGTGACCTACTTTCTTCTCTTATGACTTGTGAACCAGTTTATCATTGTTTTCGATCATCTTTCCTTTCCTCCAATTGTATGCCCTGATCACTTCTATTAAAGTTCATATACAAAAGATTGATTTTAACAAACTGTCTTAATAGAACGGTAACATCGCACTTTTGCTACATCCGTGCGTTTTTAGGATAATGCTAACCCTTTTACACTTATTAGATTACAACATGGAATGTTTCTTTGTTATGAATATGTGTAGTCAAGAATTTATTTACCATAATATCTTAAAAGTGTAAAGGTTAATGACACATAAACTTGATAAAGCTATTGTATGTGACGAATTCTAATTCTAAAATTCCTATAGTGTAATTCAATTTAGAGAAATATATTTGATTATTCAAACTTTAATATCAACAAAATATTTTTTAAAACATATGTACAGATTAAAAAATACAATTTAAAATATTTTATTTTATTTTACAGGTGATAGAAGACACATTCCTCGATTTAATTGATCCGGAAAAGGGAACCATCGCATCCTCATTGGAAATCATAAAAAATAATAATATCGCTGATTGGGGAGCTGACGTGAGTAATAATAACGTTCAAGAGTGTGATATGCCCAGTTTATATCATGTATTTTAATATTCATTTATAAAAAACTGATTACAGCCAGCAAGTCGCATACCTCAGGATGTTCTCGACGGAAAATCAATTCCAAAATCGGGTAGCATGTATGTAAAATCTTCAAAATCGGGTGCTGTGAAGCTTAAAATTCAAGGTAA
Source organism: Antheraea mylitta (assembly GCA_014332785.1). Classification (NCBI taxonomy): domain Eukaryota; kingdom Metazoa; phylum Arthropoda; class Insecta; order Lepidoptera; family Saturniidae; genus Antheraea; species Antheraea mylitta. Next base: position 360,939 of record JACEII010000038.1, on the reverse strand, counting down.
ATTGTTCATCCTTAAATTAATGTATTGTTGGAGCGATATTGTGGCATGATGAAGGAGACAAAATGCATATCTCACTATCATCTATGGCTACAATACATTTGAAATAACAATTGAAATAACCTTATTTTTGAGTTTGTGACATTGTAGGGGGTAATTTCAGGAACTACTGGTCCGATTTAAAAAAATATTTCATTGTTATATAGCTCTTCTTTCGAGGAAGGCAAAGCGATCAATATATCAAGCGACGATCACTAGGAGTGGAGGATTCATGAAAAGTGGTTTCAAAATTGGATTATTTTTTCTTTTTGAGAGCTTTCACTGCGTATTTGCGTTAGCCCAGAGTAATTATTCCATGAGGAGTCGCGGGCAGAGGCTAGTATAAAGTAAATTAAGAGTTCTTGACAATTTTGCTATCGATATTGTTTGATAACGTTATTTAAGCCGTTTTGGTATCAGATTGCTAGAAAATATTATGAAGTATTATTATAATTAGGATGAAATAATTGTGTACTATTGTTTATTAAATATTGTGATTGATTGCTTCCATTGATATTATTGTAGGTGGTACTGCAGTGGACCCGGCCTCAGGACTTGTCGATAGAGCACATGTTTATATAAATGAAGATGATGTTAAATATACAACAGTTCTTTGTAAAACAGATGTGGTAGCTCAGAAAAATTCTTACTATAAATTGCAAATTCTAGAAGATAACACCGAGAAAAGGTAAATTCAATTCCTAGTGTTTCACTATATTGTTTTTTTACAATTTAAATGTTATATTTATTAGTTCTAGGGTCTACCACTGAATGAAATTATTTGTTTTGTTTAGAATGGTCTGTTTATTTTTAAGGTATTTGAGTTAATTCCTATTTAATATCGAAAGATGCGTATATTTATTCATCAACGATGTTAATTAGGTACTGGTTATTCCGATCATGGGGTCGCATTGGGACTACAATAGGTGGGAATAAGGTCGAGGATTGCAGGTCGGTCAATGAGGCAGTTGATAAATTCGAAAATATATTTATGGAGAAAACGGAGAATCCATGGCACTGCAATAATATTTTTATGAAGGTTTGTGCTATTTTTATCGTATAAAAATCTACATTTCGTTGTGGATGTCACATAATTTAAAATCTTTACATAGTATAAAATGAAGTTGATTCCGCTGTTTCCTTAGACCTTTAAAACTGTTCAACGGATTTTAATACAGTTTTCAGCAACTTATAGAGTAATTCAAGGGAAGGTTTATATGTATAATATTTACATATTCTAGTACAGAAGTCGAAAAATTCAAAGATTTGTAATGTAATATCGTAACATATTTTTGTGGGCTTAAAATCGCATACGCTGACTAAACCTTACGAGATAGATTAAAGTAATGTAACACGGAATTGTATATCTTAAAAATATCGATAAAAAGTCCGCCATGGTGTATATTTATCTTTAAAGGACCCACAGTAACCATTTTTATATTTTTGCAAAAATAATTATGTGTTATTTACCGAGCTACTTATATAATACAGTATTATTTCTTATTCAATTAAAGACATTACATTCGTTGTATATGTCATGCAGTTTAAAACTGCCCTTAACAGTATTTCATTAAAATGTATACTTATATTGCACCCGTAAAAAGCTGGGGCGGTTCACTGGTTTAAGATAAATATGACTGCATCACGTGTGAACTTTCACTTAATGATATCCTTTAAAAATTATTTGGGATTGAATATATTTTTTATTTTTGACAACAAATCATTCGTACAGATCACTGCCATTGTCGATTAGGTAATAATATTACAAGTGTGCCCAAATAAAATCGTCTGAGTGCATTAAGCGCTCGCCTTAATAGTCCGGTGAAGCTGTAAAGGCCTTGCAAGGCCAATAGCGTAGTCAGTTCGAAAAAAAAATACAAGTGTCGTACGATAATAACATAACAAGATGATGACTCCTTTGTTAGATATTTCACAAAGTTTTTGTGCCATCTGAGAATTCTTGCTCTGTGGTACAGAACCTGTTTATTATATATTTTTTTTTTTACTAGCTTTTGACAAGTTTTAAGGTTATCTGTTCGTTCTTTTGTAAGAAGTGTGTTCTTTTACCTTAAAATTAAATTTAACAAAATTTATGATTCATGGTAGACGAACGCTAGTATAATAAAACATATCCGAGCTTAGGTCTTTGTTTTGTTATTAATTCATAACAATGTAAGATTAATCCAACTCTTGCTTTTAGTTACCAAAAGTAAACTAGTATATAGGGTATTCTCACCATTTAGATAATTATTTTAGCTGATACCCGTCACTGTCTGCGTTGTCCTGCATTGATCATTTTATATATACACTAGACGTGCCCGCGACTCCGTCCGCGTGGGATCTTATGTAAAAACAGTGCTTAAAAAGTCATAGTAAATGTATTAAATTAATTTACTTATCTACTTTTCTCTCGTACTTACGTCCCATCGTTACTAATATTACAATAACTTTTGATAGAGTGAACAGAGCTTAATGAAACAAAGATTAATTTTTCGGGGCACTATCCATCGAGTTTCGTATACCTAATGAGGAAAGCTGAATCTCCCAACTGCGATGTATGCAGAAAAATTGAGGATGTGCATCACTTGACGATGGAATGTGCTAAAAACCGTATTGAAAGAGAGTCGTTGATGAATAGTATAAAAAGTAGTTGCCAGAACATACGAGTAGGTATTTGTCAAAGCATCTTGGCTGAACCCTGTTCGGGTGACGCTAGGAAGCTGTATGATCTGGTTATGATATCTCATCAGCGACTCTCATGATAGAGCTAGTAAGATTGGGGAACAATGGGGCTGGTATGTTCGGTGGAATAAATGCCCCTTTAAACAAAGTAAAATGAAAAAAAAAGATTAAGTTTTTTAATGTAAGCCGGGTACTTTAGCAGTGATGCGTGTACATACAAAAAGACAGGCAGACATTTCTAAAAAATATTGAAATGTATTACTTATTCTTAGACACCTGTAACAATTTTTTTCACGAAAATCGAAAAACTAGAGACATGAGATTATTCTTTTATATGGTATGTATAGATTAAGATGATATAATGAGTTTACAAATTACTCTAATATAAATTTGCAAGTTAATATATAATAAAGAAATATAATATAAAATAATAAGGAAATATAAATATATATTCACACAATAATATCATTAAAACTAATATTGATTTAGGAACCGGGGTGTTACTTCCCACTCGATGTGGACTATGACGATGATGATACTCCCACAAAAACTGTTTGCAAGTTAGACCCCAATAGTAAACTGGCAGAAGCGGTACAAAACCTCATCATAAAGATATTTGATGTAAATACTATGAGGCAGACTTTAAAGGAATTTGAGGTCAGTACAAGCATCATTATTTTTACACATCTCTATACTAATTATACAAATTAATATTTCAAAGGTTATTTGCTCATTTAATGCACTGAATATCAGTTGTTATTAACAGTTTTAATACTTATTTAGTTGGACACAGAGAAGATGCCATTGGGAAAATTATCCAAGAATCAAATTACATCTGGGTATGAGGTTCTATCAGAACTACAGTTGCTTCTTGAACAGGGAAAAGCAAGTCGAAGTAAAATTGTGGACGCTACTAATAGGTAATATTTTTGAAGTAAAATTTCTTTAGGCGCGACTAGGATGTAATTGGACGACAATGCAACGGAAGTCCGTTACGACAGTATGGAGTCACGTTTCTGTACCGTCCGGTATTTAAATATGTTTGATTTTTTCAATAGTTTATAAACAAATCAATCAAGAATTTAAAAAAAATTTAATTGAATAATAATAAAAATCATACAATAGAATTAATTATCTATATATATATATGGGCGTGCGATCGTACTGCCATTTGGTTTCAATGTAAGTAAGTAACAAATTAAATCAAAGCTTCATAATCTGTAGAGTCACCTTTCAGCTAATTCGGAATTTCAAGTCTTACTTTAATCTCGTGTGACAGTTACAGTCACTCAGTTTTTAATACTTTACATCAGCGTGGCTCTACCGCCTCTCCGAATAAAGTGATACAGAATAATACATATTTATTATTACTACATAAACTTGTAAATATCCTTATAAATATAATTGTTTGCAGTTTTTTTACATTAATTCCACACGACTTTGGTGTTAAGAATGCTCCTCTATTGGATAATGCTGAAATAATTAAGAAAAAAACAGAAATGATGGACAACTTACTTGAAATAGAAATAGCTTACAGCTTATTACAATCAGGTAAAATATGTATATTAAATTATTATCTCAGTTCTAGAGTATTTTTATCATTTTAAAGTAAAAGTTTTTTCCATCGCTTCAAATTTTTGCGGCCACGGATTAAGGGGTAAAGTAAAAAGCGCTCGCCAAAGCAGCCAACACCAATATGGCGGCGCCCATGGATCAATTCAAAATTTTTAACATGCATCTATCATCTGAATTATTGTATTTATTACTAGCTTACTCGGCCAATTGTTGCAATGGCTCAGTTATTATATCATTACATATTGATAAGAATTCATAATTGTTGTTGATAATACGACCAATAAACATCACTTAACGAACTAACATGCAGAGGCAGCTCTCAAAAGGAAAAAAAAGCTGATTTAGAAACATTCTTCATTAATGCTCCGCTCCAATTGGTTTTAGCGTCATGATATATAGCTTAGCCTTCATGGATAAATGAGCTCTCTAACATTGAAAGATTTTTTTAAATCTGACCTGGTAATAAATAGTTCCTGAGATTACCCCCTGCAAACTCACAAACTTTACGTCTTGATAATATTAAGTATTTATGTATTTTGTACTCTAATATGCAGATTGAGATTAAAATTTGTAATTGGATATCTTATCTACTATTGAGTTTATATTGATTTCCTATTATAATCCCCATTTTCCATTTACTAGGATAAGATTAAAAACGCGATTTTAATACCCTAAATCGAGAAATTTTTCGAAAAATTTCAGTTAACTGCCTACGATCCGAATAAAAGTTGCACTTGCATCGTGGTTTTATGAACTATTCAGTTTTTTTATATATTTTTTTGTAATATTCATGAATAATTGCAGATTCTGATGATACTCAAATTCCGATTGATGCAAACTATGCGAAACTAAAGGCGAAGATAGCGCCGCTCAGTAAATCCACAGACGAGTTCGCCATGATTGAAGAGTATGTTAAGAACACGCACGCTGCCACTCACTCCTCCTACTCACTGCATATTGAAGAGGTCAAATATTAAGCGATGATTATTTATTATAGTCTTGGTTGTTTTATGGTTTAACTGATGGAATGTCATTGTCATGTTCACGGGTTCGAATAACGTTCTTTTTTTTTTCAGAATTATATCTACTAATATAATTAAATGGCAAAATACTATTGGCTGGCCGTGAAGTAACTTTTTTTTAAATCTTATTTTTGTAAATCAATCTTTCTAATGATTACTGCCATTGTCGACTAGTTAATAATATTACAAGTGTCATGTTATTATTTCAGTGTTCCAAGAAGATGGTGGCTCCCTTGTTAGAACTTTCTAGGAAGTTTTTATGGCATCTCAGAATTCATGGTCCATGGTATTAATTAATATCCATTCATTTCACTTATGCACAATGACTAAACTGTATTAAGTAAAACACCACAAATTTTACAATAGAGTCAAATAACACAAGATTATGAATAATATATAAATTTCACACTACATGACAAACCAAAATTCCGCCAAAAACTCTAATCGTGAGGAATCATGTTTTGTAATACTCCCGTACTCAGAGTTTGAAATAGCCGACAAGTCATGGGCTGGTATGATGCTTATGCCCTTACCTTTTGAGAAGAAGTCGTATGACCTTGCTGTGACTCTCTTACAATGAACTTTATGCTGTTATGTTATCATGATTTTTTTAAAGTTATAACTTATTAAAGCAACATGCTGTTCACTTTATTCTTGTTGGTTGGTTTGTATTGTTATTGTTTTTTTTTTATTTAACCAGCATAAATTAATTCTTTAAAAAATGTCATTCTTATAATTACTCCCTGTTTGTTACCTTCTTATTATTCATGAATGCTGGTTACATCCGTTGAAGGAAAGCTGTTATTAACTATAATTATAAACACAACAATTCCAATACTTATATCCGTTAAATCTATCTAAATATATTGTTACAGGTGTTCAAAGTCGTGCGTGAAGGTGAGGATAAGCGATACAAACCTTTCAAGAAGTTGCACAACAGAAGACTGCTTTGGCACGGTTCCAGGATAACTAATTTTGCGGGCATTATATCACAAGGTTAATACAAAATATACAATAATATGAGCTATTTCATGGGAATTGCATGTTATTAAGTTATTATTTTTAATATTTTAACAAAGCGTAAGTCGCCGGTAAATCTCATAAAAATCGGTTCATCTGTTTCAGAGATTAGTCCGGACAAACAACAGACACCACCATTTTAATTTATGTATATTGTTACGCTCGTGCGTAGATTAAATATGCGGCAGAATAAACTATTTGTTTGTACTTGTTCAGATAAAAATTAAATAAACCCATTTTTTATATAAAAATTCCCTACACTTAATAATGCTGTGGTCGCAATCCATAATTTCTTCCTTGTATTTCTCCTCATATTTATTTCGATGTCTAGAATAGATCTTTAATCGGACTTATCGCGGTACACGTCTATGCGTTCTAGGGCAGAAATTTCCAGAAAAATGATTTCAATATTGCAATAATTCAATAAAATATGAAACTAGACTGTCTATTTTTAAAACCTGCGTTATTTTTTATTCCCGCCGCCGAAGAGTTATCCTTGTCTATTTGTAACGAGTTCACGTATAGGTTGTAAAAATATGTATATATATAATTACCTATTCTCAGTATAAATTTAAAGTGACTATTATATCATTACTAGGCCTGCGTATAGCTCCACCGGAAGCGCCGGTCACTGGATACATGTTCGGGAAAGGTATATACTTTGCGGACATGGTGTCCAAGTCAGCGAACTATTGTTATACGAGTGTATCAAATCCCACTGGCCTCATGTTACTATGTGAAGTTGCACTTGGAGAAATGTAAGTATTCGTTTGAAATCATACTTTATAGATGGAACTCTGAGCTTTTTTTTTTTTTTTGAAATGACTACGCTATTTACCCAGCAAGGTCTTAACAGCTTCACCGAACTATATTTTGGAGGTGTTACTTAATCAACAACGTAAGGTCTACCACCCTGTTAAAGTGACGTTTAATAATTAAGGCTTAATGGACATACATTCGATGGACCTAACAAATAAAAAAAAGTATCCTACTACCATCGTACATTCCGTATATTCTAAAGGCACTAATAATATAACTGTTATTATCTTCTTATTGATCACATTAGTGTGTAAAGGCTTATCTGCCTATTTTACAACAATGAGTTTTGTATAAAATTGTTTCAGAAAAGATAGATGCATTTAATAGTCAATTCTGATTCTAAAAATCGTTTACAAAAGGTAACTAATTATTTACATTTAATTTAGAGCTTCAACTAGACAGTGGCTGTATCATCGAAGACCAAAATATGATTATAGTTAGGCTTGAATAAGGAAAATATGTTTTATAATGATATAAAAAAAAGAAAATTAAAGTTAAGGAAAGACGTAAAAAAATATTGGTGTGTGTGAATGATAATGTCACGTGGCAGTAAAGTACAATTATTTTTGGTTTTAGTTAAACTCTTTTTCCCTTTGGCATATGTACACTTTATCTTATGTAATGTGGCTAATTAATAGGAAAAAATGTTACAACGCGGAACAAGTGAAGCTCCCCCCTGGAATGCATTCAACATGGGGCGTCGGTCGCACGGAACCGGATCCCAAACAAAACCGCGTGCTCGATGATGGCCTAATAGTGCCACTTGGAACACCAGTCACGAAGCATGATAACCAATCTTCGCTACTATACAATGAGTATCCTTTACAAGTTAATAGTTTTATCATACGGTTAGGATTAATGGTGGTGATATATATTTTAAAGGTGGTAAGTTTGTAGGTGGTAGAGCCATGCTGAAGCTATAACTGGTTTCAGCATGAATCGGTCGGGTCGCCCGGGGTAGTACCACCCGACCACAGAAACACCGACGTTAAGTAACACTGCTTGCATTTTTGCATTTCGTTTGGTCAGTGAGAGCGTCGAAGGTCCATCTCCCCCCTTTCCCTCTCTCCCCTTTCCCCTTCCCCACCGGCACAGGCTGGCAACGCACTGGCGACTCCTGATGTTGCTGGTGTCTATGGACGGTGGTGATCACTTAACATCAGGTGACCCATCTGTTTGTTTGATTCTAAGTTATAAAAAAAAAATAACGTGAATTTTAGAAATAATTTTATAAACGATACATCTACTGTAATTATAACATACTAAAGACGAAGACTATCGTTTTTAATTAAAAATAGCGACGGATGAGTTACTTTCATGGGCCGAATATAAACCCATATGTTAGTTTCGTAAACGAAATCGAACTACATTGAAATTTATTTCATAGATTAACTCTTATTTTCTATAACTCAAGTAGTTGTTCTAGCGACTTTGTCCGCGTGGAATGGTTGCTTTGGGCTAATGCTAACATGCAGCGAAAGCTCTCAAAATGAAAAAATCCCCGATTTTAAAATATTCTACATTGGTGCTCAACTCTTATTAGTCTTAGCGTGATGATATAGTCTATTATAGCCTTCCTCGATAAGCTATCTAACACCGAAAGAATTTTTCAAATCGGACCAAAACTCCTCAGCTTTATAATATTAATATAAATTTCTTTAATAGGTTCAATTTTTAGTTTTTATAACCCAATTGGTGAATTTCAACTATTATTGCAAAATGTTTATACCAATAATTGTTATATTTGGCTATTATCTCATTGAACGGTAAAATTTAATAAATTTTATTTATTCAGTACTGGGTATTTATTCCTTACGTCGTCATAACTATAGTAGAATTTGTCGCGCTCAAAATAAAATTAACATTTGATACTTAGCTTAACACTTAACAAAGTAAAAATGTAGATAATTCACATATTTAGTTTAGATACGGCTGTCCTAAATTTCTTATCTCACCTGGTACAAGATAGCTTTCAAGATGTAAGATATGGTCTTCTTAAATCCTGTAAAAAATATTAGGACTTGTAAAAAGGTTTAATTGCAGAAATAATATAACCACCACATATTATATTTTTGTTAAAAAGTTGATATCTTCGCAGTTTTTAGTTTGAAGAGTTTCGTTGGCAACATTGGTTGCTTTAATTTGGGACTACAGTTTCTTTTATGCATGTTATATGTGAAATTCTTAGATTCAATATCCACTTCATATTAATTAGGCTGATTTTGTGCCTTTTGCTAAATAATAGAACTATGAATCTTTTAAGACACAATAGAAAAAAATAAGTGAAATAATCTTTTTTACTAACATTATTTATATTAGTGTACCTTATGCTTTAGATATATTCTCCGTTTTTTTTTTTATAAGTTTTTAACGCTTAAAACGTGTATTTGTTAAAGTTGACATTGGCAAAATTGCCTACATAGGCAAAATAGGTCATAGACGGACTTAAAATAAAAACCCTACCACTGTTACTATATACTCCTGTTATTGATTTTTAATATGGTATATGCCCAATTTTAAAATATATTATTCTTTCAATATTTTATGTACTAAAGATCATCTTTATTTCTACATCTTTGAATAGTTTTCATTTTATTTCTATGAAATCAGTTATAAAATACTGTTTTTTTTACATCAAAGCAGGCAAACGAACTGGTGGGTCACGTGATGTTAAGTGATCACCGCCGTCAATAGACACTAGCAACATCAGAGACTTTGCAAGTGCGTTGCCAGCCTGTATATGGGAGAAGGGGAAGGGGAAGGAAAGGGAAAGCAGGAAAGAGGAAGGGACGTGGGCCTCCGGCTCTCTCACTGACCGAACGAAACACACCAGTCCAAGCACTGTTATTTCACGTCGGTTATCTGTGAGAGGGGTGGCACTACCCCAGAGGAGCCGACCCATTCATACTGAAACCAAAAATAGCTTCAGCGGTGCTCTACCACCTACAATTATACTGTATACTGTTAAAAAATAGTAATAAACAAATGAAGAAATTCAAGAAGTGAAAAAAGATCACATTACTATTAAATATTGGTACACCGTCAATAGCATACGGAGGTAACCGAGGTGGTTGGATAGTATGGTTCTATACAATGATATCATAATTGTTATCAGATATGTCAATAAATATCCTTAATACATATATACAGATTTATTGTTTACGATGTAGCACAAGTAAAGGTGAAATATTTGTTGCAGCTGAACTTTGGTTACAAATAGTACTAAGTCTTGAAACGAATCATTCCTACAATCAAGAAAGAAGTTATTGATCACTTTTATTTTTATACTAGTAACCCTTAATTGTAAGACTCGGAAGCCTTATTTTTATAATTCTTAAACTTCGTTGCTTAAAGTTGACCTACCGCTTATAAAGATATTCAGTTTTTGTCTAACGGAGATAATTCATTTCTAGGATTCAACGGCTAAAATTTGGACTTAGAAAGGCGATTTCTAAGTATATTTATTGACTTATAGAGTCAAATTTAAATAACGATTCGACTAAGTTTTATGGTATAAATTTATTTACATATTAAAACAAAATTACATATTAGAGAAGTAAACCAAATAACTAAAATAAATCTGTTATTTCCTTCTGATTTAAGAAGGAGTTTTGCAGACTTTGTATCAATTATTCTTTCAAATTCAAACAATTAACAGAATTCATGATCCTCGATATCATCATATCTTTTAACGTAGGTTCCGGAGTATTTTGATTGCAATTCTGGCTTCTAATGCTTTGGTTTACTTAATACATTAATTGAATTCACTCAATTCACGTTCATACATGGCACAAACAATAGATTAGAAGACCCGAATACTTTCTTTGGATTTTATTGCTTGGTTTCGAGGAATTCCAAATAAGTTGTTATTGTATTTTACTAAGTACGAACTACACGGTGTTATTACAAAAAAAGTTGAATACGTATTAAATATTTGCTTTAAAAAGATTTCGTACTAAATGAACCGCGCTCCCCCGGGGCATGTTCGCGTTATCCTTTTTTTCGCAAGTCTAATGTAACCTAACCAAAGCGAGACAAAAGAGCAAGATGGTGAACATTCAGCGAGCGCGGTACATTTAAAAGGTAACCTTTTTAAAGCAAGTATTCTGTACGTATTTAACTTTTTTGTAATAACACCGATAGAGAGTCTGCTTTTTATAATTCAAGCTATAAAATGTAAATGGGTAATTAATAAACCACTCAGGGAAATAACGTTTCTTTCGAGTTACTAAGTCTAAATAATCCGAGATACTGTGGTTTAGCGGTAGGCAATGACATTTTTTTCGATTTAGTGAAGATTGCGACTTAACACGGTTCGAGTTATAATTCTCTATAGAGATTCCACTTTATTCTCTTTTAACACTACTAGGTTAAGTCCAGGCAGCATTTTACTCACAGCCTCTTTGAATGAGATCTTAATTGTATGTTTCTATTACATTGTTAGCTTATTAAAAGGTGTAAGCATCATTGTTTTATACGGCCATACGTATTTGTTTACTCATTTCATCAAAATACTAGAGTTTTTGTTACTTTTATTCATGTTTAATTAGTAATAACATGTTGAACACGAAATCTGTGGTGATTGTTAATCAATTATTGAAAGTGATTGTACAATTTAAATATTTGTAATCTAAAATTTTATACGTCATGTTTGAGTTATCGACAATCGCTTTTATGTTAATCTTCTATAGTTATGTCATGATTAAAAGTATATTTGGATTATGTTTGTATTATTTATAATCGTAATCATTATCCAGCCTGTTATCATGAACCCAGCCTGGGTCTGTTTTTTTGTTAGACGTAACTTAAAAACCCTAGCGTCCTTTGTCTCTAGTATTAGGAATAAGGAATATCTTTTTCAGATCTTTCTCTTAGATGTTACTCAACATTAACAGCTTCAAAAGATAACGATAAGTCTGACTGAAGATTCCGACAATGAAAAAGAAGTAAACGTCAAATATAACTTCTATAGCTGCTTCAAAAGGGTCAACATTCAAAACAGTAAGACGAAAGAGAACTGAAACCATACTGATATTATTCTAAGGATGGAACTGCCTCAGAAATGTAACTGGGATCTATAGATGATGTAACAACGGATTGGGAAAACTTAGATGGGAATGGCTGAACATGAAGACTAGGATAAAGAACTTGACTACAATAAGTCCTAGAGACTTCATGTCATCACATGTTTTGTATGAAAATAATAAAATATAATTGGTTATCTATAAGAAACGCGTTTATTACTACATTCTTCAAAAAGAAAGGTGATTTAAATATTTTTTTCTTTTCTAAGAAGGAAAATGTGTGGCAAAGTATTTCAGATATATTAATTACATTGCTTCCTCCAATACAAGTTGCTGGTACGTCACGTATACAATCTATAGCAGTGGTCGTCAAACTGTTCTGGCCAAATGCAATACAAAATCATATCAGTAAGTTAGTTTCAGGGTTAAAAAGAAGAGTAATAGTGTCCTGTAATGGTTATTTAAATGTGTCAAATACCCAATGTATATTAAAAAAAGTATTTAGTTTATATCCCCGTTCCATGTAATTCCATTTCGTTAACTACATATTTTGTAGTCAAATATATTATGTAAAATTACATTTAATAGTAATTGTCTACTAAAATAGCTATATTTTGCCACGGGTCTCAAGCGGCATGCGGGCGGCAGTTTTACCACCACAAGCTGTAGTCTAATTTTTGAAAGTTTAAATTACGATGTTAATTTACTACTTCGAAGGTATATTTTTGGTTTTTGTAGTAATTTACTTTATTTGGTTAATTTAATTTCTAAATAATTTATTATATATATATATATAAAAATATCGATTCTTTTTTAAATCTCATTTATTCACCGATAGTTATGTTCAAATTTTCCTCACTTAGCACCCAATGCAGACAGATATCCGATAGTCGTGCTTAAATAAATATTACTTTGGTTTTTTTTTTTTCGTGAAACTTATTTACCTTTAACAACAAGCTTTGAGGGCTTGTGCAGAATTAGAACTGTGTTCCTAATTTTTTTAGAAAATTTGATTAAATTTGCATTGGTAATACGATTGACTAAGGATGTAAATTCTTACTATAAAGAATCGATACAAATTGTGGTCTGTGGGTTTCATGGAAAAGAAGAGGTCAGAAGATTGATTATTCCAAAATTGATTTCTAAATATTTTTGTTACTTTTATTTGTATAAATAAATAAACTCAATAATCTGTGTTTCATCATCTCTAATTCTAATAAGTTCAAAACTTTATAATTTCTTGTAATTTTGTATAACAAAACAAAGATAGAAGAACATTTTAAATTAAAAATTTTTTTTTGGTTACAAAACACTTTCAATGTTGATCGTTATACTATTACTACTATTACAAAGAGGTAATACTACTGGTCCTATGGACTCCGATTCGTGCTTCGCTCCATGGTTCGAGCTCCGAGTCGTCGCGCAGTCGAAGAAAGAAGTGTTAATGCCTCCCCCTAGGCACTGTAGGTCCCCTATAAGGCATTGCACTTCCCCCACAGTTTCCTTTTAGTCCGGACTCCGGAGTCCGTTAACTTCAAAAAGACCTGCCCCTCTGGCAGGGAGGTTTCAAATGTCTTTCCCCCGCTCCCCTTCTCAGGTCCCGCTATGGCCAACCCGACCTCCGAACAGCGCGAGTCTGCGCGTTTTCGGAAGTTTGTGTTGAAGCTGTGTCCCAAAATTGTCAAAGGCGACACCCACGCCCTCCGTACCGGGTTCTTCGAAAGCTGCGAGTCCCGCAGCTTCGAGTAAGCCCCGTTCCCCTCCCCCCCGTCACGATCCAGGACAAGGCGTCCTGGCTCGATATCTCAGACCTGCTGAAGGAAGCAGAAATTCCGTTAGCCTCTGCCGTGAGTACCCGAACGGGTATTTAAGTAAAGGTCAATAACTCCGACCTACATCGCAAACTTGCGCGCTTACTGCGCGTTAAGAAAATTGCGTTCTTCACATATGCGCTCGAAGAAGAGCGCATGTTACGCGTAGTAATACGCAGAGTCCCCGCTCAAATTGTCGTAGACGATATCTACGAAGACCTCCTGGAACAAAAGTTCCCAGTCAAAGAGGTCCACCGCATGCGATCTTTTCGAAACAAAGCACCCTATGATATGCTATGCTTGTTATTCTCGACCGCACCATGGAGAGCAAGAAAATCTCCTCGCTCTCAACCCTCTGCGGCCTCTCCGGCGTCACCGTAGAGCCACCGCGCAAAACGTCCGTACCCTCGCAGTGTCATAACTGCCAGGAGTACGGACACTCCGCACTTAATTGTCACCTGAAACCCAGGTGCGTTAAGTGCCTCGGCGAACACTCCACTTCGGATTGTTCCCGAACCAAAGACTGGCCCGATCCTCCGAGTTGCGTTTTGTGCCGCGGAATGGATCATACCGCGAATTATCGCGGTTGCTCCCGCGCCCCGCGCACAAAACTGCCCCGATACCCAGGCAGGTCTCGCCCTCCAGGGCGCCTGCAGCGGCGTCCCGCCTCCGCCTCTCGACTCTAGAGAGGCTTTTCCGAGCCTGCCGCGCGCATCTCACGCACCGCCAGCGCCCGCACCCGCGCCTCACGCGACTCCCCTCCCCGCGCGGCCCCTTAGGTCCCGTGGACACCACAGATCGCAGCGCGGCTTGACCCACGACTTCAGGTGGCGAAGTCATCACAGGCGAACACCGCAGTCGTTCTCTCCGGCATGGACTGGTCCGCCCAGCTCTTAGTTTTTCATGAGATCTCGGAGACCCAAAACAGGGCCCCATTCGCGCGATCGCGAAATTTCCCGCCATCGCGGCAACAATCCAACGGCTCGCACGCGTCGCCGTTTCTAAATAATAATAATTATTATTATTCTCAATATAAGATAGAGTAAACTCGCGTGTTTACGTCTATCTTCCCCTAAAATCGTCAAATAATATCACTTTTCTATTTTTAGATACCGGCGCCGGCGCCGTTTGTTTAAGTTCGATCTTATTAATTTTTTCCTGTGGCCGGCCACATCGCGAATCCCTGTCTCGTGCGTCACAGGCAGAGAGCTCTCGTTTTTATACCCGCACACTTTTTGTTCGCGTTATCTTGGCAATATTTTTGACCGTGGCTACCCGGGTAGACGCAGAGATATTGCTTTCGCGATACTGTACACCACATCGATTTTACACATACACAGTTAATCAGACATGCACCTTACACATCTGGTGGAAGGGTTTACTTTTTTTTCCTTATCGAACTGTATCGAGTAGGTTTAGTTTGTCTCTTTCCGAATTACATGTTGTGTTTTTGTATCATGCGATTTTAATTGTATGATCCAAAAATGGATACATGTATAGCTTAGCATAGTTTATGCTAGGACAGATCGAGTTTTTCTAGTTAACGGCCAAGCCGAGGTGTGCCGAGCTCCCTTGAGCTAGTTACCAAAATAAAATCGGCTGAGTGCTTTAAGCGCTCGCCTTAGTAGTCCGCTGAAGCTGTGAAGGCCAATAGCGTAGTCAGTTCGAGAAAAAAAAAGTACTGGTCCGATTTGAAAAATTCTTTCAATGTTATATAGCCATTAGCGGCGAATTATTATAAACCATTTTAACAATTAAAACATCTCTTTCTTCAAACTGCCTGCATATTTTAGTAACATGTAGAAAATGTAACTATAAAATATAAATAAGATAACGTTAAAATCTATTACCTTTTATTTGGTCATAGTAATGATAATAAAAAAGCATGTATGTATAAGACCTTCAAGAAAAAATCGCAGCACTTTTCGTCACGGAGAGAGGTTGCGGATCAGAATTTCGAAGCTGACTGATAAGAAATTTTACTTCAAAAACATTTTATAAAAAATAGAACTAATAAAAAAAAAGAAACAAAAATGTTAAAATATAATTTTTATTTGTCTATGTCATAGCATATTAAATATCACCTGCTATAGTACTATTTATTATTTGCAAATCTTTACTATATCTTAAAATGATCAATCTCCTTATTAAAAAGTGTAGATTTCGAGGCTTAAACTAGAAGAAACCCTAACATATGTAAACCTTTATTAAAATTATAGCATTAATTATCCTGTAGCAAACCAACCCTTCATTTGTTGAGGACAGCTAAAAAGAATCAAAGTGATATGACTATCTATTGTGTTTCTGTTTAATTAAGTTAAAAAATTATGTAAATCGAATAACAAATTCATAGTGTTACTAATCGTTCTACTGGATTAACTTATTGTTTAGTATCGATTAAAATAATGAAGTTGTTAATGTCAAATAAAAATAATATCAATTAATCGATATCAGATGTCATCCCTACATTTGACGTTGTCAATAATGTCGTTTGTCACAACAATGTTCATTTTACAATTTTATTTATAAACATTATTTGTACATAGATATCTCTCAGTGTTTATTTGCTTATTTAGGTATATAGTACATTTTATAAAATTACTCCTGCATTTTTCTTGTTTACGTAGTTTTATCAGTGTTATCAAATATAAGTGAAATTGATGACAATGGAGTCTAATGTTGTGAATTGGAATAACAAAGAAGTTTTGGATTTATTACATAAAGAAAATGTGACCAGTTTCATAAAAGATATTTGCAGATCTCACGATATTGATGGGCAGTGTCTCTTGTCATTCGTCGATAGAGATTTTTATGATTATCCATTTGATCAATTGAAATTTGGTGAAAGAAAAAGATTTATTTTACTTGTAAAGAAGTTACAAAGGAACAATCGTTCGTCGATGATAGAGCTTGGTTTGTGTGACGATCTATTAAATCCTGCCACGAACATAAACTTTCTTGGTACAAATTTGTCACATTTAAGTTATAATCTACATAATAAAATACCAACTGAGATTGCATATACTGAAAATACAGAATGTATATCAAGTTTCCCTCCTGAAGTGAAGGCTTCCAGGTTGAAACCAGAGATTTGGAAAACTGCTATAGCTTTAGGTATTATCTTTATTCCTTACACACACAAAACTAATTACATCATCATGATTTAAATGTCTTTCTGAATAATATATTATGTTCATATTAAATAAACTTAGTTACACTCAAGAATTTAAACACTAATTGGAAATTAAATAACAGAATTATCTCACTAATCCAGCACTATTAGAAACTGGAGATTGCCAGATTATTGGAATGTTCGGATTACTGGATTATAGTAAAAAATCATAGGTAATGAATAAAATAATACATTTCATAGGGGGAATAAATGTGTCTAATGTATTAAATTAATATGTACATATGTAGTTACATAGTTTTAAAATATGTAATCCTTAATTGAAGTCTGCTTTTGTGCAACTTGTAGTCCTTGTTTAAAAACCAGGCGTCGAGGGGAGAGAGGAGTGTTGGCGGATGGTGCCATATTATTGGATGTGCCGATCTATCGAAGTGCCAGATTAGTGAGATTATACTGTAATATATTCTACCAAAGTTGGAACTTCTTTATTTTAGCATTCATTGTTAAGTGTTCTAAATATAATCTGTTGATAACTATTTCACTCATTGCTGATTATTTCAAGTTTAAATCTGCACAGTTATATACTCTAGCTATGTTAGTTTAAAAACTTTCAACACAGTTTTCTATAATCGCAAAACAACAAATCTTTACCATTGTCAGGCATGAGATTCTATCTAATATGATAAATGTATATTTAGTGTATTGATAAACAGTTCTCACAGGGTACGTGTTTCTGGTGACTTGGGTGACAGCTGTGGTGATGGTAATAGTTCATGATAAAGTGCCAGACATGAAGAAATACCCTCCACTGCCGGATCTCTTCTTAGATAATGTGCCACACATACCATGGGCCTTTGATATGTGTGAAATCACTGGCTCCTTCCTTATGGCCATTTGGCTTATCGTACTTTTCTTCCATAAGCATAGGTAAGTTCTTAATATTTGGAACTAACATATACAGTGTAATTACAAAAAAGTTAAATACATATTAAATACTTGCTTTAAAAAGGTTAAGTTTTAAATGCACTATGGCTATCTTAATAGGATAATGCGAACCTGCCTCGGGTGAGCACAGTGAATTTAGTATGAAACCTATTTTAAGCAAGTTTCTAATACATATTTAACTTTTTTTAATACCACTGTTTAATTTGTAGAATTCTTTTTATTACATTTATATTCTGGAGGATTTATATGATGCTAGAGTAATCAATTGTACTATTATACATTTATCATATGCAACAAGGAGTTTAGAGAAGATTTTTTGTAAAAGTGATCATCATTTATATGACCAATTTATAATCTTGTGTTAAATCTTATTTTGAATTATTAACATATTTTTAAGTTTATATAAATATAAAAGTCAACCATCTGATATTTCCACACATATTATACCTTCTAGCTATGTTTTATTTTAAGAACTGTTACTAAATATAAATATATTCAGGATGAAAATACTATGGTTATCTTGCCACTGTATCAGAGGCCTCAGTACAAATAAATACTCAGGGCTTCAACCACACCTAATTCTCTATGATAATATGTATTCATTGAATACTAATATAATACATAATTCATTTTAAAAATATTAAAGATTCTCTGTTTCCTATGTTTTTTCTCAGATTTCATTATAAGTTAGTGAAATTAAAATGTGTATTTAGGTTTTGTTTCTATTATGAGAATAGTTAAGATAGTCAGTGGTTTTTTAAAGTTACAGTGTTATTACAAAAAAGTTAAATACATATTAGATACTTGCTTTAAAAAGGTTTCATACTAAATGCACAGCTCTCGCCTGAGGGAAGTTCGCATTATCCTTTTTTGGCAAGTCTAACCTATCCGAAACAAAAGAGCAAGATGACAAACATTTAGTGAGCACAGTACATTTAAAATGTAACCTTTTTAAAGGAAGTATGCAATACGAATTTAACTTTTTTGTAATAACACTGATTCTATATCTATATTCTATATAAAATATGATCTTTTTGAATACTTTTCTTATTCCCTTAAGTATACAGGTATGTTCACATAAAAGTTAATTAATGTAGCTGTTGAACAAACAAGACATTGAACAAAGAACTTTGCAATGATTCAAAGTCCATGATTGTTGTTATCTATGATTCATACAGTATATTCAACATATAACTAACAAATTGTATGATAATATAATAATCTATAGATTATATAAATATTTTCTGGGAATTTTTTTCATTGTTTGTAATTTTGTAAATACTGTCATATCTTCTAAGATTGTCAATAAAACAATATGCTGTAGTCACCAATTTTGATCTATATTATGTGCCTAATGTGATCAACATATTTAATAGCATACTGTTCAAGATAGCTTCCCAAGTAATCCATTTTGTTTTATTAAAAAGCAATAATGGTTACTATGAGATATCTTTAAAAGGCCTACATTTCCGTGTACTTTACTGTAGGCCAAATGAAAATATTAAATTTAGAACTTCATTACAATAACTACTAATATCAAAATCAAAATATTCAAACCAAAAGAGATAACCCTAGAAAGGGTCAACCAATTGGAAATTCTATTAGTCCGGTGAAGCTGTTAAGACCTTGCAAGGTTAATAGCGTAGTCAGATCGGAAAAAAATGGAAATTCTACACTTGTTATAATTTTATTAATTTTTTAGAATTTATGTGAGGTTAATAATCATTAGAAAATATATTTTCGTATGTTACAGCAAACCTATTTAAATCTTAAAGTACGGAATCTGATTTTTGTCATGACTCGTAGTCTAGAATTATTCAAATCGGACCAGTAGTTCCTGAGAGTACCCCCCCACAACATCACAAACTCACAAACTTTACCTCTTTATAATATTAGTAGAGATAAGTTGAATATCTATTACATTGTGGCTGCTATCAACCGATCTGCTCGGTTGTCGCTGCTGTTAATAGATTTGTGTTTATAGTTGCTTATCAATCGCAGTTTCTAGTGCAATCATGATACCTCATTTAATCATGTTTTAAACGAAACATATTTTTATAAACATTATACTGATACGGATGACCTATATGTATATTTATAATACGGTTTTCTCTATAATTCTTCGAGATAATCCAATAGATTATAGTTTAGAGATTGCACTTATCGTTGCTTAACCACGTAGTGAGATTTGCTGATATAACGTTTATCACTTATAATATCCGCTTTAATATATAGGTTTTATGATTTAATATATCTTTATTGGACGTATATCGGTATTTTAAACTTATCGTACAATATAATAAAACGCTTATAAGCTGTCAAAGAGATATATAGTTTGATCTGTGCCTTCAGATAATAAATTAGTCACGTACCTATACTATAGGAATATTTAATTACTAGCTTCTGCCCGCGATTTCTTCCGCGTAGAATAGTTACTTTGGCCTAATACTAAGTTTAACTAGCGAATTCGTTAACGTAGAGGATGAAGGTATTTAAAAAAATAATATTATTAATATATAATTCCCTCCTATTGGCCTTACCATGATGATATATATAGCCTTTCTCTATAAGTGCGCTTGCTAACACTGAAACTGAAGCATTTTTCAAATCGGACCAGTAGTTCCTGAGACTAACGCTTTTAAACAAACGAACTCTTCAGTTTTATAATATTAGTATATAATATTATAAAGAGGTAAAGTTTGTGACGATGTAGGGGTTAATCTTAAGAACTACTGGACCGATCTGAGTAATTTCTTTCAGTGTTATATAGCTCATTCATCGAGAATGGTTATAGGCTATACATCATCACGCTAAGGTCAATAGGAACGGAGCACCGATGAAAAATAATTCAAAATCGGGATTACCTTTTGAGCACTTCTGCTGCGTGTTAGCTAACGCCCAGAGTAACTATTACTACGCGAACGAAGTCGCGGACAGAGGCTAGTTTTCGTGAAAGTACTTTTGTTTTGTTTATTGTTATTTAATTTAAATTTCGCCATTATGTTCTACTTAACCTAGAACCACTTTATCGATTTCAATTTCTCTCTTTTACATTCTATTATCATTGTTTAGCCCGTATGGAAATATAATGATATGTAGATGATACTCCGAAAATTCCATAACACTATTCAAAATTTCTTACAAATACATTTCGTTGTTTCGGAAATTAGCCTGGGCAAATAAAATCCTCCACAATTTTTTTATACGTATAGTCTAGATGTATATACATAATGGGATTTTCCATCGGTAACATCTCAGAAATACCATTGTCCCTAGGGGATGACATTTCAAAAGTCCTTTCTTTTTTTTTACTTTATTTTTGGCAATCAACCGTTCAGATTATTACTGACATTGTCACGTAGTCAATAATATTACAAGCGTAGTACGATCATTTCAATATCAAGCGTCGTGTGAATCAACATCCTAACAAGATGGTGGCTCCCTTGTTAGAACCTTCCATGGAGTTTTTGTGGCATCTCAGAATTGCATTGCTCCGTGGTATTATTTTTCATTCACTTCACTTATGCATAATAAACTAACCATATTACATAAAACACCACCAACTTTATACAATATAGAGTCATGTAATACAAGATTATGAGTAAAATATAAAATCCACTACATGACCCACTGAAATCCCGGCAAAAACTCCAAGTCTTTTATTATATTTGATTGCCTTGATGCATTTCTGAACGTACATAGTTCGAAAATATTCGTATGATTGATTTTGATTGAGATTGATTAGTAAATCTATCCAACTTAATCTTATTCTTTTACCCGATAGGTGTCATCTTCAATAACACTTACTTTGTAATATTACATTGGAAATGGAATACAATTAAATACATGGTTGGACTTATTGATTCACTTACGTAATGTGAGAAACTTGTGTGCAGATTTCCATACTTCTTAACTACCACCAGTTTAAGTATATTGTACCTGGACGACCGAGCCTAACTCGGTTCTTTAAAAAAACATTTTTAAATTATAATAAACTGTTAGGTTTGCCTCACAAAATTAGCATAAAAAAAAGATCTCGGTTTCGCACTGTGGTTAGATGGATTTTCGAAGCAGCCGATTTCCATTTGAGCTATTTTTGTTTTGACAGCGGCGGCGAAATTTACCTTTATATTCTAGCTATATTTTCTCATTGCTTGAAAACTCAGTTAAAAATGT
The DNA here is from genome assembly GCA_014332785.1 of Antheraea mylitta. Classification (NCBI taxonomy): domain Eukaryota; kingdom Metazoa; phylum Arthropoda; class Insecta; order Lepidoptera; family Saturniidae; genus Antheraea; species Antheraea mylitta. The sequence goes on along the minus strand of JACEII010000038.1, from coordinate 338,699 downwards.
TTTCTATGAATGAAATCGATTTATCGTCCCCGAAACCACCTACATACTAAGTTTCACGGAAATCACTGACGCCGTTTCCGGGATCCTGAATATATAACAATATAAAAATATACAAGAATTGCTCGTTTAAAGGTATTACATAGATAGATTGATAGGTATAAGCAAACAAAGACTTAAAATCTACTTTTAATTCGGAATAAGCTATAAGCTATTTCTTTCTTGCTAAAAATGTCGTCCGATATACGTATAAAGAAGTTTACGTAACGTTGACTTTCTCTACGTAAATTTCATGGAAACGTGAATACACAAATTTTTATAGTATACAACTGGTTTCTAAATTATTTTAACTATTTGTAGTATATAACTGGTTTTTAAATTATTTTAACCAAATGCGAATTAAAATATATTAATATTTATCTGTTGATTTATAAAACTGATATTAATTGCCTAATATTTTTTACGCATAACTTAATAAAAGAAAATGCCTGTATCTATCAAACCTGCGGGGAACTTTTGGAGTAGACACAGACGGTGTTATTACAAAAAAGTTAAATACTTATTGAATAATTGATTTAAAACGGTTACGTTTTAAATGTACCGCGCTCGCTGAATGTTCGCCATCTTTCTCTTTTGTCTTGCTTTGGTTAATAGGTTAGACTTGTGAAAAATGGATAACGCGAACATGCCTTGAGCGAGTGCTTAACATTTAGTATGAAATCTTTTTATAGCAAGTATTTAATACGTATTTCATTTTTTTGTAATAGCACCGATCATTTTTAGAACAGGATCAGAAGTTTCAGAGATTACTTCCTACGAACATCCAAACACACGAACTTTATATCTTTGTCCGCAATGTGATTATATTAAAAATAGATGTAGGTAGATAATGAGACGTATAATAAGTAATACATGTAAGGATATGTATGTTAAGATGTCGTGTTGTCGTCTTTAGATTAGAGGGTAAGATTAGACACGATTAATACATGAAAGTAGCACCAGTGAAAGAAGTTGAGAAATAATAGAATAGTATGGCTTGTGCATGTCATGAGGGGACTAAAAATTATATTAGGTACCAAAAGAGTATATATAGAGGGGGACGATTATAGAAGTAGAAAAATAGCGAAGACGGTATGAATGGATTGTGTGAAGAATTACATTTGTATAAGAGATGTTAATACTGAGATGACAGTTACATAGACAATTTAAAGAGAAGATCCTTCGTTGTGTATAAAAAAAGAAATATAGATAGACAGTTTAGCAAGATGCTATAATTTTGAAACACTAGTTCGAAAAATTGACTGCTTGATAAAGTGTTCAGTGTATTATAATGTAAAAACTATGGGTGTCTCTCTAATGATTAATGTCCATCGTAGTTATTATGCTCGCTTGCAAAAACTATTGTTATCGAATAGGTAGATAACTTGATGCATATCTTCAATGATTAATCCAAAAAAGTACTTGATATTATATAAAAATCCGGTGAAGTTGTTAAGACCTTGCTAGGTCAATAGGGTAGTCAGATCGAAAAAAAAAGCAGTAAACTACGCGAGTTCCTAATATAACTGCGAAAACACAATTGCTTTTCGTTGGATTCTCTTTCTCTTTTTTCGAACTCACTACGCTATTAGTCTGACAGGCATTTACAGCCAATACGAAACAACTGTTACTAAAAGATTCATGATGTTACTATAAGATGTTTCATGTAATAATTAAATACATAATCATTGTTCTAGATTATAAGAAACCAAAGCGATAACACTGAAAAAAGGTCACGCACTTGAAAATTCTACACATATTTTAATTTTTGTGAGAATTTATGAACCAATAGAGCTTAATAACTATTAAAAAATCTATTTTCGTATGTTACAGCAAACTTGATTAGATCTTATAATACACAACTTCGATTTTCGTCGTCACTAGAAACATAGAGATTCTTATTATTACAATACTAGTCTGGAAGAAATAGCAAAGAGGAAATAAATGCTGATAAGATTTTTTTTCCACAAATGTTACAAATGACGGACTACTTAACAATAATCTTCAAGTACCTAGTTTGATAATAACGATAAAACTGTAGATAAAAAAACTAGGTCTAAACGCAAATTTTCCTTAGAAACTATCACATAATAAAATAGATAATATATTTAAAACCGTAGTCCGGTGAAGCTGTTAAGACCTTGCTAGATCAATAGCGTAGTCAGTTAGAGAAAAAAAAATTAAAACAAATAACATATGTGGAAATATGATGATGATTTCTATTCAACGTCGCATCGTGACCATATAAATGTTAATTACTTTAACACGGAAATAAAGTTAGGGACTCGTTTTTTTTGACGTTTCACTCAGTTAACGATTGCAGTTAATTACAAACTATTATATATTTTTAATTTTAAACTCAACAGTATCTGTTTGATACACTTTTTAATTTATACAAAAAAAATAATAACATTTGCTGAATTATTAAATATTTAAACATTAAAAATTGTGATCCTAAATAATTTTATTAGTAAATACATCATATATTTAATTTATATGTGACTCTCTTTGTCAACTGAGTATGGAGCAAATTATTTTTATATTTAGTCCGTTTTCTGAAAAATGAATGACTGTAATCGGTTATTTAAAGGATTTTATAATTAATGTGATCAAAATAATTGCCGCAAGATATGTTGACGGGTGACAGCGGAAATGTCATAACTTGCATTTTTAACTAAATAACTTTTTACATATTCTTGAATAAAAAATATACCGCTTCGAATGCTCTGGATCTCATTTTCCTACGATTACATTTTTGTCATCAAGACGATTTTTCATTTTATTTTTTTGTTCTGGTGTAAAGTTGGGGTTTTCAAGTTACGACAATTCCGCTTTCCTCCGTCGATGCTGTTTTTATATTTTTTTTTTAAATAGAGTATATTTATTTGAAATGAGCTTTAGCAAATGTAGCATCTCATCATAAACCTGTTTTATATTCACAGTTCGCTGTTGTACATATAGAATTCACCATTAGCTATAAAAAGTAAAGTACTGTCTGTTAGAATGATGTTTTAAGTATAAATTTTTTTTTTAACAAATAGATGTAAGGTCAAAATATTTACATTGCCTGGTTTTAACTAGAACGCGAGACGGATTCTGTACCCAATGAATTGAAACCAATGTATCCTATAAAATTGGTTTCAATATCTTTACATATCAATAGTATTGAATATTCATAATACTTTTTAGTATTCTTATTTATATTTGTTAAAACTGAGAATAAATTATCAACACATACTCTAGACCGTAATAAATATTTTAAAGCACACTAGACTACAACAAATACAATAATATAAATTGTATATCTATGCTATATATTTTATTAAAAAAAAATTGAAACGTATATTATTTGTGCAGGCTAATTTCCGAAAAAGCTGAACCGAATTTGTTGAGACTATTTTATCAGCAGTTTAAAAAAAAATAATCTATCACCTAGGCTCTGTATAAGGGTAACTTAAAATCGATTAAATAGTTACAACGATGGAATCATTAAAAAATAGTACCCATTAAAACTATTTTCGCTAGAAAAATCACAGGCATCAGTTGTATTACAAAAAAATGTGTCATTAATCTTTATGAATTTATGATTAGAAATAACGGTCAAAGAATCAACGTATTACTGCGATAACCTAATTATATAGTTTTGTATAGTACGATTAAAAATACACAAACAATAGTGTTTGGCGATATCTTAATTTAATCGAGCCAGTTTAGAACTGTAGTAATAGCTGGTTTAGGGTGCGGATAACTTACAACTTTAATTTATTTTGAAATCATTATTGTAGGTTTATAATATTAAGGAGATTTTTCGCGTTGGCTGGTACGGTTTTTCTACTGAGATGCTTCACAATGCTAATCACATCGCTCTCGGTACCGGGCTCTCATTTGAAATGTGAGCCGCGATCGTATCCGCCCGCTGATGACCTGACCGTGTGGGGTCGCCGTCTACGTCAGGCCTATGATATATGGAGCGGTGCCGGCATGTCCGTACGCGGGGTGCGTACTTGCGGCGACTACATGTTCTCGGGCCATACTGTAGCTTTAACGCTGTTGAATTTCTTCATTACCGAATGTAAGTATATTCTTCATGTTGTCGGGTTACCGAATCTTTGTAACCCTTACAGTTGGTTTTTTTTTTAATTTGTCCATAATATTTTAACCCAAGCAGTGTTCATTTAAAACTAGCTGGTGGTCGAAATTCATCAATAATAAGAAGAAAAAGTTTTGTTTAGGTCACGTATTCTATGTAGATATTATGTGTACTGGTAAAAAACTGTTTTGAATATCATATAAGGTTTATAAATAGATTAGTTGAAACAAGGATTGTCACAAATAAACACTTAAATTGAGGTTTCGACTCCATAATGGAAGCAAAAAAGATTCTTCTTTTTATAACACTGAAGCTCACTAATAGCAACTATATAAAAATAAAGAAAATCGGTTGATAAACGGAGGAGAGAAAGTTACTTAACTGTATTGTATTCATATTAATTTTGTAAAGGGCCTAGCTCCTTAATAATTATTTTTAATCATGTGACATACGACTTTTCTTTCAACAGTGTTTAAATTGAATCTTCTCTCCCCTACTGTTCCTTTGAACACGAACATAGGTTCTTGTTTTATTGAAAGAAATTTATGCAACGCTCAATAAATAAAATTTTAAGATTTACCTATTCAACTGTAAGAAATGATTTATACAAATAAATCTTCCAAATCTGCATCAGTAATGAGTGTATTAAATATGATGGGTTGTGTGTATTTACGGTTTTTTTTAAATATAATGTATATATTTGTTTTTCACCTCGCAAACGACAAGAATATAAAAACTAATCAGCTGTTAAGGAAGTATCGACGATCAAGATGTTATCTATATACAAATCATAACAAACATATGTGTTGTTTGTTATTTTCTTTATAATGATATTCGAGTTGTGATAACAAATTAAATTAACCTGAAAACACACACATCACTAGAATCTGTATCGTTGCTGGGATCTACTATATGTAGAGCTGCTAATGATCTTATAATTCCAGGAAATTGGCCGGGATTGTAATAATTAATATGCCAGATATAAAAGGCGCCATGTTTTTCTTTCACTTTCTTCTATTCCGCAGACTCTTGGTCCGCGCCTTTTTTTTACTTACGTGTATACGTAAAAAATCGTATCCGTGAGCAAATTTGTTTTTTCTTTTAAATTCGTTTATTTAATTATTAACTATTTTTGGTTTATTAACGTTACTGATTTTCTAGCGGTTGCATTTTCAGTTTTTATGGCCATCTTTAGGTTGAAATCCACGTAGGCGTCATGTTAAGGTTCTGTATTGTCATATACGTGCATGAATCTTGATTTCAAACCTATACTTTCTCGATTAACGCCGAAATTCTTAAACTTTAAACATAAGTAATGTGACAATAAATGTCTATAAGACTTATTATTTTATTTATATTGCCTTAATTAAGCTAAAAGATGAGAAATTCATAAGACGTTGTTTGTTTCAAGAACTTTTAAGAGTAATTATTATTTAAACAATTATTTTATGTTATTATTTTTTAAGTAGGCAAAAGTCGAGATGATATTGTACCTAATAAAATATATCCCAATTCTTTTTCTGGGAATAACTGAATACCATTAATTGGCTTGTCACTTAGCACGTGATAATTTGTTTAAAAAAGTTATATCCTGTTCGTATTATACGTATTACTTTTATTTATTATCTCGTCATCTTGAGGTATTCGCTACTTTATACTCACTATATAAATGCCCATTTTCAAGTGCTAATTGACCTTCAATGTCGCGACTATTAGTATTTTAATTTTTAATTCCATAAAATAACATTGGAACCGATATTTATAAATAAGTTGTAAATAACTTAACAGCTACCATTACATTTTGTCAACACATATCGATGAAATATCATAAAAATAAAATAAATTGCTTAAAATATATACGAGTTAATACATAGCAAGATTTTGTTTGCAGACACGCCGCGCAATCTTTACCTACTGCATATATTGACGTGGGTGATGAATATGTTCGGGATATTCTTCATACTGGCCGCCCACGAGCATTACTCTATCGATGTGTTCATCGCGTTTTATATAACTTCCCGACTCTTCCTGTATTATCATACGCTGTCGAACAATCAGGCGCTCATGCACAACGACTCTTCCAGGTAAATATCTCATAATAACGGGAAATTTATATTCCCCGTCACATTAGCGGTACTTACCCGTTATTCACCTAAATCCGTGTACGTGTAGCTACAATGTTTGTGTACTTTTTCATTTATTCAATTATATATGTTTAGTTATCGAGTTTAAGTTCACATTGAAATGTTTTGAAAACTTTTGAAAATAATAGTGTTACTTACATGAACATCATCTAGCTGATAGTTATAATTCAGTGTTTTTCAACCTTTTTCATGACACGGTCCCTTTAGTATGAAGAAATATTGCGCGACCCGTTGTTTTTTTTATGTATTTTATTTTGTATTCAATCCAACATATTTATTCATTTTCATATTAGGGTTTGGATGAATACATAAGAGTTCTCATAAGTTTTATTTTTTGTTAATCTGATACAAATGATTGTCTTTTAGTTAACATTTTCCATAAAAATCTTTTAATTTTTTTTTACTACGGTAGCTTTCGCAACCTCTTGCAACTCGGCTATAAAACTACCGCGACCCCTCTGGCGGTCAGGGGTCGCGACCCACCAGTTGAAAAATAATGTTATAAATGATTCATATTCTAGTCTATAAAATTCTTTTATTAATATTCGATTAGATAAGGAGAAAAATGTGTTCGAAATTTATTAAAGTACACACATTGTTTGAATCTTCAAACATGTGGAATGTAAATTGTTGAAATAAAAAAGACACATACATAAAATGACGAATCTGTCAAGTTTTAAAACTAAGTTATAAAAAATAACGCGTCAAAGTACAATTCTGAAATAGAGTGAGATGATGATTTTGTAAAAAACACTTGGGGGTTTAAAATAATAATTCTACGAAGCGTACGATACTATTTATTTGCCTGACTAAATTCTAACGCTATTTTATGGTATGGTAAATATTATGCAAATGGCATTTGGCATGGCATGGTAAATATCCAGCAAATACATCACCTTAATTTGACATTACATATACAAACTTACCTTTGTTAATTATTTTATTATTAAAATCTTTGGTTAATTTGTTAATTACCCTGTATGTCATATTCATAATATAAAATAACACTGTATAATTAAGGTAAGGAATCTGCTTCGGAGTCATCACGTATTGTAAGTTCTACAAATTTTTTCATTCATACTCGGTATTTCCAGCTACAGACCGTGACTTCGTTTGCGTTAATTACAATAATATATAGCTTGTGTCACTCAAGGATAATGTAAATTTATAAAAGGTACTCTGTGAATGTAACTACCTATTGGTAAAAGGTAAAAAAAAAGATCGGATCAGGTACTTACAAACTCTATCCCTTTACAATAATATAGCTTATATAAAAGAATCCAAGTTCTTAGTATTTTTATTCCATTATATTGTGTGCCCGCGACTACGTCCGCGTGAAATTTCAATTATTAATACAGTGATTTAATCAAATCATAGGATTGTATTCTGTGTTAAGACTCTACATCGGCGACCCTTTGTGTACGATTTTGTTCTTCGAAACGCAGCGTGGCACTAGTACAGCATCTAGTTGTATACCTCTATATATTTGAAAAACATTATACATACTATTTTTAACGGAGAGGTGTTAGTTTCAGACATTAAAATTGTTCCCATATCGAACCACCCTATAATAAGCCTTCTCTTTTGTGTTTTCTTATAAGTAAACTTATAAGTGATAAAATGTAATTAGTAGTATTTTTTTATGTTGTACCGGTGTATAAACTATTACCATATCAATTTTCGTCAAAATCCGTCCAGTAATTTTTGCATGAATCCCATACAAACGACAGACTGACAAAATTTTTAAAAACAATTGAATTGTGTTCTGTCAATGTTTCTCAGCCCCACCAGAGTTTTTTTTTATTTTTTTAAATATTTAATGTACAGATGTCATCCCGTTAGCGTTTTATTATAATTTACATCACTGCTACAACACTACACGATCACCCCCACACACGTGCACGCCTACACGCTTACACATGGAAGTGGAAGGGTTTTATTTTTTTCCCTTATTGGACTGAAAAAAACTCTAATTTTCCGATAAAAAAATATGTGGAGGGGTTGTTGGGGCGTGTATGCTTGGTACACATATGCGTCTCAACAACTCAAACATATGTGAATAGTTAGCTAGGTTAGCTAAGTTAGGTCGCGAGTTTGCATGTAACAGGCAACAGCCAACCCGAGGTGTGCCGTGCACCCTTGAGCTAGTTGCCCAAATAAAATCGGCTGAGTGCCTTAAGCGCTCGCCTTAGTAGTTCGGTGAAGTTGTTAAGACCTTGCTAGGTCAATAGCGTAGTCAGTTCGAAAAAAAAAGCGTTTTATTATATGGGATAGATTTGATTCTAACAGAAAAGTTTCTAAACAAAAAAAAAAGAAAGTTTTTAAACGTTCATTTTTTTTAGTTACATACATAACCGTTTTCGAAGACCGAATTTTTCATTAACTAGATACCATTTGATATATTTTTCCAGAACAAGAATATGGTTTCCGCTACTGTCATTCTTCGAATCAGAAGTAGACGGAATCGTGCCCAATGAGTACGAAGGTCCAGTAACGATACTATACAACTTGAAAGACTGGTGTACTCAGATGGTAACAGATGTTAAAGAATCATCTGTCGCAAAGATAGCCGGAATCAAATTGCAAGAGGGTGCCGCGATGGGAGAGTACTCAGTCGTCAGACTCGTCGATGGAATAAAGAGAAATCTTAGTCTCGTTGAAGAGTTCAAGAACTCCCGACAACGTTTAGTCACTTTAGATAAAAATATACAAGCCTGTATTATAGATGAATATTCAGAGAACGATTTGCGACATAGAAATATAGGAGAATTACAAACAGAACCCGTATTAAAACAATTTAATGAACCTCCGATAGCAAAAAAGAATATATGAATATACTAACCTTTGTAATATAGTTAGAAAAGTTGTTTTGTAAAGTTTTCATTGTATATTTATTTATACAATGAATTAGACACCTGAACGTTTTACATTTCCATTATAGATTTTATATCGTGTTATTCCATATTTATTTTATTTTAAGTTCAATGTAGAATAAAAATGTTAAGAAATTTTATTTGCTCAAAATGACTTTAAATTAAAAATATTACGCTTATACAATAGTATATACAGTTGTATGCTTATGTCATCTACCTTCCAGTAATTCGATCAGTTATATATAGACCAACAGGAAACGTCCATACAGATTTTGACGGCTCCCAAGCGTCACAATACAAAAAAAAAAAACTTCTTTAAAAATCAGCCTAACGTGTGAACGTGGGATTTTTGGCGGGATTTTAGTCTGTCATGTAGTGGATTTTATATTTTATTCATAATCTTGTGTTATTTGATCCATATTTTGTAAATTTGGTGGTGTTTTATGTAATATAGTTAGTTTATTGTGCATAAGTGAAGTGAATGGAAAATAATACCATGGAGCATGAAATTCTGAGATGCCACAAAAACTCTGGAAGGATCCACCATCTTGTTAGAATATTGACTCGCACGACGCAATATTGAAGTGATCGCACGACGCTTGTAATATTATTGACTACGCGACAATGGTAGTAATAATCTGAAAGATTTATTGCCAAAAATAAAGTAAAAAAAAGAGCGTGACATTTTTTTCCAAAGGGATTTCCTATTAGCAAATTTTTATATATACTTATTTTATAGGAAATAACAAATAAAAGAAAAAGCTTATTCGTATTTTATATAATTAATATGAAAAAAATGTTAAAAAAACTGTCTTTAATATTAATAAATTGATTATTATAGTTTGTCATGACATAAGGGTATAAACAACAGTGCTGCTCCTTGTTTGTTACTGTGATGTTTATACTACTTGCATGAGAATAACATTATACGTGTCAGAATTTCGACCAAATTATATAAATACAATGCATTTAGAAAAATATGTAAATACTGCAAATAAGTTTTTTGATAATATTATAAAAACAACCTCATAAACGAGATCCTGACAACCTTTTTGTATCAAAAGATATTTCATTCCAAATCTTACAAAAAATACATTAAAGTTAAGCAAAATATAAGAAAAAAAATTAATACTTCAAAATAATACAAGCCTTAATAGTGAATTGTTATAAAAATGTTAAATAAAATCTTACTCTGGAACTTTATAGAAAAATTTGATAAATTTTAGTATAACTAATGAATATGATTATAGGCCACTTTATAGCACAAAATGTGTTGCCACATAATATATGTTCATAACAAACTTCTTTGCATTATATACAATGACTAATCATGTCAAAGAAGTGAATGATGCAAATATAAATAATATAACTTATGAAATAGCGAATGCTTAGTGCTAATGGGGGTTGATTTGAGCTGAGAAGCAAATGTGTAATCAGTCCATTAATCTGCCGAGGCCGCTTGCTCACTTTCAATAAGTAGTTCAGAAGGATTCTCCTTTTTTCGTTCAATGACATCTGTTTCATCTACAGCAGCTTGTTTTTCTTCAGATTGCTCACGAGAACTGACTGTACCATTTTCGTTAATAGATTCTTCTTTTTCGGGAGAACTTTCTTTCGATTCATCTTTTACGGGGGAACTTTCTTTCGATGCTTCTTTTACGTTCACCTCATCGGTGGCTTCATTTTCGGGAGATTCTGTTTTTTCAACTGATTTTTGTCTTTCTGGTGATGCTTTTTTTTCTGCATTAATTTCATTCTCGTCTTCTGGTTTAGCTGATTCTTCACTTTCATCTATAGTCGGAGTTGCTTCCTTCGATTTTGCTCCATCTTCTCTCAAAGGTGTATTTTCCTTTACAGGAGACTTGCTTTCGTCTTCTTTAATCTCAGTTTGATCTGTGTCATTAGCTTTGTCTGTCTCAGGGTCTAATGATTCGTCTTTTGATTTTTCATCATCTAAATCACCATTCATTGCTTTTTCCTATAATAAAATAAAGAAATATATTACAAAGATCTAAACTGAAGAACATACATGGTTTATAAAGGTAGTAAATTATTTGATACATTAATACAGTTTTGGAAACAGACCATAAAATAATAATAATTGCTACATACAACTCTGTTAATTATATGGTTTGATTATTTCATTTATCAGAACAAATTGTAGGTTGTATTTGAATCATAAGGTTTATTTTACTTTCAAAATAACTTCAAATAAACTAAATAATTATGCTTAATAATGAAATGATAAATGCCCCAAAGTGTTGTAGACAAAGTTGTGGAAGAATAATTTATATTTTATGTAAATTGTGTTTTTATTTTAATAATCATAATTTTATAAACAAACTATATAAACTATTTTCTAAGATAGCTAAATTATGGTATTACAAACATAAGGCTCATTAAAATAAATAAAATTGGTAAAATATTGAAAAACAAATATTTGATATAAAATTTTTTGAGAGGCAGCAGTGTAATGATTATTTCTTTAAGTGTTTCACATTTCTAGACAATCAAATGTAATTATTTCATGGTATTTATTAGTTATCACAATGGTATTTGTAGATTGGCATGGCAATGGTAACTTTGATATTGTTCACTTTGTTATAATCATTATTTTGTCATCATACTCTATATATCATCTGGTGTAGTGATGAATCATTTAGCTGAGAAAGATATTTTTTACCAAACACTTATGGCACTTTTTCTTATGTGATTGATTATCCTAATTTATGATTTATATTAAAACTCCATACCTTTTCTATTATTTTCTTCCTAGATCAATTACTAATATTAAAGCATATGCTTCTATATATAGTGTAGTCCAGTAAAGCATTTAAGACCTTGCTAGGTCAATAGCTTAGACAGTTCGAGAAAAAATACCCTATATATATGTTAGGGTGATTCAATAAAACAAAAATTTTTTTTTCTTCTCTCCAGCATGCTTTAAAGTTCAATTTACATGTAAGGAGATCCCAGTTAAAATTTGAGCGCTTAATATTAATATTAAGGACATCCGCATCACACTTCTTTATTTTCCATAAGAATAACATAGAAAAATATTCGTTTGTACCTTCTGATTTTTATTGCTTGCCCATCATTAGTCATAAAAAAAATCCCTGTACATATTTTTGTAGAGAATTGAACGCTCTACAAAAAAGGTCTCTTACAATTTTTCCAAAAACTTAACCGCTTAAAAGTTATTCGAGGTCAAAGCTCAATATACTGAAAATTTGACCATTTGTAATGCATTATCGAGAAACTAACTTTATTATAACTCTTATGATGAAATAATAAGATATAAACTCAAAATTATCAAATACTTATGTAAAAAAAACTAATATTTCTGATAACAACAGGATGAGAGACAGCAAAATCAATTTTCACAAAAACATCAACAAATTAAACTACTTTATCCACAACTCCGCCAACCAAAAAAAACAGTTACATTACTGTTAGAGTTTGAAAAGTTTCTTTTTTAACGGGCTTTGAAGAAGAATGAGGGAATAACTGAAATAAAATTTTGGAAATAAATATTAATAATTATAAATATTAAAACATAAACAAAAATTATTGGATAATTAGAAAACGGATCAAATGCACTACTTTACTTATCATGATTTTGAATTTTCATCAATAAAAATGAGAGAAAACAAAATATTTAAAATACATATTAATAATTTCTTATCAAACTGCTTGATTTTTCTTAAATAATGACTGCGGAAAATTTGAAAAGGTTTTGTGAAAGCCTAAATTAAGAAGAAACATAAAAATATTGAAGAAAATTTTCCATAACTTTATTGAATTCGCTGTAATGCACAAATGGTCAAATTTTCAGTATATTGGAATTTGACCTCGAATAACTTTTAAGTGGTTAGGTTTTTGGAAAAATCGTAAGAGACCTTTTTTGTAGAGCATTCAATTCTCTACAAAAATATGTACAGGGATTTTTTTTATGACTAATGATGTGCAAGCAATAAAAATCAGAAGGTACAAACGAATATTTTTCTATGTTATTCTTATGAAAAATAAAGAAGTGTGATGCAGATGTACTTAATATCAATATTAAGCGCTCAAATTTTAACTGCAATCTCCTTACATGTAAATTGAACTTTTAAGCATGCTGGAGACAAGAAAAAATTATTTTTTTGTTTTTTTGAATCACCCTAATATACGTATATATATATATACATATCTCTCACATACCCTACCATTAATTTACTCCCAGTTATAAAGATTATTTTTTTTATTCCCTTATGTCACCTGATGTTACCTAAACTATAGCCAACCAGAATACACATATCCATAGTGATCAACATTAACACAATCACTGACCAGATGCCCCTTCAAACTTATTGTTTCAAAAAGAATTTATTTTATGAACTTTGCAATTCAAAAACTAAGCATAGATAAAAACCAAATATGTGTATCTACAAAAAGTTGGTCTGGTGTGGGGATCAAACCTGTAACATGTTAACTTAAAGGCAGTTACTGCCACTGCAACACAAGGTTCATTTTGTGAAGGGAATGGAATGTGCATTTAAGAACAGACTTATCTTGATGGCAGCTAAATAGATAAGTAAAAAGAGGTAAAGTATTATCAATACAAATATACCCTCACCTTGACACTTTCAACTTGAGGTGGCTCTTCAGGAGATACTTCCAGCTTTAAGAACTGTTCCAATGTATCTACCTCATTTGCAAGGTCAAATTGGTCATAATCCTGAAATTAAAAAATTTGACTATTTGGTACTTTTTGATAACAAAAACAAATACAGAAACATGTACTTATTACAAATCAGTAACTTGGCATACCATGCAGTCATTCCAGCATATGAAGAAATTAACCAATATCCAAATTAAAGAAGTTAGTTTAGTTAAAATCTCAACTAGAAATAGATTATTTGTTAATTTAATTCATTCAAGTATTCCTTTGTGAAGTATAAATCTTTAACACAAATTACAAAACAAACGAATGAAGGATCATACTCCACAATATTCTTCATCATTGAACATTTGGGGTGGCAGTGGCGAACGCGGGTTGGGGTCGCTGACAGTGCCACCATTCGATTTAGAGTTGTTTTGCATAAAGTCCTTATCCGTCTCCTTGCCTGGCTCTGTGATGTCGATAACTTCATATTTTATATTTTTCGAGTCTAAAATCATTAATACCCGTTGCTGTCTTTTCTTTACCTGGAATTTAAAGGAATTCACGTAATCAAAAACAATCATTACATGAATCAGCTTGGTGAAATAGATGAGAACAGCACCCGACCATCCTAGGAATTTTCTAATATTAAACTTACCTCCTTGTTGCCAGAGATACCACTGATGTATATTTTGACAACCATAGTTGTTGGTTTGTTTTGTAAACTAGAAAAAATGATAAACAACAGTCACGATGAAGAAATAAATCAGAAAATAGGCTGGGCCATTAGTCAATCTGTTGTAATAATAATAATTACCAAATGACAGCCCTGACAACTAGACAGAGTGTGACCAGATTAATAAACGTTATACCATGTTTCAGAAGGATTACTATTAAAAACTAATTTTATTTATTGCAAATGTAATGTTTGCTGTTTACATATAAAATAAAACATCGCTAATAACTGCGAAGCAACTTTTGTTTTGTAAAGTAATATTACCCATTTGTATAGTATACTTACGTTTAATGCCTTAATTTCCTTAAAGTTAGTTTAAACTACAAAAATTTTTAATCTGGTAATATTGATCATGTTTTGAAATTTAAGTTTTGCCCCCTAGCCGTCAGTTCTCTCGTAGTTCGATTCTTTCAATGCACATTTCAAATCTTTATAACTACTGTAACTGACATTTGAGTTATGTAGAATCAAAGGCAGCCATCTCACTTTTACTAGCTTTTGAGCAAACGAAAAAAACGATTCTATTAATTCTGGGCAATTACTGTGTGCATCAGGATTTAACACTCCTTGTAACGATCAATTATCAGCCAGTATGCATTACAGCAAAAACCTTGTATATTCCTCGGCGATCGCTATTGTTCTTGGATTCTATTGTACTTACCATCAGGCACAACGCCGTCACTTTGCCAACGTACAGTAAAACAAAGTGGAGGCAAATGCTAAAAATCTGTCCGCCGCGCTACTGTTTTTTGATTTGGACGAATTATAATGCTCGAACTTAGGTCATTGATCCTAGTTCACTGTCATTATTTTTAGATTTTTGATACTTTTATGTTATACATAGACTTTATAACAATCTTATTTAGACACAAAAAAGAAATAAAACACAAATATTTAAAAAATGCCAATATAATCAATTTAATTTCAGTACATAAATAGCAATATTGCCTTTAAAACATAAAAATTAATAACTGTACTACCGCGGTAACCCAAGATCGCGCGTGATACATACACACACAATAGTATTTACACAAATAATTTGAATATCACCTTATCTAGGTACTAACTATGTTTACTACTTATATGTTAACGACTCATGGTAATTTTTTTAAACTCTGTGTACATAACACCATTTTCCAAAATTTTAAAAACGCTCAAGCATATATAATTAAAATACAAACATAAAATAATTGCATTATAATAAGAACAATTTTGTCTGAATGAACAAAAAATAAACAAACAGTGGAATGTAAGAATTTAGGTCAAAATGCTTCATCTCAAAATTTCAAGTTAATCTACTATTATTTCATTTACCAACAAATATCCTAGTCCGGTGAAGCTGTTAAGACCTTGCTGGGTCAATAGCGTAGACATTTCGAAAAAAAAACCAACAAATATTCGTATTTAAAGTACAAATTTGTTAGAATTATAATTCACTATAACGTATCTCTGTTTAGTAACCAATTATGTATAATTTTGTTTTCGTTGAAGCTAACAAATACTTTCATATTTTTCTGACGTGCCAATTTCCTTATACTCGTTATATCATATATATATATATATATATATTATATTATATCATAGTAGATAGTACACAAAAAGCCCTTCGTATTTCTGAGATCTCATCGCTGTTTTCATATTTAAAAGGACTTTCATATTTAATGGGGTTGGTTACTACATTTTATGTCCATTAATAGTCAACAGGCTTAACAAAGGCCAGTGATAATAGGTTACCAGGACTAAATTAGAATATTTTGCGTTACTAAACACAGAACTATACCTTTCAGTCTGAAACACAGCAGCGGAAGAAGTATGTATTTTTGTTGGTGGTTTTCGTAGAAATGTACAGGGCCACTTATATTTCTTTATCTGTGTTATTCTACGTATGCGAACTACTTCTCTACTACAGAAAATTACACAGTAAGCGTAATTTTTACAAAAAACGTCGTCTCTTAAAACTTGTAATAACTCTATATTAAATGAAAATATTGTGATTTTTTAGAAAAAGTATTTATACTACTAAAAAAATGTCGAAATCTATTCAGCATTATTTCCGTGATGCGCACAAGGATGTGTACCGACTTCTATTATTTAATTCATATAGATAGCAGAATGATTATGAAATGTTTTGCCTTACACAGTAGTTAGCTGTTTACTGAGTTGTATACTAGAACGAATTCCATTCATAAAATATTTACTCTCCGCCAATAGTTGAAACACGAAGGACTTCAGCAAATAATTATTGTTATTAATTATTAAGAACAACACAACTAAATTATGCACGTCACTTTATGAATATTTATCTCGTGACGTTGCGTTGGTATGATTAGGCAAAAGTAGCGTGCGATACATCCTGCGTTTTGAAGCGATGATCTGTGCAAGATAGTTGGTAGTTTTTTTTTTAAATATTATATATAGGTGGCTAGCGAACAGGTGGGTCACCTGAAGTTAAGTTATCATCACCATCCATAGACACCAGCAACACCATAGGAGTCGCACTTACGTTGCCAGCTTGTAATGGTGGGAAAGGAGGAAAGAGGGAAGGAAAAGGGGAGGTGGGCCTCCGGCACTCGCACTGACTGAACGAAATGCAACCAAGCAAGCACTGTTATTTCACGTCGGTTTTTTTATGAGAGAGTGGTACCAACCCGGTCGAACCGACCCATTCATGATGAAACCAGTAATAGCTTCAGCGTGGTTCTACCACCTACAGCGTGGCTCTACTACCTACAAAATAGTGGCAGTTTGCGAAAGGCACGAAGATGAGTCGCTGTCTCAAGCAAAAGTTAAGCTAGGCCAATGAAATGGCTGTTAAAACATGTTAAAAATTCTAAGCGCCTTCTAGTTCAAATCAATGCTGTGTGGTTGGTATTCGGCCTGTATTCTTTCAGTTATAATAACAAATGATCATTACGTTATTATAATATTATAAATTGTACACTCTTTGTCAACCTATTTATAAATTTTATATATAGATAAGCATACGAATGAACATAATATGTGAGTTTGTGATGAGCGGAAAATATTATTGGCGTATGTCCAGTTCGCTAAACATTTGTTACTGTTTACGATTGTAGAAGTAATTTACAGTGATATGTATTATTAAACTAACACGCTGCCCTCTGATACATCTGATAAGAAATTTAATCAACTATATATTGCTATTAATAGTTCATCCCTTAAACCTTTAAATTTCCAATGATTTAATGCATATTTCTCGTTGACAAAAAGCACCCATACAGTGGAACGACATTCCGGGACAATTAAGGAAAGTTTAAACTGAAAGGAAGGTGTAATAGCAAAGTGGGAAACCTCATACTGGCACGCGCCTTGTTATGTAATTCCAGGTGTTATATAATTGCATAATTTGAGAAACGTGTAATATTTATAACCGGTTCAATATGAACACAACGTTCACTTACAGTAATTACTACATGTTCAGTTTCCCATGAGTCGTCAACGTTTTCAAATTCTATACTATATCTGTCATATTAGATAACTATGCATAATACCAAAGGCGGATTAAGCAGCGCGGAACCTGTAGCAAATGTTACTACTAGGTGATAAATGTATTATTTTTTATTTCATTTTAATAATAAAGTATATTTGCCTTTTTCTGTTTACTCTTGTGCAACATATTGCAATTAATTCTAAATATCCTTATGATATTATGACGGAAAGACGTGATGTTTTATTTTGAGATCGATTGGAAAAATGTATACTAAACAGAAGTGGCGAATTAATAAAAACGCGTAAATGAAAAAAAAACGGCCGCACATCTGGTATTCCACAAGTTTTTAATTTTTATTCTAAATCTGGAGCGGAACAATGTGGCCTGTAGGAATCACTTAAAAACAGTTAAAAAAATATCATATAACATATATTTTTGTATTCGTTTTATTTTATAACCATAAGATCCCCAGAAGCTTGGGACATTTGCTACTTGAGGACTACAGCTAAACCCGGCCCTGCACATTGTAAATGTCAACTTCTAAATAAACAAACACTAGCAAACACTGTAGAAAATACTTACAATGATACTTAAAATAATTATTCGATAATTTTAAAATCTATTTCACTGTTAACTAGGAATGTTACATCATGATATTGGATTACATGGCGATTACATCATTTTATTACAAATTGTAAAACTAAACATATCCTATAAATAAAATGTACAAATACGAAAATCAAATATACAAACAACATATAATAATATAACGAAGTATTTTTTGCTTTTCTCGCAGAGAGTAATTACAGGCTCTGGATGTCAAGGTGACTGACAACGGTTAAACAGTCGGCAACGCGAAACACATGTTCCATACATTACAACGATCTCATAGCGTGTCTCTGTGGGCGTTGCAAATAAAAGTAAATAAACCATGGCATTGTAAACTTTCTCAATCTAAAATCATTAAAAGTATAGTATTAGCACTGTGATGAATCGAATTTAACGGTAAAAATATATTGTTATGAAAATATTAAGCAATTACACAATGAATTAATTCGATCTATTTAATATTGCTCCATAATCTTATACTATTTTCGGCGTACAACAAAAGAATGGCTTAATCCACATTTTTGTATTTTCCACTAGCTTGTACTCGCGTGTATGTTATGTGGAAATAGCTTTTTTTGTGGGACCTACGTGTTTTATTTGAATTAATCGTTGAATGTCTTTTATTTTTCTATTGTTTTTTAATTACTGCAGTACACTTAGACTTGTAAGTTACTTGTTTTTTGTTTCTTTGCTATTATTGTTTAGGTTTTATTATATCAAATTGGAGTAGCGATTTCGGAGAATAGCCCGGAGAAACAAACATTTTATTAATTTGTATAGATTATTCGGAAGGCAATGGAATCTGTTAATAGTACAACTTACATATTTCACAATGTATTTAAATCAACAGTGTATCCACAACTCACTTTTTGAATTGTAGAATTATGTTTTGTACGATGTACGGTTTTTTAAGCACTAAACACAGAAATGAACAAGGGAACATCTGGTTACAAGAGAATTAGAATATGAAACTGTGAGATGAGCCATTCTTCTGTTCTGCGACATTCTGTATAACTTATTATAACAATAAACGAAATATATATTAAATGAAGAGTTATATTCGATTTTTTATTTATAAGAAATCAAACTTATTATGGGCGCGCTTTGAAATTCTGTACGGAAATGTTTTTGTATGACGAAAAGTGGTGGGGGGTAAACACCATTGATATTATAACTAAAGATATGTTACTTACAAGATATTTCTCTAAAACAAATGGCACGATAACGCACACATACGTAAGTAACGTAAGACGCCACACTGTCTTAGATAAAATAAGGAAGTAAGATGGCATATTCTCAATACCGGTGGTGAGAAAGAAATGCTTATATGTTGCTTAGATACGAGCGGATTCAAAAATAAGCTAACTAGCCAAGTTCTAAC
Organism: Antheraea mylitta; assembly: GCA_014332785.1. NCBI lineage: Eukaryota > Metazoa > Arthropoda > Insecta > Lepidoptera > Saturniidae > Antheraea > Antheraea mylitta. The sequence goes on along the minus strand of JACEII010000038.1, from coordinate 318,734 downwards.
AAGGTGCTTTCGTAGCACTTATTACGTACCTATATAGTTATAATATCATTGGTAAAAACTATGTTAAGTAGTCTTAAATACACTGGTTCTCATGCGATTAACGAAGTTAAACTACGTCAGACGCGATCGGTACTTGGATGGGTGCCCTCCTGGGAACACAGCGTTATGTTGGCGTTTTGTTATATTTTTTAATTAAGATATTTCTCTATAATACGTAAGTTTCACCTCTATCGTATGTCTTAACGACACACCCTTTTTTAAATGTATAATATTAAAAATATGTCAGGGCGGTACAGAATAAGCTTTGTTTCGTAATAATATATAATATCAGTCAGTATCAGACATTCCTATCGGCGTAGTTACGCGGCGGAGTCAGAGTGCGCTCGCGTTGGCAACATGACAACGTTTGATGTCCGATTAGCTTCTGTGACGATTTAATGAGCTTTCAGAAACCGACTGATAATTACGGCGCATCCCATCAAACATTTGGCAATAACAACAAACGACAAATACGCAGTATCGTTTACTGCCATTACGATATTGTATCAGATAATAATGATTATACACTGCAACTTTGCGAAGTAAACGGAGTATTACGCGCTGATACTTGTCTCTTAAGAAAAAAAAAAAACATATTTTAAAATGACTGCCAGTAATATAAACATCCTCATCAAAAGTCTAACGAATTATCGACACCATATTAGTACTATGTGGTATCAAACAATTGTACGCCATAAATTAATCTTACAATATAATTTGTAATATAAAATAAGCCCTTACGTAAATTTAACTATATCACTTTCATTTAAAGACGTTATTCTAAAACGTAAGGCCGAGAGATCGCAACACAAATACAAAAACGAACACTTCACAATCCCGTCAATTTTTTTAAATCATAATCTTGTTTACACTCAAATAAATATTATAAAATCATTTCTACTATCAATGTCACAATCAGTTTCGACAAAAATTTTAAACACATGAATTATCTACAAGCAAAATGGTGGCATATTGTAATGCATTCTCTAAATCCGCGTGGACTGAATTAATTTTTATCAAAGATTCATAGGTGCAAAAACCTATTTGAAGTAAAACTTCTTTACGCACGACTGACTTTGGTAGTTAACTGGAGGCGTGACGAGAGCGTTACGAAAAATGTGATCGGGTGAGGCAAACGGAAGTTGACAGGGAGATAGAAGTTACTGAAGATAGAATGACAGAGGGCTCCGTCTCGCACTATCAATGAAAACCTATAATTAATTTCTATACGTATTTGTAGAAGGTTGTATATATATATACATGGGCTAAAGAAGTTTTATTTCAGTCGTGTAGTCTAAAGCACACTCGGTTTTATATACCTCAAAAGTAATTATCATTACTATTATTTTATTTATTAATTAATGTCAAATATTGCTAGAAATTATCACCTAGCGACAACTAATCTTATTTATTATTACAATAATTTATCTGTGCGAATTCAGCAATCGAACTACAAATATTCGCAATAAAATCATAGACGAATTTGCGGATCTTATTAGATAGATTAAATTGACTTGTGTACGAGATCTGCAGAACAAAGTTATAGACAGTCTTTTGTGTGATGTACCTGTTACATACAGCCTAAATGGTAGAAATCAGATATTTTACAAATTATCTAGGTAATATGCAGATTACCTAGAGTAAACCGTTAAGAGCCGAAAACTGCTTCATCGCTGATTTCGATGGTACAAGTATACGACAGTCTTAACATTTGTATAGTAATCTAGCGGTGACCTGATAGTTTAGCTTATGTTAGTTACTCTGCGGATTGACTAACCTGACGACTTTCGACCTTTAGCAGTAACATAATTACCGTTAGTAAGATTAAATTAATAACATCACAACTTTTTTTCTATTTACATTAGAAACATTGCTCATTATCTCATATCGCAAATCTTAAATATTATAAAAATAAATACCAATCGTTTTATATCTTGCTTTTTTTATTTCAACCTCTTTTCATCAGAAATTTAAATGCTTAGTCTGTCTTTATACGTGATAAATATATATACTACTTCTGTTGCGTCTAATGAAATATAATTCAACTAGTATTAACAATTAACACAACACCACTTTTAAGCACTAGTCTTATCCAAATTGACCGCGAGTTGTTACACAATTTTAATAAAGCATTTATGGAATGTAATGGCATTATAAACCTTCACAGTTTTTTGTGTACAATTGGGATGTATTTGAGAAGTATATATTGGGAAATGTATTCGATGTTGTATTAGATGAGGCTGTGGGAGAAAGAGAGACAGGAAGGCAGAGTGAGTGGGAGAGAGAGAGGGAGGGAAGAAGAGGGAGAAGAGGTGACTATTTCAGACGGGAGTCCCGAAGTCGGGGTCTCCGTCGCCGGCGAGCACTCGCGGAGGGAACTTGCTTCGTTCGACGTCACCGTTGGTCAACGGAACGTTGTCTGTGATCCTCCGCGCCGATCCTATCCTGTATAAAGTTAACTCTATCGTAAAGACTTTCGCCACATTTCCAAATAGCCTATGTCCGTAAGCCTTATGAAGACAATAATATATCAGTTTTGCCACCATCTTTATTTTTGCAGAAGTTAATTGCAGTGGAATATAAAAAAATATATATTAACTTCTGTAAGCAATATAGGAAGGACGTCAAGTAATGCAGCATGCAAATTATATGCACCAAAAATTTGCAAATCTGTCTCCGATATATTTTATACATTTTTACTAATGACCTTTTTTTATTTTAAGGTTTTAGAATTTGACCACAATCTCATCTACAAGGGACTGGCTTAGAAGTGCAGCTCAACAATTCATCACAGGAGCTTGGCAACAGATTTTCAACGTCAGGGTGACTTAGGGGGTCATTCCACGTAAGCACTGATGGTGGGAGAAGGTGTCCTTGATTTGCTTATTTTTGATGACATAGGGTTTGGGGAGGTTTGGAAAATGATTCCGTCAGCAATATTTATTTACTGAATTAGAACATATTTGAATATACCTATATTAATGTTTATGTAATTATAGGGGGAGGGTTAAGAACAATGCCTACTTTTGCTGACCAGGTTGAGGTGGTCAGAAATTACAAAAATTCTGCTTACACGTAATACTTGAAAGGGGTCATTCAAGTGAGCGGAGGACTTTAAAAAAAAGCCCTACACCACGTCATGTGATTATCGCTTTGTTTTCCTACAACTCCGAATCAATTGCTAGGATTCGAACCTACATCCATTAAAACATTAAGTGGATAAGACCATACCAAATAATATATATTTCTTGTGGATATTTAAAATTTTATCACCATACAGATTTTTAGGCAGATAATTCGATTTTTACATTTAAGATATTATGCTTTATATGAAGATTTAATTCGGTAAATTTGAAAGGTATGGAATTTAAGTTGCAACGCTGCACATTGGTTGAATAGAGCGTATTAATTTCTGTGAGCATAAACGAGACAGAAGACTACGTTACAGTACAGTGAAGTATTAAAAACACACACACACACACACACACACACACACTTAAATCACACTATTTTTATTTTTCGCATTTCATAAATATTGCATATTATTGAATATATTAATGAATTATCACACAGATATCAAATCATATTAATTTCTAAGTGGTTTACTAAAACTTATTTCACATCTATTAAGTGATCTAACACCATATGCTTTTATGTTAATGAAAACTGATGGCAATTATATCTTTTTGTATATCATCATTACATATTATAAAACAAAGTTCTCTGCCACGTCTGTCTGTCTGTTCGCGATAAATTCAAAAACTACTAGACTGATTTTCATGCAGTATTCACCAGTAGGTAAAGTGGTTAATGAGGAAGGTTTAGGTATATAATTTGTCAAGTGTTTTTTATTACCTGAGCGGGATAACGTCCGCCGTGTCCGCTAGCTGGACAATATTATAAATGTGAAATAAACATACCTGAAACCTTTACTCTCTCTTCTTAAGGGTTTGATTTCGCCGTTAGATTTAGCTGTTTTTGTATCGATATCTATTAGAGTCGCGGTCACGTCCCGCGTCTCCGTACAGAGTGTCGGGGAGTCCGTTGCTATTACGTCTGTGACTACAAACAATTAGCACATAAAAAAAAACATAAGACATTAAAAAAACAATGCGTGTATCGCTGTGTACATGGGTACGAAATGAAACTTCATTGGCTTATATGTATTAAATTATGTATAGAGTGTATACTCCTGGTGGTATCTTTAACGTTCACAAGAAGCGACTTCTCGCAACCTCAACTGAATAAAGTACTTTTAACTTTTATTTTCACTCCATTTGAAAGCACTAGATTTGATGAGATATTACTAAAAACGATGAAATTATTTCATGTAGTATACATTTTTCTTCTCTGTCTATAAACAGCTCTTAGTAACACATCATAAAATGCGGAGTCCCTCAAGTGTAGCAAAAAGGCAGCAAACAGGCAGACGCCTCATCTGATAGTAAATGGTTACCGTTGTCTATGGATATTTGCAATACCAGGTCGCTGTTACGTTTTCGGCTTTGAAGAGTGTGTTTCAAATTTTTTTTAAGAGACCCATACCATAACTCTTGTGTATACTGTACGGGATAACGGGAGTACGGTAATTATGTAGGCAGTAGAGCCACGCTGAAGCTGTTACTGGTTTCAGCATGAATCACTAGTCATCGACAATCGCTACATGTAATGTATGTGTTTTGTTTACAATCCACACGCGTATGTCCACAATTCGTCGCCAATTGACGTATTCCGAGATTTCGAATAGGTTCCTAAACTTATTAAATAAATAAGATCCCAGCTAAAAATAATGCAGCTTGTTTGTAAATCCGTTTATTAATAATGTATCAAAATCACGAGTGTATATAACTACCCATATGTTTATATTTGTTAATTATGACATACATTACACCACAGAAAACCGATGTGAAGTAACAGCGTTTGTATTGTTGCGTTTCGTTCGGTCAGTGAGAGCGCCGGAGGCCTACCACTCCTGTTTCCTTCTCCCCCTCCCCCACCCTAACACAGGCTAGCAACGTACTTGCGACTCCCCTGGTGTTGCAAGTGTCTATGAACGACGGTGATCACTTAACATCAGGTGATCCACCAGTTCGTTTGCCTCCTATGATATAAAAAAAAAACATTCTACAACGTCAGCATACGCATAATGAAGGTTCTGGAGAATCTTACGGTTGTTGCTGTTTTATTGAGTTTTAAAGTGTGTGGATGAGCCTTCAGCCAGCGTCAGGAGTTGCGAATTTGAAACGATGATGAAGACACCATGTCAAAACGTTTTTCAGAATATTCTCCATTGTACATGCGATAAAGTACACACAGGGAGTTTTTGGAGAGATTTCCGTCTGTCATGTGGTGGATTTTATATTAAAATTGGTGGTGTTTTACATAGTACAGTTTGGTTGAAGTGTGAAGCGAATGGAAAATAATACAACGGACCATGAATTCTGAGATGCTACAAAAACTCTCCGGAAAATTTTAACAAGGAAACCACCATCTTGTTGGAGCATTCAAATAATCACAAAACATTAATTGTGTAAAATATGTTGTAATCTCCATTAAAACAAAACATTGACACTGGCAAATGTATCTGCCGAGCCAAAACAAGAAAAAGAAGAGGTACATACAGAGATCTAATATCTCTGCAAAATTGTAATGACTCTAGTCCACATGTTAATTTAGGATCGTCAACAATGCTATATAGTGTAAATAGGCTCTTACAGTTTACGTAATCAAGTTAATTACAAGCTAGTAGATGAGGAGTTTATTCTTAATGTTCCATACCATTACTTAGTACAGTGAGTGTGTGTATGGGGGTCTCACAGAGCGGCTCGTCAGAGGAAGGTGGCTCCGCCTCTAATGCTCGGTAAGCACCTTTACTGCGCCAGTCCTGTTAACATAATTTCAGCACTGATATAATTTCCCGTCTCTGTTCACGTACTTTGCAAAAGCTAATGTATTAAGTGCTTATTACGGCATCATTACAACAACAAATGTGACATATAGAAGTAAAGGCATTCGTAGAAGTTCTTTTCAATAACTTTAAACCATAAAATTGTTTTCACAATTCGTCAGTTTTGTAACAAGATAAAACATCGAAGCGAAAAATAATATCAAATTCATATCTAAATTAACTGAAAAGAAGTTTCTAAAAATGACAATGCAATTGGCTCTACAATATATTTTTTGATAACGTAACAAAAATATCAAACATTTACTTCCAACAACTAGTACAGAGAGTGAGAGGATAGGTGGCGCTTAAAGCAAATCTGACATGTCGTTATACGATTTCTGTATTAGTATTCAATTAATTGTTTTACAAAAATAGTTCATTCATTCATATACGATATTGACTTAGCGTCTATGGACGCAGATTCGAACCCTCGCAACAGATTTAGAACTTCCGGTGCAGAAAAACATCGTGATGAATCCATAACACGGTGGTAGGACTTCTTCCAAGTCCATCGCTTGCTAACTACGATCTTCAACTTGGAAATCTGTCGCCAAGCACGTTGGTGTGTTCCGGCAGCTACTCTTAAAAACCAGTCCCCTCTAGGTTGATTACAATCTTAGACCACGTCGTTATTTAACATCAGATTACATTGCGTTACAACTGCTGAAACCTATAAAGATTAAAATAGAGGATAAAATAATGACCAGTGGTTTGCGTTTTTTCTTAAGCGTGTGCGGTCGCACGTGCACCGGTGTTGAGTGCGTCGAGTGCAGCGACCGCGCCGACTGACCGCCCGGACTCGACTGGACAGACTCGCCCAAACCCACCTCCACTCCCGCTCCTTTCCCTTCCCCCGCACCAACTCTCCATTCGCGCTGATCACATTCCTTCCACTGAACACAATATTACCTTTCTTTACTACTAAAGTCTAACCGCAACCGCTGTATCGCGCCACAGGTACATGAGAGGTGAGGGGGGGAGGGCTGAACAAAATGTCTGTGTCAGATGCACATGAGATAAAATATCTAAAGATGGGTCGTACATGCTCTTTCCTTCCCACTCCCCATCGCCCAGCACATACCTAAGGCGCGGGAAAGCGGTTATGGTCAGAGTATAGTAGGTTATTACTGCCATTGTCAAGTAGATAATGGTATTACAAGTTTCTTGCGCTCATTTCAAATGGTGGCCGTCTTGTTAAAACATACCAAAGAGTTTCCGTGGCAAGTCAGAATCCATGTTCCATTATTGCCCATCCAATAACAAACTATATTACGAACATAAAACACCACCGATATTATAAAATATAGAGCCAAATAACACAAGATTATGAATACAATATAAAACTCGCTACATAACATTCCAAGATCCCGCCAAAATAACTCGAATTGTATCAAAATAGTATAAAGTGTAGAGGTAAAAATAACCAGCTCTATTTATGATCAAATATCTGTCAAAATGCATTAATTTAGGACGGTGCATTCAGCGAAAGCAGACAGCTAATAATAATCAAGAGACACAAACAGTCGATACGTCCAACCAATAGCGTTTAAGGTCATTAGTAACTCCCTCAATATAGTCAATAATACGGACGTAAGACGACAGCAGCGCTCCCAATATATGTTTTAAACTGCCATCTGTCAATGGCGAGTAGCACTGTATCAGGTAAAATGAGGACTCGGCAGAGTTATACTATCTTAACTTTCTTCCTAATCACTAATTCATTGTGTCTAATTTCAAACGTAAAAAAAATAAATTACGTGGTTGAATATATTAGTACTCATTTTTGATATCATCGTTGCACTTGCGAAGTCCAACAAAAACCTTTGAGATTTAAATGATTTAATGTATAATTAGGTAGAATAGCAAAAAAAATAATGAAGGCCAATATATCTTCCTACTTCTTATGTCAGTAAGAGAAATTTCGTACAGTGCTATGTTTCCACTTTAATACTTTCTTATATGTTTAGTAAAATTTTGGTTATTTTTATTTGTTGGCTTTTACTAATACAACCACGATATACTGTAATATCATTACGGGATTCTAAATTTCTAATTGGAGTGACAAATTACAAGTGTTACGAGATATGACAAATATATCGGAAAATATACTGTAAATAGAGTCGATGCCATCGTTATACGTAGAATTAATGATAAAATTATGAGATGTTCACCTCTAGACGTGTACCGCCGATCTGTATTGAGTCCTCGTCCATGTCGAGTATGGTAAGGTTGTTGTTAACTGCACTGTAGTCTCCATAAAGCGCACAGGGCGCTGTATCTTCCACTGAATCAGCGATGGATGCTCGTCTAATATAAAAATAACTAAGTCACTTAAAAATAAGAAAAACTAGCTATGCTCGCAACTTCCTCCGCCTGAAACCTGATATACAAAACAATGACAAATGAAGTCATCCGAATGTATTAAGTGTAATTTGGTAACGCCATCTATTATTTCTATTATGTATTATTTCCTCTTCCTTATTCCGCATATTTTGGGCACGTTCCAATAGTAGCTCACAACGCTCACAACGCCCTTTTCACCGTTCCACTAGACAACCGCGAGCGTTGCGGTCGTGGCGAAAACGTCATTGATGACGTCATAACATACGCTCACGCGAAGCGCACGACGCCCCATGTCTGGAGGTGGGTCGACGTGAGCGTTGACAAAATTGGCGGGATTTTCAATAAAGATGGCGACCGTGAAAATGTCATTACTTGATACGGTATAGGATATTTATATTAAATAACATATTGAAGTACGTAAATGAAATATGTTAATAAAGTTTTGATAATTTTACTTCTTTTGAAAAACGTTGTGAATTCTAAAATTCAATTTAGAAATTAATTTATAATCATTTCATGGTAATTTAATATTTTTCATTTAACCAATAAGGTAATTTTTTATGTTTTTATGATAATTAAAATAAAAAAATTGAATTATACATTGTTTCTTTAATATACTTAAATGAATTTAATAATTATATGAATTTACTGTTAAGACTTACAAAGTGTAACTAAACCTCTCAAAGCTTTTGTTTTATTTTTTCTAGATCGCCATTTTTATTATTTATCTGAACGCTCCAAACGCCCACAAATGCGTTCCACTAGCTCTTAGATCGTAACGCTCGCAAGCTAGTGGAACGGGAAAACTCGCGGTCGTGAGCGTGACGTTGTGAGCTTCTAGTGTAACGTAGTCATAATCTATACTTTCGTACGCTATTTGTTTTGTATGTATTTTATTTCAACCCCTTCCTCTCCAAAAGAACGGAACGTCAATCGCTAACCACTCACGAAAACTCACGCAAACTCGCACAGAAAAATAACTATTATTTAGTTATTTACTGTATTATCGTTGTATGAACATTACATTAGTGTTATTCTGATTATATTATGTGCTGTAATTGTGGTGGAATCTCAGAACCAGACAAGATCCGGTAAGTTCTATTCAAAATCCTACCGCTAATTATTATATATTTTCAACAATTTTCAATATAATTACTATATACTTTTTTCTCGAACTTAAGTCGCATCGTTGTTAAAATTATAATAACTTTAAATAGGCCAAACCGATTTTAATGAAACAATGTTACTCGAAGATAGTCTTTACGAATTTCTTGAAAAGGTTTTATCATGAGAGCAGTACTTTAACAATGACGTGTGTTCATACAAAAAGAACAAGACAAAATTTTTTTTAATTTATTAAAATTGATTTTATTACTAACTAGCCTCTGCCCGCAACTTCGTTCGCGTGGAATAAAGATATTCTTTCTTTCTAACACGCAACGCAAGCTCTTAAAACAAAAAAAAAAAAAAAACGATTTTGAAACATTCTTCATTAATGCTCCGCTCCTACTGGTCTTAGCGTGATGATATATAGCCTATAACCTTTCTCGATAAATGAGCTATATAACATTGGAAGAATTTTTAAAATCGGATCAGTAGTTCCCGAGATTACCCCCTATAACGTCACAAATTCACAAACTTTACCTCTTTATAATATTAGTATAGAAGTATAGATTACTAGACACATGCAACAAGTTTTTTTACAAAAATGTAAAAAGTACAGACACGTTAGATTTACATTCTTGCTTTAAGTCTAGATAATAGCAAATCACAAACTTGTAACGGTCAATATTTCCATTCTGAGCTCTATATAAAGGGAATGTTGTACCACACTTTGAAATTATATTCAATATTAGTATTAGAATAACACGGACCTACTGTAGTCGGGAGTACGCGGCGCCGTGGGCGTGGCCCCCGACCCGTCTCCCTCCCCGCAGTACACTTCGCTCTCCTCCGGATAAAGGGGAAACCTGGAACAAATTACTTATTTCTCTATACCATGTAAACTCATTTTACTTTACTCATTTTTATTTTTTTTTTCGTTATAAAGAACTTTCTTTATGCAAAGGGTAGAGAAAAAGTAAACGGTTTAGTGGTAAGCCAAAAAAATTTGACTAATTTCTACGTTATACAAAGTTTTTCGTTATAACGTACCACCTATAAAGAGCTACATTATATTTGAAACAACGACAGAAATATATTAAACCCAGTTATTTGTCTTATGACAATCGTATAGCTCCTTTATTAAAAAAAAAGATTTCATTCAAGATTTACGTTATTCGAGTTTTTACCAAAAATTAAATTAACGCTTCGAGAGTAATACGTCCTATTCAATGGCCGCTTCAATACGATCAGAATTACGAATATTCCCGATGACTTTTTAACGGTGACACCGTTCAATAGTGTGATAGTTCATGGTCACATTTAACACATGAAATAATAATATGAAAACAAATACTAATAAACAACTAAGAAAACCTAAGTTACAGATTATTCTAAGAATTTCAAAAGTATAGCTACAAACCTAAATGTAATAACCGGTGCCGAAAGCTTTTATCGAACTAACTACGGTATTGACCTAGAAAAGTCTTAACAGCTTCACCGGACTACGTGCCGAATGTTGTGAGGGGCACCCGGTGTTAATATTTTTCGATAATAAAACGGACAATAAATCATTTTGTTTTGTTCATGCTTCGAAAAATTAACCTTTGTTACTTGGTCTTTCACTTTCACCTAAGCCGACGCCGGTCATTAACACTATGCTTTAACATAAAGGAGTAGAGGTTTGAGTATTTTTGAACGAGAATCGAGTGTAGTGTACCCTCCATAAATATTGCTACTGTCTAAAGATTAAGCCTGTACGTTTTATACATTAAAATAACACAGCCTATAATTTTCAAAATTGGAAATATATATCGATATATGTCAAGTAACTCCGCAAAATTTGAGAGCTGTCTGGACATGTGCTGCGTAAACCCTTACAGTTACACGAAGGTAACATACAATTATTCATAAGGATACAAACGCAGACAAAATCTCCGGCAACCGTTAGTCAACGGTATATCTTACATGTAGACTCAGCTCTAAAAATTATAGAATCGACCTGTGGCCTCCTATATGAAGCCATATCTAGCAAAGTGCCAAGAAGTATACAAAAACTATGAAACTATTTAAAAAATATTTCAATACGTCATAGTTTAAAAAATAAATTATTTAAAAATAATGTTTAAGAGAAGAGCTCTTCTTTACCTATAATTATCTTCAGAAAGGCGATCATCGTCATCTGTAGCAATGAACTGGACACAAAGCGCACAGTCTCCCTTCACGCTTTGCAGTGCTTGCACGGCTTCTTTGTGACAAGCCTGAAGAGAAAACTCAAGTTATCAAAAGGAAACCAACATATTTTATTAGATTGATTTAGAACAAGAATCGAGTGCAGAGTGTCCTCCATAAATATTGCTACTTTCTAAACAGTCACCTTATTACCAACCCAAACTTATGTGCTACTTATTTGTAGTTAAATTTTCCGAGTCTTTAAATTTCTAAAGCAAAGTCAAAATAATAAATAACTGTATTTTCTAATAGACTCAAAAACGGATAATAAAATTAAATTCCGACGTCAAATTTCAAGCGCTTTCGATATTTACTTATATTCAAATAATCGATTTTTTTTTGAAAATCCGAAAGATTCTTATGTTTCGTTATGAATTAATTGAGTATCGATAAACAAAGTTTGTGGCTTTAACAACGAACATCATTAAATTTTCCTTAGGTACAGAAAAGGATCAAGTTTTTTGCTGGTTCTCATCGAGTTTCTTGCCGGTTCTTCTCGATGACTCGGTTGTTTGTCCGAATCCGAATCCGTGTTAGTTTTGACGTTTATAAGCACCTTCTTAGGGTCTAAATTGAATAAAATCTTTTTTATCTGATTTTGATCATAACACAGACTACCTTTCATCTACAAAAATGTACTGATACTAGGTGATAGATAAAATCAACATTAAGGCTAGCGAATTCGCCAGCAACCGATAGTTTAAAAAGTATAACTTCATAGCCGAAGATAATGGCGTTACCTTAATTTGCTGTTGGAATTACTAAACCACAAAATACATGACACAAAACCACATAATAAAAATTAATTAATGTAAATAATATATACGAAGCAGATAATAATAAAAATATTATTTTTATACCATTGTTTGAATGTATTGTGTGATTGCACAAGTTTTTTTTATAAAGCAATGACTAAAAAACGTATTGTAAGAGGAGTGAATATCATAGTAACTCAGACGAAAAAAGACTAATATTGTTTTTACGATACGAAATGCGATACTATATACCAAGATTGTCTTTTGCGTACCTTACCTTTGGGTTTCGATGATTTTCATGGAAACAAAAACATTATTTTTATACGTGACATCGCTATTTCTCTTGGTAAATGCGTAAGATTCGGAACCGGCCAAAGTTTATAATTGTTTCAAAACGGTAATGTATAACAATATGATAAATTTAATTTTAAAAAACCTGCGTTAGGTCGACGTCATTGATGGCAAGGATTGCATCTCCGACATAAAGGTCGCCAGTGAGCGCAGCGGGGCCACCCGTCTCCAGCTCCGAAATCAGGATCGGAACGCCGTGCTCTCGTCCCCCCTATACACATAGCAGTTTTATAAATACTCCTCCGGCTCTTCAAATAGAGCATGTCGCCACAGATCCCGCCGCCGTAGTCTGCGACCTATCTCTGCAGTGGCTCAAGCCTAGCTTCGATCTCTGAAGTAGAGCCCTCGAGCACACTGCTAGTACGATACACTAACACATATCTACGTCTATCTCGGTTTTGATTTTAGAAATTCTGGTTGGTTGTGATAATTCATTTCAATAACTTATAGCACAGATAAATTCTTTATTATCAACCGATGAATTTAAAGAGACCAGTTGCTACTGATTCTACCTGATGTATTAGAATCGTACTTTCGTAAACATAAACAGCTATTAATTGTAATACCACTTTCTTTGATTTTACATTCCTCTCCTGGATATAACTTTTTTAAATCCATAAAAAGGTTGATCCACAACTTTACTTGATATTAGATGAGATTTTAGTTCTGACGGTTACAAGTTTAAGCCTTAGGTTACATCTAAGTGCATCTACCAGTATACACCTACAAATGCTCTTCGACAGATTTTCACCTTGTCGGGCAGTTGTTAAAAATATATTTTAAATTCAGTTTTTGACAATAATTATATCAGGGTTATTATAACGTTAGTTAACTAGAGTTAAAATCTCGCACACTTCTTTTTAGATGAAATCGTCTTTTGCTTATTTCATATGTCATTTCAGCAACATCACTAGAAGGTCTGACTAAAATGATGTCATTACGATTTGTTCCTTCAAAGATTAAATTAACTATATGGATTTATTCGAATGTACGTAAAAATACAGAAGCAGTGTGGGTATTTATGATCATCAGAATACTACCTTCAGTTTGGGAATTTAAGCAGTATTCGAACACGCTACCACAATTATCGTCAGCTCAAAATGCTACATTAATAATTATGACTGTATAAATCTATACATCTATACATTTGTACATATTATCGAGCAAATAATTAATCATGGCCCTATTTATATTGCGTGTGCAATAATATGAATCGGGTTAGTAACTAATTATTATTTAAACTTCATTTAGGAAAAATTATGTTTTTCCAATTCCAATGTATAAGAGAATTGTCTATGGTGAATCTGTTCTGGCAGTTTCAACCTAATCAGTGCGCAATCTAGATCACAAACTATTAAGAGTCTACCAAATGTGATAAATATTGAACTTTAAATAGGTATTAACTACGTAGACCGATTTGACTTGTTGTTATTCTTATTGCTCGGGCAGTATAAATAGTGTAGATATTTATCTGTAATGGAATACATACAGTTACGGAGATGCCGAGACCGAGGTGAGGCGAGCGCTTCACGCGAACTGTGCGCGCTCGCGAGCGGTGGTTTGCACCCGTGAGCAACGCGCTCGGGGGTGCAAGCGAGGGTGCGAGGGTGTGCGCGGGCGGCAGGACAGGGCTAGTGGGGGCGGGCGGCCGCGGCGGGCACGGGGACAGGCCGCGGCACACGCGCACCAACGTCTTATGCCTCTGCAGCAAGATCTCAGCTTCCACCTGACGACCACGTACACGATGCACGTTCAATTACCGCAAATTCCTTTATCCTAAAGTAGCCTCTGCTCGCGACTTCGTTCGCGTGGAATAGTTACTTTGGGCTAACGCTAACGCGCAACGAAAGCTCTCAAGAGCATTCACACAAATGCAAAGTTCAGCTTATGCCCCGTGGATTATACGCTTCTAAGCCTTAACTACCCAACCAATCGTCATAAGGTATATGACATTTTATATACACGTTGTCAAGGGTGTCAGAATAAGACATAGGATAACCACCACATATCATCCAGGAAAAATGTACTTTTCCCGGGGCACCAAGACGTGAAACCATAATAGACAAACAAACTCACTTTCGCATAGATTAGCGTAGTCAGTTCGGAAAAAAACATTTGTACTACTGTATTACTGTTGTAATACTATATAGGAAGGATTATTACCATATGCAGGAATGCATGTCTTCTTTAGTAGCAAGGCATAATGATGTCACTGCATCATATAGTAAACACAATACAATATAAAAACAACAACTTCAGACGAGAGATCGGCAATCCATCGATGATGTCACACCAGGCTTATTGTTATTCTGGCTAGTAAATTTGTTGATACCGAAAAGCTAGGAAATTATAAAGAGTCACATTGACAGATTTATCATCAAATGCATATCTAACTACTAAATGACTAAAGCGTCGTTCCTGTAAAATTTATTTTTTTGTCACATTAGAACATTACCGGTGTTATTACACAAGAGTTAAATACGTATTAAATACTTGCTTTAAAAAGGTTTCCTACTAAATCCACCGCGCTCGCCCGAGGCAAGTTCGCGTTATCCTTATTTCGCAAGTCTAACCTAACCAAAGCGAGACAAAAGAGCAAGATAGCGAACATTCAACGAGCGCGGTGCATTTAAAACGTTACCTTTTTAAAGCAAGTATTCAATACGTAATTAAGTTTTTTTTTAAAAACACCGTACATGTTTGATCCGGATCAATTGTGAGATGTTTTTTATTTATCTTTATTATTATAATTTAGTCATTACGACTCGACTCTTATATCTTTTTACCGATTTTATACATAATACTCATAAAAACAACATCTCTTCTATTTGTAAGAATAGATGTAAACTATTATTATCACTTATTATATCCTTTTACTTGGTTCCGTTGTTTAACTTATCGACATAATAGATTACTTCATTCTTCTATTCATCCTATTACATATTTTTGCATATAAAACAATAGCTTTTTTCGGACGTGTCTTGGCTCACTTATAAACTAAACATAGCTTGTATAACTCGTAGTTCGGTGAAGCTGTTAAGACCTTGCTAGGTCAATAGTGTAGTCAGTTCGAGAAAAAAAAATTGTATAACTATTTACGATATTTTTTTCAGTAGCTAAAACAGTAAATATCAGAGGTTAACTGAAGGTAAATATGTGTTGCATTTACCGGCATTTTGAACATTTCGCTTATAATATAAGTTTAATAATATTTAACCAATAATGTTAATGTTAATGCAAGGATACGTTTTTGTATTTCACGATAAATAAATAATTACCTGAGCCCAAAGAGAATCTCTGACCTCGGAACGCATGTCTCTGCCAAGTAATTGTAACTGTTGTATCCTGCCGGCCAATTCCTTGTCTAAATATTTCGTTGCTAACCTGTTAACGAAAGAACAATGACCTTCAAAAACTTTTCAAGCGATGATGACTTAGTTGATAACGTGTATGAGCACCGCTTCGATGGATGTATGGTTGACTCCTAGAAACTTTTTTTTATGTAATAGGAGGCAAACGAACATGGGAGTCACCTGGTGTTAAGTGATCACCGCCATCCATAGACATTAGCGATACCAGGGGAGTTGTTAGTATGTTGCCATCCTGTGTTTGTGAGGTTGGGGGAAGGGTGGAAAGAGGAAGGGGTGGGGAGAGGGGAGGGGGTGGTCCTCCGACGCTCTCACTAACCGAACGAAACGCAACAATGCAAGCATTGTTACTTCACCTAGATTTTCTGTGAAAGGGTGGTGCTACCCCGGGCGAGTTGATCCATTCACGCTGAAACCAGTAATAGCTTCAGTGTGGCTCTGTACCACCTACTAAACTGAGTAAGAGTTTTCACTGAAAGAAAACACCATAATGAATTTATAGCATGGTGGTAAGGCTTCTTCTAAGTTCGCATGTCTAGCTAATACCCCCAAGATCAATGTTAGTCGCAAAGCATTTGTTGGTGTGTTCTGGCCGTTGTGTTCGAGAGCTAGCCCTCTCTGGGTTAAGCGTGTTTGTCATCTTAGACCACCACATCGCCATTTAGTATCAGATGATATCGTGGTCAAACCTAAAACTTATAAAGTATAAAAATAACTATAAAAGATTGGTTAATTATAAACCTATATATCAGAAGACATACAAAAATTTAACAGCTTTTAAAATACGCTATAACTTAACAAAGACATTATGAGACAACAAATTGCAAACTAAAGACGTTATTAAATTTGAATATAACAAAACATTATAGTTTACGCAAATCCATTCGAATGATACTTTGCATCTATTACATAAATAAGTCAACAGTTCCAATAAACTTACATCATCATTGTTTATTAATTCAGTAGTAGGCAGCATAGCCATAAGAGCTTCCTAATGCGTGCCATTGAGTTGCGAAATAGTGTGGGAGCAAACGGTTATTATTGTTATAAACTGCACTGCAACACGAAAAATTAGTGCTTTGCAATTATTTCACTAAACCTAGAATAAACATGTTATCATTATAGAACCACAATCTATAGTTCAACATATAAATTAACAAAAGAATATAACAAATGAAGCCCATGACTTTATTGGAAAACCTAAGGAAAGAAAAATAAATGAAGATTGTGTTGTACAAAATACTTTTAGTCGCAAAGAACAATGTCATAAATTGTGTAAGAGTATTTGCTATTGTGGCAGCTATTATACCTGGCTCCGAATAGTTCCGAATGTAACGCAAGAACTGTTTCACGCAGAGCAGCGTTCTCTCGAGCGAGCTGAGCTGCTTCAGCACGTGCACGGGCTGCGTCCGTCACGTTCCCGGCCACGTCGCCTGCGTCCTGGCAACCACCTGCAGTAAAATTATTGTCATTGGACTTACCAATATCTCATAAAAATAATTAAAAAAGATAATATTATGTATTAAAGATACTTTCGTCCATCAAACAGTAACAAAATTAACCCAACTTTTTCAGAAAATCTGATACAAATATTAGGGATTCAGTCGCGAACGAATAAAAGTTGATCGACACATCTATATCGTGTTTCATAGAAAATAAAGTTCACGTGTTCGCAGGATCTAGGACTTGTCTAGTTATATTAATATACTCATACAACTGTGACTCTGATATCATCTATACGAGTGTTATAAATGTACCATTGTGCTTTTATAGGTATTTCAAACAATAATTATACGTGGGTGGTGTTTGTGCAATGTAGAGGGAATTTGCGATCTGATAAACAACTTACCAGCAGCGCGCGCCTGTACTAATTCAGCTCTCATGTCTACGAGTTCGGCCTGCAAAAAACGAAAAATAAACGTTTATCGGTAACGTCGAAATTCAAGCTACAAATGAAACGTATCGTATATCAACAATAAGTGGTGTCGATTAACACGGGCGTGATTCAGCATCGACAATAGAATTTAATCTCGGATCGAAATCAATGGTAGCGTAAATCCGAATTAAAGGGGACACATTATGGCGTGTTCGATCGACACGCCGACATGAGCACATAAATCGTTTGACTTGTGCACCCTCGCACGTGGCGTTCACGCTTGTAGTGGGTTTGAGCCCTGCGTTCACTTACTACCCCCATTCATATTACTATTTCAATTCACAGAGACCAATTCCTTGGTGATTTATTTTACTATAGAAGACAATGACGTGTACGTGTAAGAATTGGGGTATCACTATGTCCCGATTCTGTCACTAATTTAAAGGCTATTAAAACTTACACATCGTCGCTGCGCAGGGTTACTGTAATAGAATTGAACCAATGAATTTAACCGCCGTCGTGAATTAAACTATATTAATTTTAATGCGTTCTCGCTCTCGATATAACTGACAAGAAATAAATTCTATGTAGAGATAAAAGTATACATAATTAGCGAATTACCATACTGAGTTAATTTTATAAGTGATTAAATACAATCCACTGTAATAAAGGAAAATTACACCGGTAAAAATGATGGGTAGTTCATAAAATGATTAAGATAATTGCCAGCATAACGTCACCAGCCGACGCGACGTCGCCATGTGAGGATAAATCTACTTATATAAAATGTCCAACATCATTCAATGCAAATATCTGTTAATGGCTATTCATGGAAACACGTCTAGACGGTCACTGAATAGAAATATGCAACATCGACACCACTATGTTCGTAATTCTATATCGTTAATCGGTTTTACCGCTTTTATTGTTCACGGGACCATGAACTAAATGAGACCTTATAGATTAATGTCATATTGGACAAAGATAATACTTTGTTCGTCTGCATTCCACAATCCACAACTCTCTGATCTATTAATGTATTTTTAATCTCTTTAAATTCGTTTACGCGTAAAATTTCTTCGAAATCACAAATTCGTTTGAGACGATCACAAACGCAGATGAACATTTTTAAATATGCTTCTTATTATGTTCGTGTTAAAGTCGCTTTGATAAAATAGCATTTAATCAGAATCTCACAACGACATTGTGATATTAATCTATGTTTGAATCAGTTAATTCTATTCCATTTCATTTTAATTAAAATTAAGCGAACTAGAAAATATTTCATATTATAGCATCCTGTACATATTTCACCGCTTGGCAAATACCATTTTCCAAAGGGTAGACGTGAACTAAAAGTTCCTAAAGAAGTTCCTAAGAGAATGAAAATTTTCTCACGATATTTTTATTCACATTCATATCAGATATCATTATGATCTACTTGAGTGGGTAATTGAAATGCATGCGAATATTGAAAAATTCGTTAAAATGTAGCGTTGTACACTCCTCGGCATGTACAGATCAGAACATGTTGATTCCATGGCTTTGGGATTAAAATTCTGCTATGACTTAATTTTTTTATGTACGAGGCGGGCGTGGAATCGTTGATATTTCGTAGTCCAGTGAAACTGTAAAGACCTTGCCAGCTCAATAGCGTAGTCAGTTCGAGAAAAAAAAAGTTGATATGTCGATGTATAAATACTCAATATATAAAAATTAAACATCACAAATATATTTAAACTGAGCCTATTCTCAACAGATATAGATATCTCCAGATTTAAAGGCGGAAGTATCCGTATACGTTCCCACTCTGATGTATTATATATTACATGCCACCTCAAGTGGATAGATTAGGAACCATACGGCAACCGAGCATTCCTTCTTAGTTAACGCTAGTAGTAGGTATATAATAAGTCATCGAAAATACTACATAAGTCTAAAATAATATATATATATATAGTGATAAACAGCGACATAGTTTGTCATCATAGTTGAAAAAGCAATACAACAATATTTAGTTAGTTTTTGGGTAAAAAGCAAGTTGAGATTTTAAGAAAAATTTACGAATACACATATAACCGACGGCATCTTTATTTATTAATTCAAATTAAAATTAATTTTAAAGAAGCTAAGATTTTTATAAGAATAACGGGTTCATTTATGTGATTTCTTGCCGTAGTGTCATATGCCGTAGTAAGTGTGGCAAGTCGAGTAGTGCTTATATTATATTTCTATGTCTATACATAAAATATATTGCTAAGATAAAGTATATTGTGGACATAAAATAGTGTTGGGTGCGTACGTCACAAGTGGTAGAAATGAAATTGTCAAAAAGAAAGCGAGAAGAGCTTATGCCTCACTGTTCTCCAATGCACGTAGGCAAGAGACGCACTGCTCCCAATCTGCTTATACACAACATTTACCCTTTTTGTCAGACAAAAATATTGCGGATCAGAATTTTAAAGCCCTCGCAAAAGAGTTTTCACTTTAATAAACAATGCAGACAAAACCGCGAACATCAGCGAATATTAGATAAATTATAAAATTGAGAAAGTAACGTAACGTACAGTATACGATTAATAGCAACCATGAAATTACATTTCGCTTACGCCGAACGGATTTACAGCTCATAATCTTTTTAGTAGGTACAATTATAATTATAAAATTAATAACGTAATAAAAACGAAAGAACAGTAATACCGAGAGTAATTAGACGTGATCATAAATCCCTAAGGTGCCAAAACAGATTCCAGTTACTGATTTCTCACATGTACACTGATTACCTTTACGAATGCATGTAATTAAATAAATGAATATATTACATAGCATTACACCAATTAAGATGATATAATCAATCACCATTAGTTGCGCTTACTAATAGGATTTTTAATTGTCCCAATCTGGTATAAAAAATCCAATATACCATCGCAATAAAGGTGATTATGATCAATCTAAGTGTTTATTGCCGTTCTCGTTGTAAGTTCAAATCACTTATATAATAGCTACCTAATGTACATAGAAAGTTATATCTGCTTTCACAAAATAGTATTGGGGGTTTTCTCTAAATATAATCGAAAAAATTAGTTTATAATCACTGCAGTGTAAGGTTTTTGAATGATTAGAATATAAAGGTAAAAGAATGTTCTCACTATTACTTTGAATATAAGCATTTGACTTTAACGCAGTAGTCCGGTGAAGCTGTTAAGACCTTGCTAGGAAAGTGAATAGAACATTTTATATGGGAAAATGAAACTATTGTTTTTACTATGTTCCTAGCAAATTTTCCATAGAATAGAATCGGGTCTGATATAATTGAAGAACCTATTCAATTAAGGGTTTTAAATAGATAACATATATCCAAATTACTCGGATCTCGATTTATCGTGTATTTAAATTTTAATATTTTGACGGTTGTCATTGTTGGTTCGAAGAAAATTTTTGTCATTGTATTGACATTTTTTTTATAACAAAGGAGGCAAACGAGTTCGTTCGACCAGTTGGTCGATCACGTGATGTTAAGTGATCACCACCGTCCATAGACACTAGCGACATCAGGGACGTCGCAAGTACGTTGCCAGCCTGTATATGGGAGAAGGGGCAGGGGAAGGAATAGGAAAACAGGAAAGAGGAAGGGACGTGGGCCTCCGGCTCTCTAACTGACCGAACGAAACACAAAAATGCAAACACTGTTATTTCACGTCGGTTATCTGTGAGAGGGGTGGTACTATCCCGGAGGAGCCGACCCATTCATGCTGAAACCAAAAATAGCTTCAGCGGGCCTCTACCACTACAAATTAGACATATTTTAGAAGTATATTAAATTAATTAAAATATGCATTACTCACACTACTGCTTGAATTTTACACAACATATACACACATGTAAATGAAAAAGACATTTTGACAGCCGTCAATAACGGACTTCAAAAAAGGTTGTGAAGCAGGTTGCTATGCTCGACTGTATGTATTTCTTTTACTCTTACGTTCCAATTATCCTTTTTCATCCTACATTCAACAGTGATATTATAACATATAACTATTATTATAATTATTTATTTTTTTATATATTTTGTTTTAGCCTGCAGACTCTTGGTCCGCACCTTTTTTTTGCTTATATGTAGTTTTTTTTTTTTTTTTTTAACGTAAAAATCGTATTCGTGAGCATATATATATACATTATTATTATTAGTAGTTTATTAAATATTCACTGTTTAATTATTATTAACTTTTTTTTTGTTTTAATGACGTTATTTTTTTTATAGCGCTTGCATTTCCATTCTTTATGGCCATTTTTAGGTTGTAATCCACAATATCCCGTGCCGGAGCGTCCAAGGCCCGACGAATGAACCTACTTATCGCGTCGACAGTCACGTCGGTATAGTAGACACAGGTGTCGGTGTGCCTTATTTTATTTTATTTATTTTATTATTATAATATTTATAACACGACTTACGTTCCATACCTTACATACTCTTTGAATTTAACTGATCAAATTGCAGATTAATTTTATATAATATATCATATATAATAATTTTAAATCATATTATATATATATATATATATATACATACGTGATGCCAAAACTTAGTACCTCTTTTTAAGCGAGTTGCGTGAACGGTTGAACGTGAAATTTGGGATAGTTAAAGTTTATATGGGGGAGACGTGCAGAAAGCTATTTTTTTTATATAAAATGCATTACAAGGATATTAAATTAATTAAAATATACATTACTCACACTACTGCTATGAGCCAAATAATACTTTGTATAATCAAAATAAGAATTTTGTTCATAAAAGTAATCCATGACTTAGACCTCCGCTGTTACAATGATGCAGTTTAACCTGATGTAGCAACAAAAAAGAATTTATTTGCAAAAGTTAATGGTAGTATTAAAAACATATTTGTTTTGGAATCATCATTGGATTCTATTGTGTATCTATTACTTTTCCAAAAGATGATACTGAGCATATTACTATTTCTTATAGTAAACAGACTACATCTATTCAATATCACCAAGAAATACCACCCACTCATGGTGTCGTGTAAAATTAATTGAAAATTGTGCCATGGGTCGCGATAAATTTCTTTATTTTCGTAAAGTTATGTTTACTTAGAATTTGAGAGCCTTACCACATTATGTAACTGCCTGTTCTTGGCTTCAAATTTATAATTAATTTTTATTTTCATCTACTCCTACACTTTTTGTTACTTTTATACATTTAAAGACCATGGGAAATAACTGAGTAGCCATGATGAAAATCTTTGATTATAGAAGTATACTGTTGGACAAAAGAACCCTAATAAAGTTCATACTTTAAAAAATCAATGAACTATGGTCGAATGTCTTTTTTTTTTATTGAAGCACGACAATGTGACTGCACTGTGCCTGATGGTAAGCATAATACAATCCAAAAACAGTGGCGACCACCGAAAGACATATTATCCATCGCTGCTCGCCGCTGTCATCTGGCCATAATGACGAAAGTCGCCCGGTACTGGATATGCACAGGCTGATCCCGAAACGCGACGCGCAGAAGCGAGTCACTATGACGGGCTTTTTCGCCATATGCATGGTGGTTGCGACCCAGTCGGGCTGTTAAACCCTACCACCCCGCTATCGCCATTGCCTCGTTCGTTGATCAGCAGAGTGCATCACGTGCAGGTGAGGTTGGCTTGGGTGTCTCAAGTCTTAAGATGTTATTCGACACCCCTTACACCCCAAATTCTACCACTTGGCGCCCACTAGTACATAGTTAAAGCAATATTAAGAGAAAATTAATATGGGTAAGGTATAGTTATCCTTTTGCCGAAGGAAAGTATGGGCATAATTACCACGCCAGCCTATTAAGTATTGGTGATTTTAATCTCCTAGAGATCCACAATCAGCATTTTCCTACATTCTATTTATAAAGACATTTCTCGAGTTCATATTTCCATACGATGTTTACGTACTCCCTCAGTCGATAGTGTTACCAATTTAAATTAATAAATGTGCGCGCGAATTCCCAAAAATTCGGTGGTACATGCCAGCGTTCGACCTTACTGACAACGAATTCAACGAAGTCAACCCACTTGACCACCACGACTATAAATAAATTACTATGATTATACTTTTAAAATAAGATGTAAGTGTAGCGAGATAATAAGGTATGTGGGGGAGTGGAAAAATTAGAGGATGTGGACTTAACAATTCTGCGGTTCGCCTTGTGGTGTGAAAATTTTCTCTAGTAATTTCCGTGCACTATTAAATTCAATAATTATGTACCATTTACAACTTTCTAAACGCGTATAATTGTCACTCACGAGTTTTCGCGTTAATTACTTAATATTTAGAGATTTTTAACTACAACTAAAATATGAATATCGTTTTATTTCTTGCATATTATTATGATTTTCCGTATCCTTTTTGGCGTCATCAATTAACTGTATAAGGATATGCATCGAATATATCATCATCATTACCCTTATACCACCTAAGTCGGCACAACATGTTTTCTTTTTCCATTCTCTCCTATCAAATGTCATCCCAGTATTCACACCTTTTACGCACATATCATTTTTCACACAATCCATCCACACCGTTTCGGTCTGCCTCTACTCGTATATCCATCCACCATCACACTCAACACTTTTCTAGTCATATGGTCCTCATCTCTCCTCATAACATGTCCATACCATGATAACCTATTACCCCTCAGCTTGTCTGTCACTGATGTACACGTTAGTATTTTTCGCACAGTTGCCGAAGTGCGAAGATGGCATCTGTTGTCGCTCGTTGAGGCAAAAACCCAAATTGATTTTGAGTCACTTCTATCTCATCCCTTATTCGTCTCGATATTACTCTTTCCCAGGCCTTCATACTATGTGACATGAGCTTTATTCCTCGATAATTGTTATAGTTCTGCACATCACCCTTATTCTTAAAGATAGGTACTATTATATGCATGTACTATGCATCGAATATATATTATATTTTATTTATTATATTTTAATGTAATTAGTTTAAAGCATAATCGCGCATTTTTAATTCAAATAGTTTTTTAAGCGTAATTTGCTACACATATACTTCAGATTTGATTTTATGTTACGAATTGATAGACACGAGTTCTACTAAATTGTTCAATTTCCTCAATCACTGATTTCAAATTGTACTTTTGTTCTAGGATCAATAAAAAAACAACAGTCATTTTGGCCAGAAAATGTTTAATTTCCGGAAACAAACAAAAACATATATTTTAAAAAACCTTCCTTTTAATAAAGCTCTGCCTAAATAATTGTTCCCATTATAAAGACATCCTTTGTATTCGTTCGAATTTAAAAGATTTCTTGCATGATACACTGCTCCGTTAACTCGTCTGGAGAGAGTTTCGATGATGGTAAAGATTACAAAACAATGCCGATTGATTTTTAAAAGAAAGTGAATTGATATTTGTTGGGCTCTCGATCGATGGCCTCATTATCACTTTCCACAAGGTTCAATTAAAATCAATTTAAAATGAATTATGTGTTGATGTTTATTGTCTTGTCAAAATAAAACAAAATGAAATATAATTATTTTAAAAGAACCTATCGATCAGTGTCTTTCAAGATTAACATGAAGTAGTTTTATGAAACGTTTATCTTTATAGGTTAATTATACTACGTATACAAATATGAGGTTATTATTTTTCTATATTAATCACATTAAATAATGTAAAAGATTAATATAGCAGTAATATTGGACAGTCTTTCCTAACTTTTGTAAGTACACGGTGGTTACTAAGAAAAGCAAGTATAAGGTATCTTGATAAGTAGATATCTTCCATATACCTCCATCATCCGTCTTCAGATGTATAACCGAACTATGTTGAAATAACTAGCCATGAACCATTGAATGAACCATTATAACAAAAAAGCTGTAGATATGTTATCTACATGATATTTTGACAAAACAAATGGTACGATAACGCACACATACGTAAAATAATATTGTAACGGCACACTATCTTAGATAAAATGTGGAAGTAAGATCGCATATTCACAATATCGGTGATGAAAAAGAAATAGTTATATGTGGCTTAAATACGGGCGGATTGACAGGGCAGCCGTCAAGAATAAGCTAACTAACAAAGTTTTAACAAGCCGCTGTCGAAGCGCTTATGACGTATCTACAGGTTTTTAATTATAATATCATTGATAAGAACTAACTCTTTTATACATATTTAAATATCCCGAAAAACCTAACAATAAAAAAATACTATTTCTGTTTCTAGTACATTCGTAAAATACTAACTTCCTAGTCATTAAATCTTGGTATATCAACTCGCTCTAATAATATTCGCGAACGACCTTTTGCGGTGACTGCAGCACGGCTGTGGAACTCGCTTCCAGTGAACAGTTAATTAACTAACTGTCAGGACTCTTTCAATTGAATGATTCTACGTAATTTTCATCAATCTAATATCACTTATTGAGCCGAGTGTACTTTTCCATATCTTTGCTATGAAATTAGCAATAAGCTGCATTAGCTTTTCGGTAATGTTATTTAATAAACAAAATTCTCAGAACTGGTGCTAAAAGGGCCGAAGTAAGTTTTTGTAGAAAATGAAATTGTACTGCCAAGTTGTTGAAAAAGCAGAATATTTATTTGTGTTAAAAGTGTATTAGTGTAACAACAACCTCTCAAAACATTAACACTATATAAATAAACCAATATGGTTATGTGTTATCATACTGTTAAATAAAATGTTGTAAACGTTAAAAAGATTGCAATTTACTTAAGTTAAGGGGAAATATTGCATTTCACTGGTAATAAATGTACCTATAAACATTAATTACATATATCAAAGCAAAAAATTGTATCCTGCCACAAAGTAAAGGTATAATCATTCAATATCAATGCAGGTTCAATATAATATCGCCATTCTGAAAACAATGGCTTTTTAACGCCATTTAATTTGGAATTAATAGAGAGCATATCTATACACATCTTAAGTCTTTTCATGCGAACCTTTACCTACTTATTCCAAGTTAACGCTGCCCATATTAGTCTAACGAGAACGATACGCTATTTTCTCTCAAAGTTTCACACAGCTGGCAGCTTTCTAAACAAAATTGAATGAAACTCCAATGTAAAGTTTTCCTTTTTGGCAAACATATTGTCGTGAAACGTGCATTATGTGTAAAGTTCACAAAGTTATGAACAGTATATAGCATTGTATACAATGAAGATTCTACGTGCATTATCGATGGTTTGAGATTAAGTTTGTTTTGTTACTGTAAGCTTTTACTTTCTGCGGCACGGCCTGCAGCACCTGTGCCACTATCCTTGACATAAATGATTACGCACTGACACACAGCGACAGGCACATGCTTGGATATGCGATTAACTCACACCTAAAAATATAACTAACATTGTTGAGATGAAAGCTAACAACTGAGTGAACACGACCTACGCCGATTTCAAGATCATTATCGCCTGAACACGCAGTGGGCGTCCGCGTTGTTGTAACAGTGATTGTAAATATTATGGTGGATCGATGAAGCATCTAATGCAGTACTATAATATTTTATGCTACATAAAAACCATTACAATAAATGAGCAGTTAACTCCATGAGACAATGAACGCGGTTCATTAGAGACCAATAAAATGCTTTTGACATATACCGGACTCGACAATTTAAATATAAACAGATAACAAACATTCCTATTTACTTTTATCTCTTCCCTAATTAAGTCGCGAGTTATTGCGATATGCTCTCATATTTCAATGATTAAAGCGAAATACTATACTCATTCTATCGCCAAAAGATAAAGCTACCTATGCACATTATAGATCTAATGGATTTGCTAACGACCGTAAATTTAATATTTTTTTTTAGACTAAATAGCGATATGGAATGAAAAATTTATTCACTATTTGATATCATTGCGAGCATCTTAGATACAAAAGTGATAGAAATCTCCGGCGGTCGCCGCACGCGTAGCCAATGGTTGCCGCACATGCACCTGACAATTCATGCTTAGCAACAACAATAAATCTCCAATCTCTAACTCTGCGACGGCTTACATGACGAAATTTGATTCTCATTTGAATAACAGCACGGGATATCACATTTTAACAGCAACATGTATTTCAATGTGCACGGAGTCACTTGCCTTGATATGGGACCACCCTAGTTGACTAAACTTATTATTTACATATTAAACACTGCTATTAAAGATTTAGAATTTTCGTCCTTACTCATACTTTACAATATGGTGCTTTAGGGTTTATAAAACACGGAAGCAAGAATACCAATAACGGATCAAGAACATACAGGAAATCGTTCATGAACCTAAATATAACAGTACTTATTGTTCTATGTTTTACATGAGGTCGATGGTTGTGTGGCGAGCTGCGCCCTACGTGCATTGTTTATGCGTCAGACAAATGCTTCCACAATGTGCAACTCTTCATTTACATACGTCCCGGCCGGCAACGCAGTCATATCACGAAGAGACATACAACACTTGTCCTCAACATTTTCACTCGTTACCACTTTATATGCAAACTCATTTTAATGCGTTAACCGTTTCGTAGCGACAATAAAATGAATAGACAAGAAAGACTAATTGGTAGTTAAAAGCTCGAAAGTAAATTATCGTTGACTGAGTATAACTCAGTTCAGTAGATGGTCTCACGACTTAAACTGCAACCATATAGAATACGAAATTGCCTATACTTAGAGAAAAAAACTATACTGGATTATTATAACAGCCAATAAAGGTCCTTCTGCAACGGAGAGTTCACGAAGGAGGCATGGATATAATCTGGTTATTAAATTTTTCTTGATTTCAAAGACCTACAAATCTGTAATTTTATACTTTTCTACTACATTATTTTACGAGAAATACATTCTTAAATAATCTATCAATCTAAGATTTGACTGATTAAGATAAAATTACAATGTACAAAACTTTAAAAGGATTGAACCTACATATATTGGATATAGTTATGGACATGGATATTGGTATAATCACATTTCACTGGTATAATCACTCAGCCATCAGAACCCGAACGAGCGCATACGAACGAGTACGACAATTCATACAGATAAACAAGAGATACGTACAATAACGGGTGAGAATTTACCAGATAAATTCGAAACAATGGCGAGAGTTTAAGATACAGAGGTGATGGATAACCACCCAGGAAACGGATGTTATCATGCGGACCAATATGAATTTTGGATGAGATCACGACGGGGAGCTCGCTCTCGATTTGACCCATTTGATACATCTTAACAGATGTAGAGTTTTTCACTTAATGCTACACTTACAAAAGTTCGGCGGCAACGTTCTATTGAAATTTACCAGTCCTTGTAAAAGAAGTGTAAATACATATACTTATTCTAATTTGTAAAAACGTGTCACCATGTAAATCCGTCGATGGTGATTGTTGACTATCGGCAATTGTTACAGTTAGCTTACAACTTGTTAAATTTAGTTTAAATAGGTTCACGGGTTAATGCCAACAAGCGCCGCGCCGTTTTCGGGTTGTTCAGACTCAGCGCGGCGGTTAAATATACACTTATGTAGATAAAATATTACATCGCCGTATTTGTAATACAAATGATTGTTTTATCCGATACGTAACAAATGAAAATAGTCTAGCTACTGTTTATTATGTTTGACAAATGTTCCTTAGAAACATCGGATGACAATCGCACAATCTTCATTTTCTTAACGGCATACTCTATGCGAACAGGAAATCAAACTTTTACAAGAGGTATTTAATTTCGTTAAATTTAATTGGACCAGTGTATAAAACAGATATATTTTGTCAGAATAGCGTTTGATTACATGTATACTTTTACAGATTTGGGTTTCTTACTAAGCGTTTTAAATTTATTAGCTTTTCTGCAAAAAATCGAATACATGTTATACAGTTTAAAAAAAACTAAAGTATCTTTCTATTCGATACCTATAAATTAACTATTTAGGCGTGTTTAGAAAATTCGTGATAAGGCAAACATCGGACATTTATTTATGTTGCGTTTGCAATTGCATTTAGTAGTCACGAGCACAATCGCACTCGATTCGCCGGTCGCTGTCGTCGCGTTGTCTACGACAATTTTGCGACACACGCTTCTCAGAATTGAATCAATGCAATGCATGTACCGCACCCAGAATGAGGATATGCTAATGTCAGCGTTCCTATAAGTGTCTGGTGTTCAATTACCTAACCATGTTTTATTGTAATCGTGAGCGGAAAAGCATTCCTTAATTAATTATTAATACTGTGATAGTTGTGTATGATCTCACATACTACGCAGTAACAAGCTATTTGCGAAAGCTCGACATGATTAATAATTTCGTTTCAAATTACACTTGATGAGTCATTAAGTCAAGTCGAAGGGCCATAGTACATATTGAAAGCGGGTCGCTGTGATTTTTACATCACAGATTATATTATATTGTGCCTTCAAATAACTTGGAACGTTTTGATATGAAAGTTTTCAAAGGTAATGGTTTGATTTGGTAATGATTGGCATGTACCAAACAAATGTTTATGACTTTTTTAAAACGAAAATCGTGTCTGGAAACGGGTTTTCACAGTTACTAGTTATAACTTTATTTGAATACATCTTTAATAGCACCGACAGTAAGTTAATGAATTGAATGACTCGTCATAAATATCTCTCGACGTTGGCTTAAAATATTGATCGTAATGTCAATCCTATTTATAATATCCAACTGCTGAAGTGATCTACTTAGGAATTATTCGCAATAAAGTGCAAAATGGTGTCAAACCGCGAGCCAAGAATAGATATTACAAAATTAAACGGATATTAACAGATATTATCGAACTTCACATAACGTAAAGAGAGATTTGATAAAAGACTTATGTTGGTTATATGATTAGATGTTTCGCTACTTTAATTTTTACATAACTACTTTACTTTTCAATTTGTTTTGTAATTACAGACATAATACTCTATACAGTAATACGTTTTATAAGTATGTTAAGTTTGATTATGTTCTAGGAATGTTTTTAAAAGGGAATACACAAATATTAAATATACCGTTTATTAGTGAAGATATTAGGTATTTCCGTTCTTTGACCTTCCTATACGATACCAATGTTGTATAGTAAATAATAAATAGTAATATCAAACTTAAACCATAAAGTCTTTTATATCAAGTCTGATCTAAAATAGGTAAATTATAAATGACTTAGTAACATAAGCCAAGTTAAAGAAATAATACCCAATTAGAATTGAATAGTTAATTCATATTATGTGAACTATGTGTGTGAATCAACTCAATAAAATTTATTCAAAGTTTCATGTGACCGCAGAGTAGAGGCCAATAAAGTATATACTGCCTTCATTCTACAAGTAAATTCAGTTTAATGCTATATAATCTAGTAATACGTATATACGACATCCAAGTGAGATGTGATCGCATTTCCTGTCATAGTCGATTCCGCACTCAGTGCGCACAATAATGTTAGGGATTGGATCGCAGATAAAAGGCAGGAAACAGGTTTACGTGGAACAATGTTTGCGGTCACGACGTCGGGAGTGTGGTGGTATGCTTCATCGGACCACAAAATGGACCACAACCGGCTATCCCGCCACCGACCGTGCTCTCATCATTTGCGCGAATCGCGAAACCACAAAACACGAGATCATTAATGTACCCATCACCCTGTATCATATAAGCGATTTATATAGGAAAATACAATAGAAACAACTTACTATATTTTTCATATTAAACGACCTATCGCAGTGAGTTATATATGGTGTGTATTAATTATATTATATAATCATTAAATCATATTTAACAAAAACCAAAATTTCCCATTACATACATAAAACTGAAGCCCTATTATAAGTATGGTGTACCGAACTCTTATTTCGTTAATTATACTATAGAAAGGTAAGCCAACATTTTCTTCTTTGAAATATTATAACATGCGAAAATTAGCTTATCGGTGACACTAAGTCTATTGTCTCTGAAATAATAACAAAATATATATCATAGAGTTTACATACTTTTAAAAACGGATGTCCAAACAATCCTCTCTAAATATAGATCTAAATAATACAGAAGGCAAGGAAAAAGGTAAAATGAAATATGTATATCATACAGCGTACAACAAATGTATTCCGGACACAAAGGTGAACACTAAACTGTTACAAATTCTATTGTGTTTTTTCCATTAGTACAGTTTTAAAATACACCGTGTTTAGATAAGAATTTGGGGGCAAAGCAACCATTTGTGCAAATGTGAATATTTGTATCTCATCTATTGAATGGTCACGTACGTTGTGCTAAATCCTGGTCGACCCACACGCATTTAACTAATACGAAAATTACTCGGTCTTCATTCTTACCACGTCTACACACTAAATGTTAGAAGGCGTAACAAAGAGGTTAATCGACATCGATATTTTTTCAGACGAAGTAGGTAGTTTTCGTCATATTAGCAATGCGTTTAAAAACTTATATTTACTTCATACATACCGAAAATACCTTGTGCTTTCATTTAAAAGTATTATCACGCATCAGCTATTTGAATCGTTAGATTTCAAAATTACCTATCATACCCCATTTTAGCCGTTCCTAATATTTTACATTATTTTTGAAAATCTCAAATTTTGTTTATATAAAATATGAAGGTCATAAGAAAGAGAATAAAAACCTTATGGGCGGCAAAATTTGAACTTGTACGTGTATAAAAACTGGTAATTAAAAAAAACGTGTTATATGTATACGTGACTAAAATTGGATTTAGCACATTTTAAAATCTAACGACACATTTATACAAAAACGATATTTAACGCAAAAATTTTACTGCTAATTTATACAAGCTTCATATAAAGAACTCGATGTATTTTTTGAGTGTTCACAAAAAAAATAACTTGACAATACATGAAAGAGCATGGCATATCTAATAAATTTGGAAGAAGCCAGCTTATGCAGAAACATTCTGTGATCAACCATTTGGAAATCACACACTAGAAAAACCAAAGTGCCTTACCATGCTACTACATGTTGTGTAAGGTATTAAATATTCAATTTTATAATTTTACAAGCTATAAAAAAATTGATATTTTTATATTTTATAGGTTCTAGACGTGCAAGGTTCTTGCTAATGTGGTCTAAGATGATAAACATGCTTAACTTAGACAGGGACTCGCTGCCGGAACACTCATATAGGTACTTTGAGGATAACAGTTAGTCAAGTGGGTTTAAAAAAGCCCACCACCATGCTATAGTTTCATCATGAATCTCCATTAATCAAAAACCACACTCAATATTTTTATTATAACACGTAATCATAATCAGCAATCTCATTATAAAATAATATGATTACAGTGCAGAGACGTAATGCAAATCTAAGATTATTAGTATCCGATTAGGCCTCCCACGGCAGCGGCTCAAGCCTAGGTTCGATTCATCGGTAAGGAGCCCTTGAGTGCGTTGCTTGCGCGATACGGTGACACACAAATATACATCACTGCTACAACACTACACGATCACCCCCGCACACGTGCATACTACACGCTTACACATGAAAGTGGAAGGGTTTACTTTTTTCCCTTATCGAACTGAAAAATTATCAGTTTTCCGATAAAAAATATATGGAGTTATTGAGGCGTGTATGCTTGGTACACATATACGTTTCCACAACTCATACATATACAAATAATTAGGTAGGTTAGCTAAAATAGGTCGCGATTTTGCATGCAACAGACAACAGCCAAGCCGAGGTGTGCAGTGCACCCTAGAGCTGGTTGCTAAAATAAAATCGGCTGAGTGCCTTAAGCGCTCGCCTTAGTAGTCCGGTGAAGCTATTAAGACCTTGCTGGGGCAATAGCGTAGTCATTTCGAAAAAAAAAAAAACTATTATTAGTTCTCACACGTAACAATTATCGGCTGTCGATATTATCTATTCAATGAACATCGTTTAGTCTGTCGATTGCTCACTGATTCAATATTATACTCTAAACTTTATTGTTGCGAGATTCCTAATATATAGCAAACTTTAGAATGAAGATTATCCGATACTAGCCTATATCCGCGACTTCGTTCGCGTGGAATAGTTACTTTGGGCTAACTAACACGTAGCTTTCAAAAGAAAAAAAAAACCCGATTTTTAAACATTGTTCATTGGTCCTCCGCTCTTATTGGCCTTAGCGTGATGATATATAGCCTACAACCATCCTTGATAAATAAGCTATATAACATTGACATCATTTTTCAAATCGGACCGGTAGTTGCCGAGATTACCCACTACAACGTCACAAACTCACAAACTTAACCTATTTATAATATTAGTATAGATAGTATAGATTAACCATTATATGGACCGTTTATTTTGAAAGTGGTGTAAGTACATTTTTGAGAAAAATGAGCTATCACGTAATTCATGCTTAATTTAATGTAATATTTTTTTATACATAACTAGTCCGTGTTTAATTTCTCAAAAATAATCCCATATTTTGTACAACTTAAAATAGGTCGGTAAATGAAATTGCATAATCATCGATTATGAAAGTGGTGTAAGTCCAATTGACAGAGGTAGGTGGCATAGCAGATGGATGCCGATCAGTGTTTTGTTATTTTTCATTTATTTTATACTAGCTGTGTCCCGCGGTTTCACCCGCGGACGATTTGCATTGTTTCCCCTCCTTTTTTAATGTAGAAAACAGGATAAATTCATTTTATATGAAATGAAACGGGAGAATTTCATTTCAACAAAAAATCTCCAAAATGCAATTAAAAAACAGATAAAAAATACTAATGGGGAACAGGTCAATTGGTTGCAAATATGTTAGTTGAGGTTCCTCAAAATTGCACCATATATACCATTTTTTATAAAACAACGATGACGGACGCAGAATTTAAAATTATCAATTTATTACCTCTACGTCCTGGAAGACCGTTAAAATTTGAAAAAATCGCCCTGGAGCCTTTGTACCAAAATGTCAGATCTATTACGTACGAAAAATATAAAGACATGAAGCAGCTACTATCCTATATACCTCCGGTGCATCATGCATATTTTGAAACACTACCACATGCAGAGCATAAGTAAATTCTTGTAATCAGTATCTTGTAATGACAATGTAATTGTCGTCTAAAATAATTTTTTATGTGTTATTATGCGTACTTGTAAACAAAATTATATTAAAATGAAGTATATTTTAAGCGATATTTGATTTTTCAAAATTGAAATTAAACGATTTTTAAAATTGTCTAATTTTGAAACTGGTATAAGTCCTTTTACAGCACATAAATATGTGTTATCGTAGTGTAATTAGCCAAAAACAAATTTATATAAACAAATTAAATGTTGATAAAAGAATGGAAACAATGCCAGACCTCATATGATTTGCCAGTATTTTTAAATCAACAGATATAGTAACCTTTAATTTTCTCGAAACAAAAGAAAATGGACTTACACCACTTTCAAAATAAACGGTCCATATATCGACATTTTTTTTTATTTAGATGTATTTTAATTAAATAACTTATCTCTTTTACGTAATTACTGACAAATAAACAAACTTGTGTCTTTTGGTTAAATCAATTTTATTAGTATCCCTGACCATTCGGTAATTCCCCAATGATAATAAAAAACAAATAAATACCTAGAATTATACGGATTTCTCTTTGGTCTAAGGTAAACAATTAATTTAAAGTGCTATACGGTGTTCCTAACCACAACATTATGCATAATTTCAATTTGCTTTAACTCTAAGCTACGACTTAAATATGCACACACAATAACAACAATTGGTCGTCATAAAGAAATATTAGCATAATGTACAATAATGCAGGCTTAGCAATAGAAATATTATACGTACAATTATCATAAAGCTTAGCTATTTTGAAAACTACAATATTTTGATTCGAAACTTTATTTGCCGTCTTTTATTTTGTACACCTCGAATAATAACAACAATAAATAATAATACTTACTATAAAAAAGGACAGCTGCAAAATGTGCAAATTTAAAGTAATTCCTATAAACCGTACTATCATAAAAACCTAATAAAACGAAAGAAATACATAAATAGCAAAACTAATTAAGAACTACTATAGCTTCATGGTTATATCTCAGTACGGGTTATTACGTAGAACATAAAAAAGATGTCTAGAACTTTCATTTACAGCCTGATATTCTATCGAAACTTCTAGATCTGGGAGTACGTGAAACCATTAAAAGTACGTACGTAAACGTTGCGATTTGTGGCAACAGCAATTGTAATTACATGCTGTTGTTAAATAGTGCTTTCGTATTAAAATCCTGGTTTAATTCGTCGATCAACAATCATTGTGCCGCATTAAACGAGTCGTTGTACCCGTGCGTATGTAAGTAGGTAGACGATTATAATTAATCGGTTAGAGTTGCTCCTGAAACGTGCGGCGAGCAATTCCCACGAGACACAGAGAGGCAGACCTGTCGTATTACCATAAAGAGCGACTATGTCAAAGCGTGACCGAGTGTATCCATTTCTGCAAACGTTACAGACGCGTTAAAATGATGTTTTATGTAAGCTCGAACCTTGGCCGGTTTACTTCACGCTTCATCTCACCGTTTCAATGCGCCTTGTTTATTTTCCTAATAGAATACGCACGCATGACATATGAACATGGATGAATACCAATTATAAGCTTTTGTGTGTATCAATTAGTATAATCCATATGAAGAATACGTAAAACGAAGCTGATTAAGCTGTGAACGTGGCCGTAGTAGCAAAATAATGCCTAACCTGTCGTTCACACGGCCGGCAAACAAATTGTAATCAACGTTACAAAATTCATTTATAGCTGACTTTACACAGTAGAAGTACTATGAAACAATGCACGTAATTAATTTGTAGGTGGTAGAGTCACGCCGAATCTATTACTGCCTTCAGTATGAATGGGTCGGCTCGCCCGGGGTAGTATCACCCGACCCACAGAAAACTGACGTGAAGTAATAGTACTTGCGTTTCATTCGGTCAGTGAGAACGCTGGAGGCCCGCCTCTCCTCATCTTTCTCCTCTCTTCTTCCCTTCCTGCCGCCACCCCCATCTCCAACACAGGTTGGTAACGCACTTGCGACTTCCCTGGTGTTATAAGTGTCTATGGACGGTGGTGATCACTTAACATCAGGTGACCCACCAGTTCGTTTGCCTCCTATGCTATAAAAAAAAGTCGCGATGAATTCGATATATTACATTGAGTAGCCTATCCAGAAGCACTCTTGATAGAGAGTAATATCGTAACTCTTTTATTATAGCGTTCCTTTTTATGACTTCGAGTTTTAAAGACATGCCGCGATTATTCTTTAACGAGGCATTCCACTTTATGATCGAAAAATACTAAAGACAATTATTGTTACCCGTATGTTATATTAACATGCAAAAGTTGTCTAATCAACATTAGTCAATTAGCCTTTCTATCTCGGTCCCAACTAATATATACTAATATTATAAAACTGGAGGGTTTGTTTGTTTGTTTGGTAAAACGCGCTAATCTCAGGAACTACTGGTCCGATTTGAAAAATTATATCACTGTCTGATACCTCATTTATCGAGGATGGCTATAGGCTTTATACATATCATCACCAATGAAAAATGTTTCCAAATCGGGTTATTTTTTTGCTTTTGAGAGCTTCCGCTGCGTGTTAGTTTGCCCAAAATAAATGTGGTGTCGTGGGACACCAGGTAGGAACGAAGTTCCTTCGGCTAATGTAGAATCGACAAAATTTGCAATAAAAAAATCGTGCTCAGTTTTATGTAATCTTAATTCAAATTGTCAATTAAAATAACAAAATATGTCTCTTTATTTTTCTTTGACAACATAAAATTACATAGAAATAGAAATCATTACAAAAAAGGAGAAAGAGAAAGGTATTATACACTACTCGCTTGTGTATACGACTGTCGCGCCTGCGCACGTCTCATTTAACGGTTTTTTCCACGCACTTTTCGTTACGGTTTTACTATCAAATTTTTTTCAGTTCGGTCGCGCATCAAAGTGCCTATCTCCTCCAAGCCTGCCGTAAGGAACTTCGTTCCATCTATTCCACGCGGACGAAGTCGCGGGTAGAAGCTAGCATTATTATAAATACGAATGTAAGTTTGTTT
This sequence comes from Antheraea mylitta, assembly GCA_014332785.1. Lineage (NCBI taxonomy): Eukaryota > Metazoa > Arthropoda > Insecta > Lepidoptera > Saturniidae > Antheraea > Antheraea mylitta. Next base: position 280,608 of record JACEII010000038.1, on the reverse strand, counting down.
GTTTATTAGGCTTCCACACCTTGATTATTCAACCGATAATCATGAAATATGGCATAATCGTTGCCAAGAGTGCGTACAGAAAAAGATATAATTATAGTAACTTTTATTCAAAGAAACATCTCAAAGGATAAATCAAATCTACACGAAGATGCGAGCAGAAGTTATTCTTGTACAAGTTATAAATATAATAATTTTTAACATACTCCTATATTTATTTACAACGTCCGAGGTAACTTACGAAAAGTACTTCGTATGAGTCTGAATAAAGGGATCATACTGTTTTAAGCTGATATAAAAATGAAATGTTTGCAGGAAATTCATTAAGACATTGTTTCTGTATTATAAACAGAACCAATAAACCGTAGTGCAATATCAATCAGGAAATTCGTATCTCACTTTATGAGGACTATAAAAACAAGGTGGCTTATCAGCAGAAAGCGCTGTATAATATGAAATATGAGTTATTGTAAATCACCGTAGCAAATGTGTTGAACGTCTAAAGCTCCGGTACTATCATAAACATAAAAATTGCACACAGTATATAGTATTGGTGCTTTGGTATATTCCTTATATTGATAAATTACTGACAATTAGCCAGGAGCTACATCTCGTGATATCTAGGTTATTACTACAGAAGAAAGAGCGCATTTATTAACTTTTACAAATGAATTTTGACAAAGGTTTTAGGCAGAATACTTAAAATATTTGAAAAGTTATATATGCTTATTCTTTAAGAGGATTAGTGATCTTGAAATAGGTATTAAAATATAAAATTAACTAGCTGACTCGAGCAACTTCTTCTGCGTGAAATGGGTTACCTACCGCTTGCAGTTAATTGTATTTCAATTACTACAGCGACTCCCACCGTTTCCAATTCTGAAGCGTAAGAATTCAAGGATTCACTCAAACACATACCTAGTTGGTTTAGTAAATGACATAGGCAAATATGGAAGTAATTTCCATGGGACAGACAGACGTAGCGCCAACAACATCTATACTATAATAAAACTGTAACAAGTCGAAATCTGTACATTAAATATTTTTTTAAAATTTTAATCAGGGTAGACTATGTTATCGATATAGAAGCCGAAAATAATCTTTTTACAATTTTTGTCTTTCTGTCTGTCTGTCCCTATGATCACGCATCACTCTGAAACTACTGAACCAATCTTGACGAAACTTGACATAGTGATAACTAATACTACGAGATTACATCAAATATACTTTTTGTCCTATAAAACGCAAAGGATTCTCCAGGATAAAGGATTAAAGTCTAGAATCTAAACCCGTATTACTCTGAAAGTACTGAACCAATTTTAACGAAATTTTACACAATAATAACTGATATTACAAGGCTACATCCAGGATACTTTTTGTCTCATAAAACACAAGGGGTTCTCCAGGATAACGAAAAACAAAAATTTGTAGTTAACGTAATTAGACTTTTTTGCGACACCTTCGTACAAGAGCCGGCAACGTTGAAAGAACAAGAATTTTAGAATACCTGGTTCTTTAATATATCAATATATATATTTTGTATCATAGGAGGCAAACGAACAGGTGGGTCACGTGATGTTAAGTGACCACCACCCTTTATAGACACTAGCAACACCAGGGTGTCGTAAATGCGTTGCCAACCTGTATATTAGAGGAGGATAAGGGAAGACTAAGGAGAAAAGAAGAAGAGAGGTGAGCCTCCGGCACTCTTACTGACCAAACGAAACACTACGATGCAAGCACTGTTATTTCACGTCGGTTTTCTGTGAGAGGTTGGTATTAGCCCTTTCCCGAAAGGACACTTGGTAGCCGGTTAACGTTGTATTTTTAATGCTTATTTTGATTTAATTAATTTTGATTTATGAATAGGTTTAGGAACATTTTTTTTCAGTAACTTTTAAACACAATTAAAAGCGTGAATTTATCACAGTCAGACACTTTTACTATAAACAATCATATATATACCCGCTGATATATTTAATAAATAAAAATGATAAATTTCAAAGCAATTATTTTTTTTAGCAAAGAACAAATTTCATTTTATTAAACATTATTGATATTAAGATCTCACCATATACAATGAAACAACGATAAACGTAAATGTATGACTTGGGATTGACGCCATCTTAAATAAATGCGTCGATTATCAGGCTATACGAAACCGAAATACCTTGGGTCGGCGAGGTGAAATATCTCGGCGTCACTTTAGACAAACACTTAAATTTCGATTCACACACATATAGAGTACGAAACAAAGCCGTTTTGGCATTTGGTCGTCTCTATCGTTTGCTTTATCATAAGAGTAAAATGTCCCCTAGACATAAACTCACTTTATATAAAACTTGCATCCATCCGATTATGACGTACAGTTGTTCGGTATTTGCACATGCGCAAAATCGTATTCAAAAGTTGCAGGTTCTCCAGAACCGAGCCCTACGTAAAATCACCGGTGCCCCATGATACGTCCGGAATAAGGATCTCCACGGGGACCTGAAGATGCCTTCTGTCTGGGCGTATATAAAATCACTCACACGTAGTTATTTCGAATAAGCCGCGAATCATCCCAGCCCTTTAGTGGTATCCGCCGCTAACTATGAACCCGTACCCAACGCTGCGCAGTATAGAAGACGAACGCGACACATTTTACTGACCCTCCTGATTCAATCACGTCAGCGAAAGATCAGTATCAGCCTATCTCTTTAAACAAAGCGTGTTCACGCCCACGCCCGCATAACCACAGATCACGCCGCCGTGGTCTGGGGATAAATTTCGCTCCCGCATACCAGATTAGGCCTCGCTCGGCAACGGCTGAAACCAAGATCCGTTCCCTCGGCGGGGAGCCCTTGAGTAGGCTGCTCACGCGATACAGTGACACAAAACTTTACATCACTGCTACAACATCACCTAAACACACGTGCACGCCTACACGCTTACACGCTGTTTTTCTTTTGCAGAGAAATAAACGACAAAGAGTTCTACCCTTATTTTTCCCTATCCTATCCTATATAGTTTAGAGAAATTTTTCCGACACAAAATACATATAGGAGTTGTTGAGGCAGGCATGCTTGGTACAGATGCATGTTTCAATAACTTATATACGTATATCTAGATAGCTTAGCTTAGATTAGCTCAGATAGGTCGCGATTTTTGCACAAAACAGGCGACAGCCCAAGCGAAGGTATGCCGTGTACCCTTGAGTTGGTCGCCCAAACATCCCAAGTCGGTTGAGTGCCTTCAGCGCTCGCCTCAATAGCTCGGTGAAGCTGTAAAGACCTTTCCAGGTCAACAGCGTATACATTTCGAAAAAAAAGCGTCGATGACATACGCTGCCACAATTATCGCTATCTTTATCGTGCAGCCAGTGCTGCACTAAACTATACCTATAGCTATATTCTATACACATATTATTTTTATAGCAATAAATCGATCTAAATATTGAGTTAATAAATGAATTAGTGTGAAAGATGAAATTTGTACTTATTTATATCTAAATATAGTAATAATTAAATTACTGCTATTCTAACATGGGTTAAGATTACTTTTATTTTTATATCCAAAAAATTGCATCAAGCACATTATTGTCAATACAATAAATGTCTTTCAATAATAATTCCATTTTAATAACGTTTCAAAGTTAGTGAAAAAAAACATCCTAAAATTATTTAAAAATCAATATTTTTGTCTGTAAAGGTACGATATGCACAAATAAACGCGACTCTTACCGGCAGCCAGGTACCCCGTTGTTCGGATGAATATAATATATAAAACAGGCTTGATTGATTCATACCGGTATGGCCTCTGCCTATGTAGGTAATTTCGCCAATATCCAGTGTGACAAATACACGATATAAATGTAATGCCAAATATTTAGTGTAACGACGTAGAATAATCTACAATAGAAACATATTAACATGGCTAAATTACCAAAAGGTGATAGGTACTATGTTGTGAGTGGTACAGAGATTATTTATAAAAATATATTAAAAAAAAAAATTAAAATACGTTTTCGAAACAGTTTATAACTCTTAGACAATAGTTTCAAGCAAGTGACAGTTGACGTTTCGGCGCGATGTTTGACGCTTCGAAACGGTGTTCATATATTTTTCTTTTGAAGATAGTTATGAGAAAGTAAGTGGTAGAGATGTTTATTTAGTTTTATGTAGGTTACTTTTTATCTTCCTTGATCCTGGTAGATATTTTTTTCTTCTCGAAATGACTACGCTATTGACCGAGCAAGGTCTTAACAGCTTCACCGGACTACAAACAACGGAGTGGTAGATGATGCTACGAAAGGGTACTAGGCTTCTTTAAAAAAAAATCACATGTAATCTGGTAATGTTTAAGTTAATCCGTGGATAGTTTGGATTCACAATTGGAAACGGTAGTTTTGGCTGCAATCGGGAATCAGTTTTGTTCAATTTTTTCATGTTTACAAATACAATTGAAACCAGTGATAACCAATTTGGTGCAGACGAAGTTGCACGGGTCAGCTAGTTCTGCAATAATTTTGTTTTGTTGGAAATACGAACGACCGTTGAATCATCTGTATATTATTCATTCAAAAATACTAAAATCGCGAATAGAAAATGAAATTGTCGTATTAGGAAGGTTATAATTTGGGAATATTTTCGATGACAAATAAAAAAAAGACAAAAAGAAAAATTGGCAATTTAAAAACAAAAAGTCTGGATAGTGATACCCAAATGACCTATAGGTATAGAATATACTTTATGATCTATTCTAATAACTACCAAATATATATTTTTATATATACCAAATATATATATATTAATACGTGAAGCAAAAAACTTGTACCCCTTTTTAACCTATTTCCTCTTAACGGATGAACTTGAAATTTGGCATAATTAAAGTTTATATGGCGGAGAAGTGCAGAAAGTTATTTATTTTATATAAAATTCATTAGAAGTACATTAAATTAATTAAAATAAGCATTACTCACACTAATGCTTGAAGTTTACACGACATAGACACACATGTAAATAAAAAAGACATTTTGACAGCCGTCAATAATTATGAACTTCAAAAAAGGTTGTGAAGTGTGAAGGAGATTGCTATGCTCGACTGTATGTATTTTTAACTCTTACGTTCCAATTATCATTTTTCATCCTACATTCAACAATAATATTATAATATATAACTATTATTGTAATGTTTATTATTTTTTATCGTGAACTCACTTAAATGATGATTTAATAAAAAAATGAGCCACATATACTTTGTATAATCAAAATAAGAATTTTGTTCATAAAGTAATCCATGACTTAGACCTCCGCGGTTATAACGTTGCAATTCAACCCCATGTAGCAACAAGAAAGAATTTATTTTCAAAAGCTAATGGTATTATTAAAAACATCTTTGTCTTGGATTGACCATTTGATTGTATTGTGGATCCATTACTTTTTCAAACGATGATACTGAGCATATCACTATTTCTCATAATGAACAGACTACATTTAATTCAATATCACCCAGAAATACCACCCACCCATGGTGTCGTGTAAAATTAATTGAAAATTGTGTCATGGGTTGCGATAAATTTCTTTATTTTCGTAAAGTTAAGTTTGCTTAAAATTTGAGAGCTTTACCACGTGATTTTTGTTTCAAATTTATAATTAATTTCAATTTTCATTTACACACAGATTTTTTAAAATGTTTATATAATTAAAGATCATGGCAAATAACTGAGTAGTCATGATGAAAACCTTTGATTATAGAAGTATACCCTTTCACAAAAGAACCCTAATAAAGTTCAAACTTTAAAAAATCACATAACTATGGTCGAATGTCGACCACTGGGCGCCCACTAGTACATAATAATCGGTGTAGCCGTTTCGGAGGAGTCGACCACAAACACCGTGACACGAGATTGTTATATATTAGTGGATAACTACTATGATTACAGTTAGGAAAAAAACAACAAATAAGTCAGTGAAGGAAAATAATGCGGAAAGAACGTTTAGAGCGATTATATATAATTGAATGTGTTAATTATAAAGTATTATCAGAATATGTCGACTTATAATTAAGCGTAAAATACCAACCAAATAGGTATGCAAATGTTCCTATATCTATAATCGTACAAAATATAGAAATAAGTCATGGCGTTATTTAATTAAACAGTCATGGATTTTCATTATAATGAATGTTATTAAATTTTACGGTACGCTCGTTAAATAGTACTTATTTATTACTATGATATTGAGACCGGACGTTCGAAGACATTTACAACAAGCAGTTGATTCCTTTGTCTGATAACGGACTTCATAATATATCAATTTATACAAGGCGACACTTCGTCCTCTACCTACTACTTGCTATTCAATTAAAATATCTTGCCCATTAACTATACAAGACAGGAGTATAATTTTTTACGAGTATCTGTAAATACTAGGCGTTACTAGTGACAAGTATTATAGATAACATCAATAACTCAGCGATAATTGAAATAAATTGTCAACACACTGAGCTTTCGGTTTGGCGATAAAGTCTTATATGCCGTTGATTTAATGTGCATATTTTATCAGGTACATATATAGAGGCAACACTTAAATTGTCATATGAAGTAACCTCGAGTGTTAAGATAGTATTTCCATTCCGAGTTTATAGGTCAGTAACAATTTACGAGTTTATTTTAGTATTATGTATTCTACATAATAAACAGGTTATATAAGCAGTGGCAGTGATTAATGTCGTCTTCACTAGAACCTTACGTGATTAAATGTTTACGATTACTAACTAAAGTTTTTATTTTAAAATTCCATAGAAATCTTCTCATGTGTGTAATTTTATATTATCTTAACTAAATAGGAGCACTTAAAGAATAATGAATGTACAATTACAAATACATATGTACGTATGTACAGGTTCAATTTAAAAGTTGTAATATTCAGAGCTATCTCAAGTAATTACAATGACAATTTGTGCAACGTACTATAATGACTCAGTAATATCGAAAGTGTTAAAAGGCCGTAACAAATCACAGTTACAATTTCTAGGGCACAAAACATAAAACAGCAATTTGAACAAAGTTGTAAACTTAATATTAGCGTAGACAAACTTAGGGCTATAATTCAACCCTGTAAAAGTAACGATACTCAATACGATAACAAAACTCAAACACGAACTTTCTAGAGCACGACTTATAAATCAGACTCACTATGGAGAACGTGATAAATTCACCAATAACTTACAAGTACCATGGCAATGGCCAATACATACCAAACATCATACGATGGCCATAATCAATATTATTATTATAGTAAATAGGAAAATCATTCCATAAAACGAATAGGTTCGTAAATTGATTTCGTGCGTTACGACGTGTGCCGCCATGTTCAAGATGGCGGAATAATGTTCCGAAATAAACAGTAAATACGACTTTTTTTTTTTTAAATAGCAAATCCAATTCTAATTATAAGAGCACCTAGGGAGTGTACATCTTAATTATGAGTCATGTAGCTATAAATAACATGATTACACATTCTGACCACTCCGGGAAACAGGACCACAGTGTTTATTTATTTAATAATACTCTTGTGATTCTACCGACAATTGACTTGCGAAGAATTAATATATGCAGCAATTTGTGTCTTAATAAATTTCATTTTCGCAAATATTTCGACGAATCATTCATATGTGTGAATTTAATTGATACTTGTGAACAGACTCTATACATTACTTACTATTTGTCCCTATTTTCTCTTCTATAAGTTAAATACCACTGTTACTTGCTACTCGCTAGGAAATATGAAACACTCAACTGATAAGATAACTTGTTACGACTATCGCGGCTGTTATTAACAGAAATTAATATATCAGGGCATCACAGATAAATTTTGATGATGAATGTAAATAATGAACATGTCAAAAATACTGAACGTATCGGGATATGACCATACTCATTCGATACAGAATTTTTCTTAGATAGTTATTATTTCTGTAGTTCGGGTTCGATTTGCCATTTTTTCTAATATCGAACGAAGGTCGAATGAGACCAGTAGAAAGCGGGATTCAGCAAGTAATCACATAAAAATAAAAACGTTATAAATAACAAAGAAAATGATTATTATGCGCATCGAGCCGTCTCATCCGTGCATGCATATTCCAACGGAATCGAATGACAAAATGAAACCCATATAACGTGTCGGAGAGTAGGCTCTATGATCAGCGCTGCACTCACATTGGACACGCTCCGAGATAATTGAAAATCAAAATTGTCTAATCTGGCGTGTGACCACGACACTGCCTCGGATCAAGTTTATCGCAATTCATAACTCGAAACTTATGCAGCATTTTTATCATAAATTTATTTATTATGCTAACTTATTATACACTAGCTGACCCGTGCAACTTCGTTTGCACCAAATTGGTTATCACGCGAAAAAATTGTTTCTTTTTTTTATCGAAGCACGGCAAAATGCCTGCACTATGCCTGATGGTAAGCACAGTACAATCCAAAAACAATAGCGACCACCGATTCACCGACCAGCGATTCACTATTACGGATTTTTTCGTCATGTACATGGTGGTTGTGACCCAGTCAGGCTGTAAAGCCCTACCACCCCGCAAATAAAACTGATACCCGATTGCAGACACAACTACCGTTTCCAATTGTGAATCCAAACTATCCACGGATTCACTTAAACATATACCCAGATTACATGTATTCATTTTTTAAATAAACCTAGTACCCATTCGTAGCGTCATCTACCAGGATCAATTAAAATAAAAACTAACCTACATAAAACTGAATAAACATCTCTACCACTTACTTTATCATAACTATCTTCGACTTGTATTAAAACCTTTTTATACTCCATTGTATTAAAGAAAAATATATGAACACCGTATCGAAGCGTCAAACATCCCGCCGAAAACGTCAAATGTCACTTGCTTGAAACTATTGTCTAAGAGTTATAAACTGTTTCAAAAACGTATTTGAAATACATTTCCAATATATTTTTATAAATAATCTCTGTACCACTCACAACATAGTACCTATCACCTTCAAACCAAGCCAGTTTTATACATCAGGTTCAATCCCTCGGTAAGGATCCCTTGAGTGCGTTGCTTGCGCGATACGGTGACACACAAATATACATCACTGCTACAACACTACACGATCACCCCCACACACGTGAAACACATGAAACACTGAATGACGATGAATGAAACATGTTACACATGAAAGTGGAAGGGTTTACTTTTATCCTTATCGAACTAAAAAACTCTCAATTTTCCGATAATAAATATATGCAGGAGTTGTTGAGGCGTGTATGCTTGGTATACATATACGTTTCAACAACTCATACATATATGAATAGTTAGCTAGATTAGTTAAGATAGGTCGCGATTTTGCATGCAACAGGCAACAGCCAAGCCGAGGTGTGCCGTGTACCCTTGAACTGGTTGCCTAAATAAAATCGGCTGAGTGCCTTAAGCGCTCGTCTTAGTAGTCCGGTAACTTATATACGTATATAAGTTATTGAAACATGCATGTGTACCAAGCATGCGTGCCTCAACAACTTCTATATGTATTTTGTGTAGGAAAAAATACTCTAAACTATGTAGGATAGGATAACGAAAAATAAGGGTAGAACTCTTGTGTCACTGTATCGCGTGAGCAGCGTACTCAAGGGCTCCACGCCCAGGGAACAGATCTAGGCTTGAGCCGTTGCCGAGAAGGGCCTAATTTGGTGTACGGGAGCGAAATTTAGTTCCAGACCACGGCGGCGTGATCTGCGGTTATGCGGGCGTGGGTGAGAACACGCTCTGTTTGAAGAGACAGGCTGGTACTGATCGTTCGCTGACGTGATTGAATCAGGAGGGTCGGTAAAAATGTGTCGCGGTCGTCTTCTATACTGCGCAGCGTTGGGTACGGGTTCATCGTTCGCGGCGGATACCACTAACGGGCTGGGATGATTCGCGGCTTTTTCGAAATAACTACCTGTAAGTGATTTTATATACGCTCAGACAGAAAGCATCTCCAGGTCCTGTGGAGATCCTTATTCCGGACGTACCATGGGGCACCGGTGATTTTACGTAGGGCTCAGTTCTGGAGAACCTGCAACTTTTGAATACGATTTTGCGCATGTGCAAAGACCGAACAACTGTACGTCATAATCGGACGGATGCAAGTTTTGTATAAAGTGAGTTTATCTAGGGGATATTTTACTCTTATGACAAAGCAAATGATAGAAACGACCTAAGACCATACGGCTTTGTTTCGCACTCTTTCTGTGTGTGAATCGAAATTTAAGTGTTTATCTAAAGTAACACCAAGATATTTCACCTCGCCGGCCGACGCCGGTCGACGACGCATATATTTGAGATGGCGTCAATCCCTAATCATACGTTTACGTTTATCGTTGTATATGGTGGTCAATAATGTTTAATAAAATGAAATTGGTTCTTTGCTATGAAAAAAAATAATTGATTTGAAATTTATTATTGGAACGAAGTTCCTTACGGCAGGCTTGGAGGAGATAGAGATTTTGCTGCGCGACCGAACTGAAAAAAATGTGATAGTAAAACTGTAACGAAAAGTGCATGGAATAAAACAGTTAAATGAGACGTGCGCAGGCGCGACAGTCGTATACATAAGCGAGTAGTGTATAATATCTTTCTCTTTCTCCTTTTTTGTAATTATTTCTATTTCTATGTAATTTTATGTTGTCAAACAAAAATAAAGAGACATATTTTGTTATTTTAATTGATAATTTGAATTACGATTACATAAAATTGAGCACGATTTTTGTTTCCAAATAGTGTCGATTCTACATTAGCCGAAAGAACTTCGTTCCTACCTGGTGTCCCACGACACCACATTCTTTTTTTTATTTATAAAATATATCAGCGGATATATATATGATTGTTTATAAAAAATGTGTCTGAATGTTTAATTGCGTTTAAAAGTTACTGAAAAAAATGTTCCTAAACTTATTATTGATTAATCATAAATCAAAATGCCTATTAAAAATACAACGTTAACCCGTTACCAAGTGTCCTAAATTCTGTCTATTGATATATTGATAATTTCTGTAGGTGATAGAGCCACGCTGAAGCTATTACTGGTTTCAGCATGAATGAGTCGGCTCGTTCGGGCTAATACTGCCAGAATACTTACAGAAAACCGATGTCAAATAACAGTGCTTGCATTGTAATGTTTCGTTCGGTCAGTGAGAGTGCCGGAGGTTCCCTTACACTCCCCCATATACAGGTTGGAAATGCACTTACAAATCCCCTGGTGTTGCTAGTGTCTATAGACGGTGGTGGTCACTAAACATCACGTGACCGACCTGTTCGTTTGCCTCTTATGATATAAAAAAATATATATTGATGTATTAAAGAACCAGGTATTCTAAAATTCTTGTTCTTTTAACGTTGCCGGCTCTTGTACTAAGGTGTCGCAAAAAAGTCTAGTTACGTTAGCTGCAAATTTTTGTTTTTCGTTATTCTGGAGAACTCATTGCGTTTTATGGGACAAAGAGTATCCTGGATGTAGTCTTCTAATATTAGTTATCACCGTGTCAAATTTCGTTAAAATTGGTTCAGTACTTTTAGAGTAATTCGGGTTTATATTCTAGACTTTAATCCTTTATCCTGGAGAACCCTTTGCGTTTTATGAGACAAAAAGTATATTTGATGTAATCTCGTAATATTAGTTATCACTATGTCAAGTTTCATCAAGATTGGTTCAGTACTTTCAGAGTGATGCGTGTGCATAGGGACAGACAGACAGACAGACAGACAGACAGACAGACAGACAGACAAAAATTGTAAAAAGATTATTTTTGGCTTCTATATCGATAACATAGTCTACCCTGATTAAAATTTTCAAAAAATATTTAATGTACAGATTTCGACTTGTTACAGTTTTATTATAGTATAGATATACTGCCTTATGACAGTTACGTTTCTGTGTAAACTGTCTACATAAAATAAAATTGGACTAGTGTTTGTAAACTAAACTTATTTACTAAATTAGAATTAAAGATGAGGAATAGAATATGTTAAAACGGTTTTGGAATTATTATCTATTTATTAAACTATAAATATTAAGTTCACGAAAAAATTATAATTGTATGGAACCTAACTTTAAGGGTATAAGAACTAAATATCATGTAGTGTTTAATAACAAGTTTCAAATATCTATACTAATATTATAAAGCTGAAGAGTTTGTTTGTTTGTTTGGTTGAACGTGCTAATCTCAAGAACTACCGGTCCGATTTGAAAGTTTCTTTTAGTGTTAGATATCATCACATCACATATCATCACGTTAAAACCAATAGGAGCGGAGCACTAATGAAGAATGTCTCAAAATTGGGCTATTTGTAGAGCATCCGCTGCGTGTCAGTGTCAGTATTATATGCGTTGCCATGGTAACATGATAACATTCTATCAGAAATATTATGAGAGTTTATTTTGAGTTCCTCTGTTCAAAAGTTTATTCTACGTTATTTTTAATTCTAATTTTTGATTATACGTAATACGTTGCTATCGCTAACATTTTTAAAGTCTATTTTGTGCTGCTATTCTAAAAGGTTAGTAGTAATAATATTCGTCCATCAATACAGGCGAAGGAATTTATCCATACTGCCAATTCTGAAGTTGTCAATATAGGTAGTTCTTATGTATTCTCTACCCAGTTTTCTTCTATGTCTAAAGTTAATGTAAAGGTTAAGCGCCAAATGTTCTATACAATATTTCGTAAATTTTTATCTTCTTAATTTTCAAGACCCTAGAATACATGCTCCGTGGTATTATTTTTCATTCATTTCCTTATGCACAATAAACAAACCATATTACATAAAATGCCACCAACTTAACACAATATAAAGTCAAATAACACAAGATTATGAATAAAATATAAAATCATGTCAATCATTACAGACTGAAATGCCGCCAAAAACTCCTAAAAAAATTATTCTACGTTAGTTTTGTTCCCCATTTTTGGTTTGTGATATATTACGTATTATAAGAATAAAGTGTGTGTATATAATATTAAAATAAATACTTTTTGATGAATACATATATCTGCGGTGCTACAAATATCAACATTTTTTTTAATTCTGTCGATATGTCTGTTTGTTTATTTGTTCCTGGTAATCTCCGAAACGGCTGGACCTATTTGAAAGGTTTTTTTAGAGATGACTACGCTATTGACCTAGCAAGGTCTTAACAGCTTCAACGGACTACAAGTAATATTTGAACGGGAATTTTACGGGCAAACAACTAATTAATTAGCTGTTTTATTTTAAGCTAGCAGATTCAGCAGACGATACCCGCTCTGATAATAAGACAAACTATACCTAAACCTTGCCCAAGAATCGTTTTATATATTGGTAAAAACGGTATGAAGATGCGTTTTTGATCTTATCGCGAACAGACATATAGACAGACGTGGAACACGACTTTGTTGACATTATGTTATTCGTGCATTCGTATGTGTGAAATTGACCAAAAATATGTTGTTCACTGTAGACATGCACGTGTGACGTACATTGTATTGGACTCCAAGAATAAATATAATTGGAAGTCATATGTTTATATGTGACTTAAATTATAGCAAGGTATATTAATAACTTGATTATATCAACAATATGGACATAAATTATATCTATATAATAAAAGATTTAACACATATTGTACGATAATGTATAGCTTAATATTTTCATTACTTTCTTATATGGTGTAAGTGAGCACTGAGGGTGATACATAGATAGTAGTTTAAAGTTCTAGCTATGTGGCCTATGATAAATCCCATCCCATTCGGTACACTATTAGTATTCACATATATAATGTACATGTTACCTGTTACTGTAGATGATGTGCGTGTCATACTTACAAATATTTTTGAAAGATTATAATTGTTATTTACAAATCTAATAACAATTTTAAATCCATTTAATATATTCAAAACACGCGTGCGAAGCCGAGGGTAACAGCTAGTATTTGTATAATTATAAAAGAGAACGATTATTTATTCTTGTTATCACGTGAACAGAAATGCTAATTAATCACAGCACGTGATGTCACAGCTTCCGAAACATTGTTCTGACACACACTTCGGTATATTCATGCCATGCAATACATACAAGGACTATTATTTAGATAGGTGTATTTGAATCGCAGCACCGTGTCAACCATGAGCGTATTAACGGGACCATTTCAAAATAATAAAATTTTGTGGATATAACAAACATTAAGCTAGAAATTGATAGTATTTTAGAAATATCTACGTCCCCAATATCTTGAGATTACTTAGTAGTATTTATTTAACTTAGTACTAGCTTTTGCTCGTGGTTTGGCTCACTACCTCTACCCCTGTAACCTACGGGAAAAGTTTACTTCTTTATTAAAAGTACCCTATGCCCTTTTATGTACTCCAGAGAACGTACTTATATGCAAAACGTAACAAGCACACAAAGTAATTCATTTTCGCTTTTATAATATTATTCAGGATCTAATTTGACAAGTGGGTCATTTAATGGGTCGGCAATTGTATCTACAAAGACACGAGAATATATGCTTGCTAAGTGATTTTCAACTGGACGCAAGGATGACTATTATTATATGCTATAGTATGTTTTGATTATGATCTTTTCTTTAGCCCAAACTCATTGTAACACTCTGAAACAACATCGGTCGAAGCTAGCAGTGTGATCTTCGTTTCTACTAATTATTTGATATAAGTTTGAATTTTTTCGTTGATCAATAAAATGAAATTAATTCATACTTTATATTATTAGCAAAAATTAGAATGATCTATAGAAATGATTACAATTATAGAGGTCTGCAGTAGTATGTGCAATTTAATTTTGTTATATTTTTACTTATTAGACACTTAGTTCTCATCTAAAAAAGATTTGTTAGCTTAACAGCTAGTCACATAGTTATCGTAGGTGGTAGAGCCCCGCTGAAACTATTTTTGGTTTCAGCATGAATGGGTCGGCTCCTCCGGGGTAGTTCCACCCCTCTCACAGATAACCGACGTGAAATAATAGTGCTTGCATTGTTGTGTTTCGTTCGGTCAGTGAGAGAGCCGGAGGCCCATGTCCCTTCCTCTTTCCTTCTCCTTCCTCTTTCCTTCTCCTTCCTCTTTCCTTCTCCTTCCTCTTTCCTTCTCCTTCCTCTTTCCTTCTCCTTCCCCTCCCCCTTCTCCCATATACAGGCTGGCAACGCACTTGCGACGTCCCTGGTGTCGCTAGTGTCTATGGACGGTGGTGATCACTTAACATCACGTGACCCACCAATACGTTTGCCTCCTTTGATATAACAAAAAAAAAACAAACTATGTAAACACTGTCCGTGTAATTATAAAAAAATTAAATACGTATTAAATAATTGCTTTAAAAAGTTTGGGTACTTTCATATTAAATGCACCGCGCTCGCCGATCGCTGCCTCGGCAAGCTCTCGTTATCCTATTTCGCAAGTCTAACCTAAGCGCGGTGTATTTAATACGAAAGCACCAAAACTGTCTTAAAGGAAGTATTTAATACGTATTAAACTTTTTTGTAATAACACGGTGTGCGATCAGTGACGTGTTTCCTTAGAGAAGTTGGGTAAGCTGTGTGGCGCTGTCTTCCCCCTGCGCATAAGATACATTGTTAAGATAATAAATAAAACGCAGACGAAGCCGCGTGTATCAGGTAGTAAATATAAACATGGCAAACCTCTTATCAGTTATTCATTACAGCAAACAAAAGTCAAGATTTCTGGTACGATAAGTACCTACCTTCAAGTTGCATTATGAGTAACGGTGTACCACGGAAATAAATTTTATATCACTATAAACACTTTACGCTGTTCGTGTATTTACATCTATCTACCATCAGATAATTTACGCATGAAACTGACATTTATATTATCCTAAAAGAAACAACTATGTCATACTCATACTTTGTAAGAAATCATAATGTTATACAATGTATCGAGGTTTGAAATTAGCAATTACAATCTTTATATTACTAGTTCGCTAGTAATAAACCACGCGGAGGTATCATTTTTTCAGACTTCGCAATCATTAAATACATACAAGCCGTGTCATTCACTACGTAAATAAAAATAAGCTCGTATAGTAATCGATGGACGCACAGGTGTTTTAGAAACCAACTTTGATCATGGTAATATTTGGAATCCACTTACCGAAGACACAACAGTCAATTCACGGAGGGGAAAGTCAATTATTATGTAACTGAAAGTGGCAATAAAATCAATATTGATTAAAGATGATAGATGAATATTCGGGAGCTTCTATACAATGTGATGCAATCAGAATAATCAACTGTCTGTTACTTGACGTTTTACTACCTATGTACTTCAAGCATACCGTAACCGTAACTACGTACAGAAATGTTTTTCTTACATTAATTAGTATCTAATAAAGGCTTCATTTAGTTGAACATCGAGTATGATTTTATGAGCGCTATACGAAACACTTTCTCACGAACGTTATAGTTGAGAGTCAGCTAAGAGTTTTAGATTTAGATTTCTTAGAATATTCAGACTAGCAGACACCCATTAGATAAACAAACCATCAAATGTTTATTTACACGTCACTGATGATGGAGGGTTTCTAGCATAATATAGATTATAATATGTTTTGAACATATATACACATATAATATTTTAATCGTATGGCTAAAATGGAGTATTCAGTTGAATTGTACTATAATTGGAGATTTAATGCTTTCAGCCATTTTAAGGCATCATCAGTAAGAACGGTCAGGTCATTTGAGGAAACATTATATTTACTATTTTTTTATTATTTACTATATTTATTTTAACCATTATAGTATAAAACAGGATATTAGCATTATAGTATAAATGTGATATTATATATAAAGTAGGTAAATTTCAGTACCGTTTGTCTCATCACTATGTAAGTTGACACACTGTTGTTGTAGTCAATGTTGTTGCATAGAGAAGGTTTATAAGTTATATATGTTATTTCATCTTACTATACCTCACCACTAGATGGTATTGCAGCCCCTCGATTTCTATGCAGGTCAACTGATAGCTATGAAAATTAGAAGTGTGTATATTTGAATACGGAAAAATTGACAAAAATTTTAGATAATTCATCTATATATTACAACAAATAATAACAAACGACTGAGGAGTCGCAGGCACAAATAATTGCTTATAATTCAACTACCAATAAATATAAAAGTAAGCTGCACGATACTAAAAGATTTAAAAGGACAGACTGATAAGAGATTCTAGAGTATTGGAGAATCAATTGAAGGCGTAAATACCACATTGTAACATTAACTTGACCGGAAAACGCTGAAAATGCGAGATTGAAGGCTTCAGCGGACGAGCGGGCGGGGAGGTGCGCGTACGCAAGGGGCGTGGCGCTGGCTGGTGCGCAAGCAGCTGGCTGCCAGAGCCGCTGCGGAAGCTGCGGCAAGCGCACCTGTCGTGTGCTCCCTTGTTTCCACGACACCGATACGCGCAACGCACGTGTCTACATTAAGTCCGCGAATCAAACTGTGAAATGACTGGTAATAGTGCTCGTGTGAGTTCAGTGACAGTTACGATAAAGCAGCCCTAGAAGCGTCTGCGTCTACGCATTCTGGTTCAACCCTAGGTCGGTAGCGCAATGTTTGTCTTCTTATCACATTATCGCATGTTTTGATTACTCGCGCAACATCCGTTGTGCGAAAATACACCAGTTATAGACTTAAGCCTAGTGTTTTAATAAAATACTGCTATTATTTTTCCTGCTACGATATTTTAGGTGTATAAGGAATACGGAAAAACATTAAATTTTGATAGCATTGTTAAATACAATATTATTAAGAATACATCAAGAATTTATTGTAATAGTAATTAAAACACGCGTTTATTTAAAAAAAAGTTTTAATTATAGAAATGTGTAAATCTAATAAATGTAGATTTATTCGTTTTTTATATAGTAACTAGCCGTAAACCGCGGAGCCACACGCGCTTTTTTAAAATGTAACATTACCGAAAAGGTTTTGTTGCAGAAAGCACATTTTTAACTACAACAGACTCGCCATCTACTGTAACATGTACCTACGTTAAATTAGTGAATACATTAGTATATCGAATGGGATGGGATTTAATATCAGCAACATACCTGGTACTCTAACTTACTAATTACCACCCTCAGTGCTCACTGACACTATATATGAAAGCAATGAAAATTTGAAGATATTCATTATCGAACAATATGTGTTAAATATTTTATTATATAGATATAATATGCCCATGTTATGGATATAATTGTGTTATTCTTATACGTTGCTATAATCACTGAGATATGTATACGTATATGCGGTAATTAAAACAAAACGGCCGCCAATTTTACTAAAACGATAATATAATTGGGATTAAGAAATTAAATTTTAAAACAATTTAATTTAAAAAAATCCATTCAATTAAAAATAAACGTAATAAATAAACGTAAATATAAAAAATAAAAGTGAATAAATATAAACAGTTGAATAACGACCTTTCATGTGCTATATTTTTTTAATCAACCACTATACTATAATTAACAAAAAAAGTACTTTTCGTGATCACCCCGATAGAAAAAGAAATACAAATTCAAAATGGCGATCGTCTATTATAATAATTTTAATACGGTCCTATCGATTTTATCGCTATCGATGTATCGATTCAGTAAATAATAAATTAAGTTAAACATTTTTTTCTCATGTTTGCCTCCGTCGTCTAATACTTGTGTATATATAGCAACTGCCAATCACAAAGGTTCGATCCCCGATTGGGACACATGTGTATGTTGAGATTGGGTAATTTTCTACGTCATATTTTCTAGCGGTTACAGGTCATCGTTCGGAACTCCTACCCAAATAAGAAAAAAAACATAAATATTTACAAAAAAATAGTGTTTAATAAATAAGAGCTTCATTTGTATACTAGGTGTAGAGCCTTGTAAATGTGATAAAATATATATTTATATTTTATTAAATGTTAGGCAACAACTACATTATGTACCCAAATTGCTAAAAGTCCTGTGTTATGAAAATCATAACTAATAAAAGTACTACAAACCCGATACAGCTATTTATATAATTATCTGTCCATTTGTAGGATTCGAACCGCAGACTTTACGTCATTAGTGGAATATTCAAATTTATTTATAATAACTTATAATTTTTATTAGCAATTCTCTGATCTTAGATTCCACTTTACCTTCAATATTGTCACCACTTTTCAAACTGTTCCATAAGCTATTAACTTCTTCTTGTACAATTTATCTTTTGAAGTATAATTTCTTCAGGCGCGACTAGACGGACATTGGTTGAATATGCAACGGAAGTCCGTTATGACAATATTGCATAACTTTTCTGTACCATCCGGTTAGATAATAATAAAACATAACCAAAACTTCTATTAAATTATAATTAATTTAATTCGTTAGTTATCATAGTAATCTTTTCATGCTTTTCTATATTTTATTTACTTTATATCAAAGAGTTGTTAATAATATGTCCTGTGTTATTTTAATTCCGAATTAGCTGATAGATGGCATTACATATAATGAAGCTTTGATTTAATTTGTTACTTACTTACATTGAAACCAGATGGCAGCACGGTCGTGTACCCATTAATACATAATTAATTTTAATGTGTGATTTTTATTATTATTCAATTTAATATTTTTTATTAATTTATTTTTTATAATTTTATTGATTTCTTTATAAACTATGTATTGACAAAATCAAAAATATTTAAAAGTTTTACTTCAGTCGCGTGTGGCGGTTACACACCCTCATATTTTCTATCAGCATAGGCTGCACTGTAAGCTACATATAGTTTGCGATAAAGATTATCTAAATCACTTTTTTTGTTCATTTTAAATTTGTTTCGTAAGATAAAAACATAAAATACTAGAACTAAAAAAAATTACGTCGTTTAATCCGTGAAAGTCAATTGTGTAATGAGATAGAAACAAAGAAATCACCGCCAGGTGCAGGCGCGGTGTGTTTGGCGGCATATATAAAGGGCGTTATGTCGTCAGCGCGTGCCTTGTCACACCAGTAGAGCGAGTGGCCGACAAAACAATTCGAATCATATGTTTAAACAGATATGGTTGCAAATGTTTTTGAGTATTTTGTTAGTAGTACAAAGTTCGTAGATTGTAATCCGGTAAGATTGTAAAACCCTTGCCAGGTCAATAGCGCAGTCAGTTCGAAGAAAAAAAAACACGTAGATTCGGAAATGCGACGTCACGAAACTCTTAACGTGAGACGTAATTTAGTAACCGGTGCTCCGTGGTACTTTCGGAGAGTCGATCTCCATAGAGACCTAGAGATCCCTTCTATCTGGGCGTACGTAAAATCACTTACGATTAGTTATTTTGAAAAAGCCGCAAATCATCCCAATCCGTTAGTGGTATCCGCCGCAAACTATGAATCCGTACCTAACGCTGCGCGTTATAAAAGACGTCCGCGATGCATTTTTACCGACCCTCCTTATCTAATCACGTCAGCGAACGATCAGTACCAGCCTGTCCCTCGAAACAGAGCGTGCTCACGCCCACGCCCGCATAACCACAGATCACGCCGCCGTGGTCTGGGGGTTAATTTCGCTCCCGCACACCACCCGATTAGGCCTCCCAGGGCAGCGGCTCAAGCCTAGGTTCGATCCCTCGGTAGGGAGCCCTTGAGTGCGTTGCTTGCGCGATACGGTGACACACAAATATACATCACCGCTACAACATTACACGATCACCCCCACACACGCGCACGCCTACACGCTTACACATGAAAGTGGAAGGGCTTACTTTTTCCCTTATCGAACTGAAAAACTCAATTTTCCGATAATAAATATATGGAGGAGTTGTTGAGGCGTGTATGCTTGGTACACATACGTTTCAACAACTCATACATATATGAATAGTTAGCTAGGTTAGCTAAGATAGGTCGCGATTTTGCATGCAACAGGTAACAGCCAAGCCGAGGTGTGCCGTGCACCCTTGAGCTGGTTGCCAAAATAAAATCGGCTGAGTGCCTTAAGCGCTCGCCTTAGTAGTCCGGTGAAGCTGTTAAGACCTTGCTGGGTCAATAGCGTAGACATTTCGAAAAAAAAAAGACGTAATTTATGGATGGTCCCTAATGATACGTAGGCAAAATTATACTATGAAAAGTGATATAGCCGTCAGCGAGAGCCTTGTCTAAAACGGTCGAGCTATTTCGAAAATCAGATCGAATAAACAACAAGCACTT
This sequence comes from Antheraea mylitta, assembly GCA_014332785.1. Classification (NCBI taxonomy): domain Eukaryota; kingdom Metazoa; phylum Arthropoda; class Insecta; order Lepidoptera; family Saturniidae; genus Antheraea; species Antheraea mylitta. The sequence continues at coordinate 259,367 of JACEII010000038.1, read as the reverse complement.
CAAGTTTATATACATGTATTGACTATGTCATATACTTTTCCAAAGTAGCGCTGAAGTGGATAAACATAGATTATATCGATCAACATGTGTATTCACGTTCATTTCTAATTCTACACGCCTCTGTCACAACCTTTTAATAACTTAATAATTATTTTATACTGAATTATACATCCCGAAGTCCATGTTACCAGATATCTCCGTAAACAATGTTTGGAAACAACGTCCAGAGATAGTGTCGTCGAATGACTTAATCATAAGTGACTCAAGCTGAAATTAAATAGTAATTAACCTATTTGAAACTTTGCATGAAATAAGCGCTAAAATTAAACAAGTTATTAAATTTTACTCTATCGAGTTGTCTCAATAAAACTATCTAAGAATATAACTGAAAACTAGTTTTTGATCGTGACTTCGCTCTTATTAACATAGATTCGATATTTCCTTTGAGTACATTTTTTGTACACTCTATTTTTATATATACCCGCGACAACCTGTATGCAAAATTTTATTATAGTCGACTAAACAGTTAAACAAACTTATATTCACATTTGTAATACATATTAGTAAGCAGGATAAGTAATACCATTTGCAAATCGATGAAGTTTAAATATATACGACCGAGATAAACTAAATGGAAACATCAAATACCGCTTTTTTGGCCTAAATCTGACAGGAAATCGGCATAGAAATGATGTCATGTTGTGGTATTGAGTGTTAGTGAAATAACACGAAGAGCAATAAATAGATGAGGGCGGCATAGACGCAACTTGTTTGATCGCACACATGACCCCTGCCAATCGACCACAAACATTTTGTATCTACTCATGTTATTGACAGTTGATATATTCACAGATACCAGTCGGTAACATACTGGTTCTGGTAATACAAGCGTAACCACTATGCTAATATTGCAAATCGAGAGCATACCCCGTATTTAAAATAATTGAAATAAAACAAATTGAGACGAGCAAATAAACAAAAGGTCTTCAATTTAAAAGTTTATCGCGTTAGACTGAGATAGAAAGATATTCGCCTCGGCTAAGCTTTTAATAGCACACTTGTTTATCGTCAGATCTTCTGTCTACTAACAAGTGATAAATAGCCCGCTAAAAGGAAACATCTAGAAAAATGAGCAAGCTCTCCGTTGCTCTAGATAAATTCACTTTAATAAAAAGTAAAATTAATTAAAATGTAAAAACAAAAATTAAAAGAAAAATGAAACTAAGCCCTTCTTTCTCAGAAGGTAAAGTAAACTAATTCAATTAAATGTATCCAGAATATGTTAATCCGGGCGTTTCTTCGGTGTCTCGACTTGGACGACTATCACGTACGTGTAGGTTTTTTTCTCAACCGCCAATATTAGAAAAACGAAATCTTAATAAAGAGTAAATATTAAAACACACGTTACGTTCAAACTATAAAAGGTTTAATAAAGAATAAGCAACTCAATGAACATAATATAACATGTAGCTTAATATTGAAATTCTCGTGAGATCTCACATTAATCTTATTCTCTAGTTGTCGCTATAAATAATTATCTTAGAATCCGTTTTCCGAATAAATAAGTTTGCTGATCTGTTATACGAAGTTTCCTATATTTTCTTTACTTTATATTTGTACTAGCTGAAACCCGCAACTTCGTCTGCGTAACCACGCAAGATAATAAACTTTATTATCTTAATTGTTTTGTTATACCTCAAAGGGATTATGACAGGGTTTTCGACCAAAATTCCCAGGAGGCTTGACTTTTTCCAACACTTCCAACGTTTATAGTTACATTTACACCAATTTACATAAAAACCCTGACAAATTATATATCAAAACCTTCCTCGTGAATCACTCTATCTATTAATTGATCCACATGATATTTAGTCGTTCATGAATTTATCGTAAACAGACAAACAAACAGTTGCAGTGAAAGACTTTGTTTTATATGTAATCATTTACCAAAATATATTTAAATATATCTATAAAAAAACACAAACGGAATACGACTAACCCGTATGGTAGAATTATTTAAATAAAAATATCAAAATTTCAAGTTTTATAAATAATGTCTACCTTTTATACTTTATTGATGTATACGTTATGTAAATCAACATAAAATAAATTCTGTTCTCGTAATTATGACAGTGGACCAAAGTTCACTAAACATACATAAACAAATAAACAACAACACTGAATGAAAGTACGCGACGCGACCAGAAGCATTTCAGGGCATTTCCCATCAGGGTAATGTGAACGAACTAGTAGTAGACGGTATAAATCAATGCGCTAGTGCAGAGCGGCCTCGGCCCGACATTAGTTACTTAGATATGGGATGTGCTATGCGATGGATATCATAATCAGTGAACCGATAAACTCACATTAATTACTTGTAAGTATAGATGCTGGCGGCCCCTGAACTGAAAGCTGCTTTAACTCCCGAGGCCCTACCATTGCATAACGAACAAGTGAACGGCGTTCGAGAGTAAATACTATAAACACTTTAAACCGATGATTTCATACGGGTCAAGGAAATGTTTTTAGAAAAGTATCGAACCAAGTTTTCTACAAGTACAGCTTCCCATACCGGCTATAATAAATAAGCACTATCTGTATTATATATATGTATAAAATCTGTATATCTAGTACTAGCTTCTGTCCGCGACTTCGTCAGCGTGGAATAGTTACTTTAGACTAACGCTAACTTGTAACTTACAATTTCGTTTACGTAGGGGAAAATATTTTTAAATAATACGTACTTCAATCCAGATTTTTGAAACATTATTCATCGATGCCTCGCTCCTTTTGATGTTAGCGCGTATATATATATATAGCCTTCCTCGATGAATGAACTATCTAACACTGAAATAATTTTTCAAACCGGACCTAATTTATTATTTTAAATCACTTTCTGAGATTAGCGAATTCAAACAAACATCATCTGTGGACCTTAAAAACGTGTATCTATTCTATGATGCAATAGTTTATTAGTTAAACTAAATAATATTTGCTTGCTTCGACATCTGCCCGGTAAAAAATGCGCAAGATATTCTAACAACGTATCTGTTACATAATAGTTTAAGGTTAATTTATTAGACATATATTTTTGCTTAGCATTTTATACTAAATGACATAAAAAACAGAGATTTAAAATTTTAAATAAGCTTTTGAATAACTGGAGCCATTAGCAGAAGCCAGGTATAATTGTACACATAATTTAGGTATACACAAAAGTACGGAAAAGTATAGGTCACACAACATGGACCTTGAATTAACTCGAGACGCCTAAAGTCGACAAGGTAAGTTCTTCGAATTCCGATCGCGACAGTGTGTGTAGCCATCTTATTCGCTAAATATTTAACACATAATTGTTGGATATTTTTTCTCAGAGTATCACATTTTGTAAAATGTGTATCTTTATTTTTTTACTTTTTCGATTTGACTACGCTATTGACTAAATGGCTGGACCGATTTTGACGACATTTTTGGATGTACTCAAGAATCATTTCGATTCATAATTGAACACGATACTTTTTTTATTTCTAATGCCTGCCGATTTAGGTATTATTAATTTTATTTAAACTAGGTGTTATTTTTATAATGGAATATTTTAGTACACGATTCATACATTTAAAGCACTACATGACGAATAATTACTATGATAATGGACATAACTTTATGCGAATAATTTTATAAACTGCATTTTACACTTGCGAAAGCTTCATCATAAAAGAGAATCGAATCCAATGTTTTTCTCAAAGGTCAAATGTATTTTTGTCTTATATTTACAAGTATTTTTAACAGGTTTGAAGATTACACATTACAAAAACCTGTCACGTTTGTGAATTATTTAAATATTGTTATTCACGCATCGGATCTCATAGATTTAAATACGTTGGTTATTTATCTTAATAATATAATTGTACATCAGCATGTTTATTGAAAAATAATTAACCGACAAACCTCTTAACCCATACATGTACGCAATTAATCGACATGTTCAGCTAGTACGCGTTATATTTCACATGAAGAAAATTAAACATCCAATTTGTATAGTCAATTCAATATAACCATAGCTCGATTATAATTAAGGGCCATAAATATTGTTCATACGCGGAACAAGAGTAAGGGAACGCGCACCTTCGCGTTTCGACTCGACTACCGATCTCAATGAACTTTCGCTACTAAATTCCGGTAACTGCACAATTATAAAAGTTCCCTTAATTCGGGCCCCGCTTCTCACTGACCCAAAAACCTTTTCTTGACTTTTTTGAAAATTCAATCACGTAATAATACTCGTAACAGTTACCTTAACTAAGATATAGGTACACTATAAAGAATTTTCAACATAATATTCACGTTACAAGTTATGAGTATTGCAATGCCAGATCAATACTACTGTAACTTTAGACACAACAGGTGCATTTTATCTCGTTTCGCTGGACTTTAATTACAAAATCCATCCTAAGCATATTTCTAATAGGGTAGCAGATGTTGTTTCCCTTAAAGAATAGACGTTTACATTCGAATCCTGTTATTAAATAGGAGCTATGCATGTCAACGTAAGCAAACACGGCACGAGCTGACGGTGCTCCCGTCTACCACAAGTGCGTCGTATTTGTTCTCCACAAACAGAGCTCCCGGCACGTCCTCCGAGAACTGCGAGAGATAATAACTTCCAGCCTAAGGACAAACGGACACGACTGCATTTGTTTTGTAAATCAAACCCGGCTATACATACCTCTTTAGACGCGATAAAGCTTTCATAACACTTACTTAATATTTACAAAACAATTCACTTGCGATCTCGTTAGCTTTTATACGCCGAATTTATAATAATCTCTTAACGTGTTGTTGCCAAACCAACCAGTTTGGTAACAAGAATTTATTAGGTATTCTAGCCTGATTTAAAACTTGAAATATCACACATTTACGATTGTGAATTATGAGAGGAGTTTCGTATCTCAAAACTGAACGAAGATGAAAATTTGTTATTTTAACCTCCATAATTCATGCTACCGGTATGTATCGGTCGTGAGACGAGAGAGAAAGTACCCCTAATTTCGTAACTTTTGTTTTAAAACGAGTAAGAAAATCGAATACTATTAAACATCAAAAGATATTGATCAATATATTATAAATACACTATTCCAACTTAATATCAACTATGAGAGATGTAACGAAAGAACGTATCTGAAACCAGGGAGTAAATAATTGCGAGAACCTCGGGCTGTAGGTCGATTACTATAATATATTTATGGTAACGGTACAGGGTCGACGAGGGTGGTCTGCCCATATGCACAGAATCGCTACTCTATCACTATAAATGAAGTGCGGCAGGCGACTCCAAAGTCCGAGATAAATCATCAAGTTGGTTGCAAGTTTATCGCAAAATATAGCACATGTGATATAACAACGCCTAATGCTTATTCAAAGTTAATATTTCTCATATTAATAGTATCATTTAGATAAATGCGATATCATCAAACTTGTTTATGGACTCCTTTTCTGTAGATTTTATACCAAGAACTGAATGTCGCTTTTTATTACATTGTTATGTAAGATATTTAACAATTCAAAAGCAGAGTCACACCTATTATTATGTTAACAAGAAATATTTATATTGTTTTAAATTATTAAACGCATTTCTTAGAAGACGACGAAGACATTGATTGTAAACGTGTTAACGCTTGGTATTATATTTAAAAGCTTTTAGTCCTAACAACGTCAAACCAAAGCAAAATCGGATACACCTACCTGTCGTATATCCTGATGGAATTTCGACTACTAAAATTTTAAAGCGCATTTATCTATTTTTTTACTATTTATGGGGCCATTGTTTAAAAGTTTTCTACTGTACGATGCATTAACATGAAGACATTGAACCTGGCTGTGCTGACCCTCTTGACATGAGTGTACTTATCACATAGTACACGACACCTATGAATCAGCCTTTTCAAACATTCTTAGCGATATAACAAACTATGATATCACAACTATTTCGGAAAAAAGACAATACCTCTCACTAATTGTATACCTTTTAAACAATTCGCATGTTGATTAAGGTTAAGCTCATTAACAAGATCACTTCATGAATATCAAACAAAGGCAACAGTAAGCTTTGTATTAAGAATTGGGCATTGTTTTGACCGAGTGCAATTGATTAATATCTGAGGAGGGCGCGGCGCTGCGTCGAGCGCACGTGATCTGATACAGTTTCGTGATGTAGTCAAAGTTGCACCCAGATTACAGCGGCTTAAATATGCAGTCCCGATATTGCATAATGAGACTTGTAAGCGGCTTTCCCGTGACACTTAACGGTTTTTGAATTGTTTGATAACGAGATAGAGCATGTTTTCTATAAGTATAAAACACAAACCTGAGTTAATTCTCACATGTAATAACAACACGTACATTGAAAGATAGAAGTCATTCAGAAACGACATGAGAAATTATCCTTTTGAAGAGTGCGTGTGGACTCGCTATTAAAATTACTTAATAGCCTTTTTTAGAATAATATTGAAGAATTTAATAAAGTACACCATTGCCTAACAACACGAGTAATAATTTAGTCAATGCCCGCGGCAGCCCTCACGCAATTTATAGATACTTTTAGGCTCTCTTATAATATTTAAGAATACCGCTTTCCTTTACGGTCGCGGTGTTCACTCAGTACAAACGCTAACGTGTTTAAAACGTAAAAGAAAAGGATTTTTGACGCCACATAAAAATAAACGACGTCACGCAACAACGATTTTTTCCGACAAACAGGTATGAATACATAAGAAGTTTTTTTAGAAAATAACTGATACATTTTAGTCATGGCTCACAAATACATTTAAATAACTAAAATTAAAATACAATGTTTAAGTTTGATATAATTCTCTTTCCATTTCCATCAATTCTCCTTTTTTATTATTTGCATATACAAGTCGCTAAATGTAATAATATGACATTTACATATTGCAGAGTCAATTTTATGTAAGTAACTGTACTTAGAGACATAGACGAAGTTATTCGTATTTTTATCCTAACCAGCAACACGCAAACAAACTAAAAGTAAGACACGTGTTTATAATCAAAAAGTCCTAGGTAACACATTGCTAGGGATGTTTATGTATTTTGGTATTATATAATGGAAATCCCTTGGTTAAACCAATATTGTAATTACTACATATGTATAAATTTGAACTAATTAATTAACTGTTGATTTCTGTATGAATAAATAAATAAATAAATAAATAATCGGCTAAGCGTATAAAATATCTCGTAATTCACTATTTTAATATTCAGACTATTCACTAATATTTATTACCGCTTATAACTGCTGAACGATGGCCGCTATTGACCTGCCAGTCTATTGTATTATATTTATTTATAGGACAGAATTTGTATAACAAATTTTAGATAATTGGTAATGTTAGATACACTAGATACTGCCAAATATTAAGTATTGCCCAGTGGGTGTGAGTAGTCGCGCCGTGCCGTCTGCACGTCAACACCTACTTTGGAATCACAATGCAATCAACACTACCTTTTACAACTTAAGGACATTTATCAATTTGAATTGTTAACCGAACACCAACATACAAATGACAAACATTATGGGATATCTAACTGCATTTCTATATTGTTATCAAATTGGACAGCTGTCAATTAACCAACACTACACCCTGTCCTTACTTGGATATTGAGCTCATCTTATAGACATCTCTCGCATTCATTATTGCATTTATGTGTGTTCCAATAGCTTTTTTCCCTTTCACGTCGATTAGTGCTGTTTTCTTTTAATTTCACCGGTGTATTTCCCAGTTTCCATTTCCGTTAACATTTGCAATGTATCAAAGTCTCGCCTATCTTTCACCAGTTAATCGTTCCATACATCCAGAGCAAAGAACCATTTCAGCCAAAACATAATGTTTGTAACTGTTAGCTTTATCCTCATTCTACGTGAATTATACAAATATTCGCAAGCGTTTGCTTACCGAGGCCGGTAAAACTACCTGAGGTTGATAACACTTGTATATCCTTAAAAATGTAGGTATATTAACATTGTTGTTGATATCGCGAGAGGGCAAACACGTCACGGCGTTAGGGATACATTTTTATAGAACGTAAATCTCAGCTTGTTAAACATATTTATAAATAAATGCATGTCATCAAGTGTATTAACAAGCTCCGAAGCGTGTGATAGTGGCAGACACATGTCAAGCGTTCACCCTTCTGATGTGGGACCGACTGATGACGACTCACGTCCAAATACTTTCTTTCATAATCACTCTCGACTATTTAATTGAATGACCGTTATTGTTGTTAAAATAAACCATAACATCTGAAGTAGTTATTAAGTTCTCATGCATAAATAGAGGGTAATAATGTCCTGGTGTCTTGCTAATTTTTATAAATACGACCACAGAAAATATTCGCCGAGTTGAATCATAAGCGAATGCAATGTAATGGCAAAATTATAATCAGCTACCTGACGACATTCCACGACTCTCGCGTACTCGCAGACAGGTAAAGCCGCGGTGTCGCACACGGCGAGGCATGGCCTCTACACAGAGGTAACCGAGCGAGCATAGACGATCAAACACTTGAATAAATACTAATACAACCGTCGACGATACCGCCTAAACACTCATTTAAGCATTAAAATTAATATTAATAAAGTGAACGATCTACCTTGAAAGTTTAATATTTTCAAAGTATATTCGTTATTCATCGAACTAAATTCAATCGATATGCTCGTTTCCTTATACGGAGGTTGGAGGTGTCATCTCGTTGACCGCGTTCTCGAAGCACATACCACGTGAACACACCGCAAAGCCGTAAAGAGGAGCCTATTATTATGGTAATGGTTAAGGTAAAGGAGTTAAATAGAGTGTAAAGCAGCTCTATCTGCCATCTATCTTTATTAGGATCAACAACATTTATAAGCTCGACGTGACCGGTGAGTTAGCTATTCAACGCGGATTACCAGGATCTACATATCGTATAATGCATAGCGAGTATGGACAGAAAAACCCGCTTAATAATAATGAGATTTCTAAGTATTACAATAAAACTTCGCTCACGACTACTTCTATGTAATACTAATTAGCCTCAAAACATCCGGCATCATTTACCAATGATATTGCAAATGTTTATATGTATATATAACATACATATTTTATACTTATAGTATAAATAGATCCAAAAATAATCATTTCAATTACAATGTATACCAATTTAGAAATGTATTCAACTGTAAGTAAAAACAACAACAAAATCAATGTAGTCCGGTGAAGCTGTAAAGACCTTGCCAGGTCAATAGCGTTGTCAGTTCGAGGAAAAAAAAAAAACAAAATCAATTTAAGTAAACCTAAACATAATCTCGGGTGGTCCTACGTTTTCATTGTGATGCGTACAACAAATCAGAGTACGTATTACCGGGTTACAAAAAAAAATAATAGGACATCCTCCTACCCTACGTTTTAATTTAACAACGGAAGCAGCATGACTCGCCAAGAATGGAATCAGATTAATTTCTAGCGTTGTCCCGACCGGGACGCGTTCAATCTGTAGAATAAATTGTTTCAAAACAACGGAACGACTCTGACGCGTAGACAAAAAGGAACAGACAACAACGTTACACATTACAACGAAAGTATAGAGAGCCTAGAAATAAACGTGATCTCACCAGGAAGTTCGTACATACAATAGGATGAGAGGATGAAAGGGCCAATGACTTTGTGAAAATAAAGATTGTCAGAAACTATTTATAAAAAGAATTTTCAGAAACCTTTGATTAATTAATAATTTTATATAAATGTAGCATTTAATAAGGAATAATTTTACCAGGAAAATATACGGTTGTATTAAAATGATAAAGAAATTCCAAGATTGGTTGTGACGTTCATTAAGTTTCGTTATGATATATGTGTTCCAATGAAAGGGTTGAGCACCTGGAAGCGTGAGCTATAGCCGCTTTGGCACACTTCCAGTTCCACTGAACTTTGACGAGCCGGGGCAGTAAATTACTGTAACACTACTCTATCTTATACTTGGGTGGCGTAATCGTATATGCACGGAGATCACCAGCCACACGCCGTCATGGGAATTATATTCTAGAAAAACAAAAACAAATGCGACAGCTCTGATGAAAAGACAAGTCTTTCCCATATACGTGATATGAGTCAAAATATCCATCGTATTTCTACATGCCCGAGACACAAGTTTCGAGTACTGCGAGGTCGACGCACTTCGAATACGCGCATTCCTTCTCTCATTCTGAATTTTTGATTGCCACCAGGTATGTATCAGGAACAGGAACTTAATCTAGTTGCACCAAATCTCTTTACGAACTCGACGGTAATATTCAACGACCTTGTGTTAAGAGATGTTTACTTAAGAAGGATATTGGTATCGTTTTTTAAACATGAGGGTTGCCCTTTTATGTATGTCGTTAAGGAAATCGTTGTATCGGCATTCATTCATCATGATTTTTTTGGTCGTCATTGATCATATCCGCCTTGGCAATCTCTGCGCCACTCCAAGCTACCACTATATGAAACAGTTTCAACAACTGATCGTACGTCAATAATTAACAGTGGTACACAGATCACAAGGCTCGAACCGTGACAAATCGTAACGATTGCCGTAACGACCAGAATACGTGCCCGTTGGCATCCGATAACTTGAAACCGCAATAAGAAAATTAATAATTGAATTCCGAATCGATTAATTTGCTCAATCGATTGCGGTGCTTTCGCGATGCAGCACGTGTCAAACCGGCTGCATCAAATTGGAATGTGGAGATATGTTCATGGAGAACCGTATAGCAACAATTTAAAATTCTATATAAATCGTAGCAGTTCTAAGTAATGTACATTTATACGAATGGAATGGAGTCAGCCCTACCTCACGTCACATTTCAAAAAGATACAATCGCAGACACTGACGTTGTAATAGCAAGACGAAGCAAGATTACGTAAGCACATGGAGCAGACAGAGGGCTGATGAAAGGTTGACCTCAACGGTGTGTGGGCATTGCTAGACAATGACAACCCGACAGAGGTCCACGAACTATGCCGGAATGCAAATATATCGTTACATATAAACAGGACGAAACGACACACCTGTCGCCGATCTCGATACGATATAAACGCAACGCGGCACATTCTCGGACAACCAACAATATCACGCGATGGACAACTTCGACACGTCAAACCATATAGAATTAATTAACGTTTTATACATCAAAGGAATGCTCTTTCTGAGTTAATTTATATTCAAGATATAAGTAAAACGTTTGTACATTAATTGATTACAAACTACGGTCCATCATTTAAACAACATTAAAAATTCGTACCAACACTGATGCTTACGTTTGCAGGGCACGTCTCTGATATAGATTAGGCAAACTGTACTTTAGTAAAATAGATTAATGTTACTCAGAGTGCAAGGAATGGGTTTTGAATAATACATAAATTAATTAGTTAAAAAGAGTAACAGAAAATATTCAGTTTGTGCACTTACATAAACTATTACTTAGCCGCGGGCAACCGTTTCGTAATTACCACAGCACATTCAAGAGATGGTATATTGTTCTGTGGTAATTACTAATAAGCGATAAATGGTAATTGAAAGGAGTACTAAGTCTTTTAAGAAAATGTGAATTGACGCAGTTAATTGATTTCACACAAACGTTCTTAAATAAGCTTTCCGCAGGAATTCTACTTTCAGTTTATAAAGAACCGCTTCACCGTTATCATTGACTCTTGTGCAGGCAATACAAACCATCCATTTGAAATATCAGATAATTTTATATAAATCTAAGTAATATTTAATAGATAATTTCGTGGTGTATTCAAATAAATTTATATTATATATTATAATGATTTGTGAAAAGTTAAAAACATTGAATCATTACATTAATATAGAATATATTGTTGAATAGTCTGTTTGTATTAGAAATTTGATTACCGAAAACTATTTTACTACAATGTTGGATATTTTTAACACACTTTTGTTAGCTTTACCTGTAATATCGTATCTATGTATATAACGTCTTTGAACATTATCTTTACCCACTTCAAAACGTCAGATTAAATAGGATTTTTAACATACTTATCAAAGACCGATGTGAATACAATAATTAATAATGTAATAAGTGTTTCCTATTAATTTAATTTTTTCAAGTCAAGTCTTTAAGCTACTGAGACATTTAAGTTCGTTTAAATACAAAAAAAAATTAAAAGTTACACCCTCGCTTTTTTGCAATAAAATTAACTGTAGCATAAACACTCCCGATGGTATTACAAAAAAATTAAATACGTATTAAATACTAGCTTTAAAAATGCTTCTTACTAAATGCACCGCGCTCGCCCAAGGCAAGTTCCCATTATCCTTTTTCCGCAAGTCTAACCTAACATGTAAAAAAAAGCTAACCTTACCAAAGCGCGATAAAAGAGCAAGATGGTGAACATTCAGCGACTGCGGTGCATTGAAAACGTAACCTTTTTAAAGCAAGTATTCAATACGTATTTAACTTTTTTGTAATAACACCGTCCATATCTAAAAATTATTTTTTACTTCTTAATTTCGGTTTTCTTTAGCTTTTAAACTTTTTTTAAAACTATCCTTTATTTCTTCCAAACAGGGCGATGTTAAGTGCAGTAGTGACGGCGCTAGCGTGCCTGTGTTTGGCGCGCACCTCGCCTGCCGAGCCATACAATCTAAGAGTCTACGCACAGAGTTTACACAACCCAAAGGTAAATATAGCTTTGGCAAAAATACATTTAATTCCTTTAGAATATTATCAAATAAATATGTTTTATTCGAGTACAACTAAATTAAATATATGTTACATTCACTAATTAGAAAAAGGGTATGTTAGTAATAAGCATGGGTATAAGTTATTGTTTAGTATAGCCGCTTTTTCCTTTTTTTTTTAGGACTGACTACGCTATTGACCTATTAAGATCTTAACAGGCTCACCGGACTACTTACCGCTTTTTCCATTTTACACACCTTCTTACATAAATAAAATGATAGAGATTTGCCGTTGTGCCATCATGCAAAAGCTACTGTATAGATTTTAATTGATTTTTGGTTTCACTTCTTAGATATTTAGTGCTTATTTAAAGAAATATCATGATATTTTATCTTATTAAGGTTTTAAAAAAATTAAATTTTTATAAGCATAACGCGTATGGCGATGCCTGTGTTCTTGCCGCGGAAAAGTAGAGTAAACGGTGTTGTGCGCATGCGCAGGAGTGAGGAGCAGATAACATTGTTTACAAATAAATGTTTTAAGCAAAGCTTATTTCTATTTTTTTTTTTTTAAGTTTCTCCCTTTGTACATAAAATATATTATTACGATAATCAGCAACGCTAGCAAAGACGCGGGTACCAGCTAGTGTTCAATGTCATAGAATTTCCCATATTCTGTTCGTTTGTCAAGGTGCTACTTTAAAGTTTAGACAAATATTTACCCCCCTTCCACTTGCTTTTAATACCTACATTTGTATATAATTTGGCGTGATACTTTTTTGCTAATATAATTGCTCATTTAATAACAGGCAATAATTCTTCGCAGGACATAAACAACATCTTAGCGAACATCGAAGAAAGACTGCGCGTACTAGACTCCATTAGTAGTGCACAAGCGAAACAAGCTCGAAACCTCGAGATGATTCAAGACAAACTAGGTAACCTTAAAATTAGAATAGATACCGCCTTAACTAAAATCTCCTCATTTAAAAACAAATAAGTTTAATGACGAACGACATAATTTAACTAAAGAATGTTCCACATGTATTTTATATATTTATAGGCATTGTTTCTTTTTTATAGTATTGTTAAATTCTCAAAGATATTTAATTAGCACCTACTTATTTAAAAAAAAGTAACTTTTTCAACGTGAACAAGCAGTAGTTTTAAATTAAATAAAAACTCAGTGCCTTAAACTAATTTTGTAATTGAAAAAAAAAATCGTTACATAAGCAACATTACATACACATAACGCTACTAATCAAAGAAAAAGATTGTCCAGATATAAGTGATTGACAGCTTACATTATTTTCATTCTCGGGTGTTTGTTTTATCTAGATTCATCACATCGGTAAACTGAAATAATAATTTAACATTCTAGCAAACGTTTGTTCATACATTTATTGTGTCATATCCTATTTTACAATGAATAACGTCAGGTCGCCTTTCGCAATACAGCAACCCGATGAATTAGTAAAGGGCTCCGCATACACCGTTCCGTTAGTAACCAAATTGAATTTATATGCAGTTCAGGGGGCAATAAACTGTGACAAGTATAGGAACCTCTAATTGCTTTCAGATCGTGTGGAGACTACGTTGACTTTAAAGTTGGAAAGAGCGCAGTTGGCGGCGGAAAGACTGGAACATCGACTACATATGCTTCAAATAAATATACAAGTGACTATAAAATTATGCAAATAGAGTAACTCTACATGTTTTTGGAGATCTTTCTTAAATATGTTACCTTTTAACAATCTCAGCGGTTGAAAAGTAAAGATATATCTAAAGATGGAAACAACTGAAGCCTAAAATTTCGTCTTTACAAACACCATGTTTTAGTTCCATTTTTTTTAATACATTATATCGATTTGTGTTTGGCTAAACACCAAAATTGGATCTGATTTTAAATGACAATATTGTCTAAAATGGTAAACCTACGTCTAGAGGGAGACTAGGTTCAAGTACAGATGTCAGAACACACGACGGCCAAAAATTTTTAAATTGAGGGTAGTAGTTCCTTAGGCGGGGTTAGAAGAAGCCCTGCCACCACCACTATGGTTTCATCGCGATGTTTACCTTCACTGGATTCGATCCTATCGTTAGCAGTGTCCCAATACGCTAACCGCTGTGCCATTTATTCATTACATTTATTTTTCTTATCCCCTTCCGATTATCGTATATTGGGTATGAGACTTACTACTTCTACAAAGAATGCGTGTCTTAATGCACAGCATTACAAGTATAATTTATGTAGAGGCATGATTTACTTCGTGCGTGCGGGAAATTAATCTTACCATCTTAGAATGCCCCAGTTAAACTGTATTTATCGGTCATAAACCACTAAACAATCAAACAGACACCGACAAATCGAGGGAGCGGTTAAAGCATTGAGAGTAAAAACTCACCATTCGGAAAGATACCCAACTAATAACACTGCGCAGCTGTATTCCTCCTAGGTGCTATTCTTTTAAAAAACAATCACTATAAGTAAGGATTAATAAATCAGTAGCAAAACAATTATAAACTGCTACAATATAAGCGAATTCGAACCCTACAATACCTGGGCATTCTAGGTGACAAGATAACGCTTGTGAGTATGTGAACAAGTGATTATATAATATAGTCCTCCATAGAAAAATAAATTACTCTATCTAATCCCATTTACCTAGCATCTAGTTTTAAAATCCAAGCACATAGCCAACTAATCTTGTTTATCTCTCGTTTTTTTTTTCAGGCTACCATCAAAGATAGTAGTGAGAAGTTAGAACGTAGCGAAGAGAAAATAGTTAGACTTACTCAAAATTTAACTAATCATATTGATACACACAGACATTTATTAGAAAAGGTAATAAGGATTTTTGTAACGATTATTGACTAACTAATTAGTAAATAATAATACTAATATTAGAGTTTAAGTAAGTGAGGCCATCTGGTAAAATCATATGGATGTTTATACTGTTTCACACAAAAATGACGCACAGATCTTGATGAAAATTAGAGTAATATACAAGCCCCTGCATGCGACTTCGTTCGCGTAGGATAGTTACTTGGGCTAATGCTAACACGCAACGGAAGCTCTCAAGAGGAAAAAATCCCAATTTTGAAACATTTTTCAATGGTGCTCCGCTCCTGTTAATTTTAGCGTGATGATATGTAGCCTGTAACCTTCCTCGATAACTGAGCTATATAACATTGAAAGAATTTTTCAAATCGGACCAGTAGTTCCTTAGATTATCCCCTACAACATCACAACGTTACAAATTCACAAACTACCTCTTTATAATATTAGATATGGTATACAAATTAGTGCAAAGAGAATGGTTAATAAACAGCATTTTAAAAACTGATACAATATCTAATACTGTAATAAAAAAAACTATATGAAATAATAGCGTGAACGTAAATTTTGACCGATAAAATACGATGATTAATCATGCTTATCTTTGCAAAAGCATATTGACATAATAGCAACAAAATTCCGCCAGGAAATGAATGTAAGCTTAATACTGGATTACAGGTCAATGGTGCTTATGCAGATACGTGGCACAGAGGCTTAGTACTCGAGTCGCTTATGAGAGATGGCCTCTCCTTAGTTAATGTAACAAGGAGAGAACTCGCAGACGGTCTACGAGCATTAGCGAGAAGACAAAGGGATACCAGGCTTACATCGGCTGATTTAGAAGCAAATTTTGCAAAGTGGTTTAACGAAAATACTTATAAGATCGACACTAAGGTATAGTCAATTTAGTTATTCGTAGATTACAGAAAAGATTAAATAGAAAAGAATAACATGAAGTCTTCTAATCTTCTTAATCGCTCTGAATATACCATTTAGTTTGGCTTATGCCGAATACAGTCAAGAATAAAACAAAAGAAAATAAAAATCTCTATAAACAAATTTCTTCTGTACGTACATATGTCACTAACTCCTCCTAAACGGCGGCGAGACCGATTTTAATGAAATTTTGTGTACGCACACAGTGGATGCGACAATGATTTAGACTCGCAATTGGACCCACAATTGAATTGAATAGTTGGCGTTGTAGTATAATTTTAGATATATTTTTTATCAACACAATATCCAAGGCTGGCTCGCTAGTATTATTATAAGAATCTTAAGTTACTATTTACTTCTCCTTAGGTTGTATCGATGTTATATACATATGAAATAATATGTATTTATAACTGAATTCGTATTCTACGCATTTATAATCAGTGATAAAAAAAATTAGCGATGCCTGTATTATAATTGCGGTCTTTAATTTTAGATGCAAGAAGTTTTAGACGTTCAGAAACGCTTTATAGACTCTTGTCAACGAATACAACATGATGATCCGAATTACATTGCTGACGTACTGGATAAACTGATTGATTCGTTAATTAACAAGTGAGTAAATTAATATCAGAAATTTTAAGTAGTGCTTTGAATTAAAACAATGCACACTATTCATTAAGGCCGATAGTTAAATATCTAGATTAAGGTACAGTTTATTTTATGTATTATTAACATTTAACATACGAGTATATTTACTTGAAAATTTCACATTTAACTAAAAACAGGTTTTAGGTGGTGGAGCCATGTTGATGCTTTAACTGGTTTCATCATGAATAGGTCTGCTCGTTCGGGGTAGTACCACCCTCTCACAGAAAACCGATGTGAAGTAACAGTGCTTGCATTGTTGCGTTTCGTTCGGTCAGTGAGAACGCCGGAGGCCCACTCCCCTCATTTCTTCTTCCCTCTCTTCCCCTTCCTTCTCCCTCCTTCCCGAACAACACAGGCTTGCAACACACTCGTGACTCCTCTGGTGTTGCTGGTGTCTATGGACGGTGGTGATTACTTAACATCAGGTGACCCATCTGTTTGTTTGTTTCCTATCATAGTAACTTCGGCAATAAATACTCATTACATGGTTTTGTCTTTGCATGAATTCAGTGTTCTAAAGAAATAATGGGCTCTTATACAACTTTCCAGGTAGTTATTGTAACGTGACATAATTCATGTTCCATGTTTTTATTTCTCCTCCACTTTACTAGGGTAAAATAGCAAAGCTAATTACCAATATAACAGTAGATAATGCAAATTTATGAATAAAAAATCAACGCCACCATATGACAGACTAATAGTCGCCAAAAACCCTTCCCATTTAAAAAAAAATACTTTAAAAAAAACAAGACGTACTGGTGTAGATATGTTCCCTATTTTATTTTTAACGATTAATTATGTTTATAGGACTGCCGCTACGTTCCACGAGTTACAAAGCATTCAGGTCACCATGCGAAATCACGACAACAGAGTAATGAAGTTTCTAAGCACGATACGACCTCAACCACAAGTAACTATTAATCTTAACATTTAATATCAACCCCAAACTATTTGCTTATACAATTTATTTACGGGAGAGGCAGAGTCGAAATCCAAGTGATGCATACCAACGATGATGGCTCTGTGCAAATATATCGCACCGATCAACAGAGAACTAAAATTTTACAATAAGCCGAAACTTTCGGTAAAGGAAAATAACGTGCTGAGACCAAAGTATAGTGATAGCTTCGATTCCAATATCCTAACTAACTAAAACCGGCATATTGAAAATTTGTCACCGAGCGTCTATTATTATGAGTTCTAGCAGTTGCACTTCTTAGTCAGACCCGTCTTACTTTAGCGTGTTACGTCATTCTTCTATACTAGGTATGCCCGCGACACCGTCCGCGGGGAACTTAACGTAAAAACAGTGAGTAATACAATCATCTAATTTTATTAAGTCCATTTACTTATCTACTTTTCCCTCGTGCTAAGTCGCGTTAAAATTACAATAACTTTTGATACAGTGAACCAATTTTAATGAAACCAACACAAACTGTTACTCGAAGATATGCTTTATGATTTACTTGGTGAGGTTTTATCCTGGACACAATACTTTAGCAGTGGTGCGTGTTCATACAAACAGACAGACAAACATTTCCAACGTTTTTTACAAAACTCAAATAGTACAGAGACGTTACATTTAGGTGAGATAGTGGTTAAACACTAAATAAATAAACTCCAATAATTTTTAGCACTGCCGTTCATAATAGTTAGTAATTGTGATGAATTATATTTAAAACATTTTGTTTTAATTTCCCTAGATCGATTCAACATGTCGTCGACTAGAATCGGCTATTCGCAACTCATCTAACACGGTATTAAAAGAAAACGAATTGAGACAATTAACGGAGAAATTCGTAGCGTTGACCGACCGAGCAGACGCAGCACTTCAACGTTTAGAGGCACAGCTTGCTGATGATCCAGAAGAAACTATACCTCCATCGGAGGTTACAGCGGAAGCAGACAAATTATTACTTAGACTAAAAGAATTCAAGTTAGTAAAAGCGATTTTTTCGTAACGTTTATTCCTATTTGTATTTCTTTATCAAAAGAAAAACTCTAAGATTGTATAAAATTAGGCCAAAAGTTAAATTTTGTAAGAAGTAGCTCTAGTTTATTTTTTAGTTTACCCACGATCCTTCATATGGTAGATTACTTACCATAAAATAACCTATGACCACTAATGATAATATGAATGATGAAGAGATGAAATAAATTACTTTTGAGGCTAACCTTAAACTTGATTTCATTTAGTAACATTATTGTTATGTAAATTTCTATAAAATTTACACATATATATACGATACGGACTACTATGTAATTTTTTCCCCTAATATCATTATTTCAAATAGTCTGTTCAGAGTACGTCACTATGATAGCCAAGCGCCATATATATGTTTATATATATATATATATATATGTTTATATATATATCTACTACTACTATCTACTATCACACAGAATGTAGTTTATTCTTTTTTTTATTCTGGAAAAGGGCTATGCATGCCTTAGTCCTGTATCACTGCGACCAATATAGATTTATTGTGATCGCCCCATATTACTAAAGCTCCCCGCCCAGTCCTATAGCATTTAAGAACTGCATGACTTTTTTGGTTGAGAGCTAGCAGAATGTAGTTTATTTTATTTTGTAAGGGATTAGTAGTTAAAACAACTCTACATTGTAGACAAAAGTTATTGGACATTTTTGGTAGTCCCTTGTGGACCTTCAAGAATAAAGCATCATCGTTGCTGAGAGACATATGTTATAGCTCCTAACAGTTTATAAATAGTGCTACTCTATTAACTTTTCCGCCTTGTTCTTCTACTTCCTACTCTATATACTTAAAATTTTCATTGTATGATATTTCTTTAGAATTAGTTATTTAAGATTATTTGTTATTATTTAAGTTTATATTGTGTTTATCTTTTTAATGTTTAGATTTTAATCTGTCTATCACACAGTGCATGCTGTGGCAGCTTTTAAAGGCCAATAGGCCTGGAGATTGTTCATATGTAGTATCGATTAATGTGTAGTATGTTGGTCACTATCTGTCCTTAAATAAATAAATATGTAACACTATATAAACAAAATAGTATGATCATCCTTTTTCGTTGTTTACAGAAATGAGCAAGAATCTAATGAAAGATTCAACTGGGAAGACGAAGGTTATTACGACGACGGCGGCGGAGGTGACATAATGGGCGAGGACAAAAATATCTTGGACCAGGTTTATAAAAAAAACTCAGTGACGATACGCACAGACAGTGCAACCTCTCGGCCACCACACCGAAGACATCTTCACAAGCATCCCTATGATCGCGGTCCGAATTCTAGAACGCCTTCAACATCTTAAATTTAAGCTTTTATTAAGTATATCCTGAAATGCCAGTCATTGTTGTTTTATTGGAGAATTTCTTACGGTTATTCCTTTCATCTGGCTTGCAAAATTCACCTTCATTCAAATTTCAATCTTCCTAGATAATCCATACAACAGCAAATGAAATACGTTGCACAAATTTCTTAGACATTACATTATTCTGCTACATACAATATGTAAAAAAATACATGGAATATTAAAAACTAGGCAACATTTAAGTACAATGTCAGATGAAAGTAATAATAACCTTACACCCTAAAATATAAGTCTTAAATGCAATTATTTCACATAGTCTTTTAAAACTGCACTTCAAACCAAGGTCTCTTTTCTCACTATTATTTTAATAAATAGCTTTTTAATATAAAATATGTTGGTTTGATTAATACTAATTGTAAGCTAATACTCTCGTAGTCCGGTGAAGCTGTTAAGACCTTGCTGAGTCAATAGCGTAGTCAGTTTGAAAAAAACTAATACTCTTTAAGTCAGTGATCTACATAAATATATGTATACTAATATTTTAAAGCTGAAGAGTTTATTTGCTTGAACATGCTAATCTCAGGAATTACTAGTCCGATTTGAAATTCTTTCAGTGTTAGATAACTCTATTATCGAGGAAGGTTATAGGTTATATATCATTACGCTAACACCAATATGAGTGGAACACCAATAAAAAGTGTTTCAAAATTGTTTTTCTTTTAAAGCTTCCACTGCATGTTAGCTTTAGCCGTAAGTAACTATTTGATGCGGAACTCAGAGGCAGAAACTAGTCTAATTATATTCAAATAGAACTAAATGAGAAGACTTTTATTTAGCTAAATATGTAATTTAAAATCAGTTCAAATTGTGATCAAATACTAATCTATAAACAACAAAAACTAATTCCTTTTCAGAAATGAATAATGTAAATAAACAAAAATAACAAACCCATAGTGTTTCTTGCAAGCTTTTCATGGTAAGAGAGATTTTTTTAATTATCACAAGGGCTCTAAGAAACAGGCTCTTAGAATCCTTATTGAATTAAGTATTTATGATTCCACATTATACAATCTAAAGCAATAGTTATTATGGAATAAAAAACATTTGTACTTTATCTGGAAGTCTAGGATTAATCATTTCTAATACAATTAAACATTTTATACCAACAGTGATGCAGACTGGTGATTTTAATTAATTTTTATTTCCATTTGATGTCACACTACTAGATAAACATATGTGTATAAGGAAATATATATTTATTTATTTAAGGTCCACAAAACTGAGTTCAATGAATAGAAATGAACACAAACTCTACTAAATGTGAACACAACGTGTATATAACATGAAGACAAAGATATCTAATACCTTTAAAGGAGCAATTTATTGTATATTTTTATATTTGTATATATTCAAGATTTCGGAAGCGGCGTCATCTATTTCCATGAAGCTTAGTATGTAGGTAGTTTCGGGGACGATAAATAGATCTAGCTAGATTTTATTCATAGAAAATTTTTTTAACTGAGTTTTCAGGAAATGAAAAAATACAGTTAGAATATAAAGGTAAATCAAAACAAAAATAGCTCAGATGGAAATCGATTGCTTCAGAAATCCGTGTAACTCTAACTCTGATTCGATCAGAGTTGACAGCAGAATAGATATATTGTTTTAATTCTTTTTCATTCATTTCATTTCACTCTTTCATTTTTTTTATTGTTTTTTTATAAGGCAAATCTAACAGTTTATTTTAATTTAAAAATGTTTTTTAAAGAACCGAGCTAGGCTGGCTCTCGCCCATGTACTGTTATTAAAACTAAGAAAAATTAATTAAATTAAACATTTAAATAATATTTTTTCTAGTTGATGCCAAAGAAACATTTAAAAAATATTGAATTTGAATTATAATTATAAATAATATATTGCTTTGATTCTAATTAAATCATTTATGTTCTTTGCAAAAAGCAAATTTCATAAGAATATGTGGTTAGTCGACATTATATATGAACCCTACAGTTTTCATTAGGAGGAAATTTCACTCTCCAAGGATACAAAGCCCGTGAAGGCATATTATAAAAATATGCTTACATTTTATATTAATATATGCTAAAACCCATACCTCTAACTTGGCACTGTTTTGAAATATTGTGAGTGCCTTGTGAGTGAGCTGCGCGAAACATGAGCTTAATGTGGCGATCTTCTGACGAGCAGTAAATACCGCTTCTGGTTCCTCTGTCTCCAGATCCACTGAAAAATAAATTTGGTGATATTCTTCAAACTTCTAGGTAAACCAATTCCTTTAGATAAACATACTTTTAGTAATAAAAATTATTAACACTAGTAAAAAGTCTAGTAATTAGGTACATATTAGGAAATACACATAGGACATTTAGGAATAATTGTGAAAAGTGATGTTAGAAATTCTTTTGATTGAAATAAAATGCTATCCCTTAATATTCACTATAAAGAGTTTACACTGTTTTAATTTGAATTTCAAACCATAATTTTCTCAATACTACATACAGGTAATGTACTTTTCCATAGTTGCTTTGTAGATAAAATTAAAACTAATTAGAGATACCAAAGTCATTGTATTCAATAGTTTTTAATTATTTTTTTCTAACCTAGAAGGTCTTAACAACTTCATCAGACTACTATTGATTGTTCAAGAATGTCATACTTTTCATTCTTATTAAAAAAAAAAAAATGCTATTAGTTGTTACATATAAACCTATTTGGAGAGCCTAAGCCAATTGTTTACAAATAAATACCTCTTATCACATACTTCTTTATTGTTCTTTAATTTCAATTATATCATTTTTCTTAGCAGTTATTACTCAGTTAATAAACTAATGGTATTATAGAACAGTAATTCTTTGGGCTAATATACTTTATGAAGATTATATTTTAAATTTGTTTAACTTGTCAAGCTTTAATAATCATTCACATAAAACAAATCAGTGATACAAAATTATTCTTAGCAAGAAATTTATATTGTATAGTAAGTACCCTTAGCATTACTATTAGTAGTTATTTCGTAGGAAAATATAAAATTAGTTTTCGTTATTAAAATTATTTTTTTCGGTAAATAATTAATAACTAAAAAACACATACTTATAGTAAAAATATGAAAAGAAAACTAACTCGTTTTAAGAGATACTGAGATCTTATCTTATTTTTATTTTTTTGCGAAATGACTACGCTATTGACCCAGCAAGGTCTTAACAGCTTCACCGGACTACATCTTATCTTATTACTACTTTAATTTCACCTTATTAAGAGAGTTTCCTATGAAATTAGCACGCAGTTACTGATGAGTATTTATAATTCTTCCAGGACGTATGAAGTAGTCTGATTTAATTTTATAGCAGAAAACCACTGACAGCTAGACACTAACATTCATAACAATTTATTTAGAAATGTAACGAATATGTAATTATTAAAAATAGAAGTATACAAAGAACATAAAGAGAGCAAAATGTAATTTGTATTTTTATACCTAGACAAAATAGCAGACCGTGTCTTAAATGTCCAACAAGTATAGCATGGATTCATACGTTAATACTCACTTATTGATGTATCTAATTCGACACATGCTTTATCGAATTCCTTTTCTAATATATCTAACCACCGAAAACCAACTCCGGTAGTCGCCATTTTCACAATACAATTGTTGACAATGATCTGTCAAACACAAATTGCTTTGACGTATAGATTTTATTGTCAATATAGGTTTCGTTTTGAAACCTGAGTAGTACTGTAAAATTATAAATATTGATTACATACTTTTAGGTGATTTTTGTAATAATTTAAATAGTATTGATTTTCATCATTCCTAACTATCCTTATGTTATGTACTATGGTCAATTTTCATTGACAACTAATTGCCTTTCATTGTCATGCTTTTGTAAAATGTAAAACTATCCTAATAGTATAAATGCGAAAATGTGTGTTTGTTACGCTTTCACGCCTTATGCACAGAGTACCTTAGCCTTAACTACTCAACCGATTTTAGTGACATTGTGTTTGCAAGTTCTCAAGGTTACAGAAAACGATATAGGGTTAGTGGCGGATTTGCCTTAAGGCCCAGGAGGTCAGGGCCTAGGGCGGCCAATCGTAAAAAAAATATTTACACACAAAAATGACGGGGCATAGATTAAGCTATCTTGTTTTAGTTAACATAGAAGATGATTTTTTTTTTAATTTAGATTGCGAAAATTTAATTAATGTTTTTGCTGCGCTTAAGTGCCGACGAGTTTTGTAACACGTTGTAAAATACTTATTAAATCTTATCTTGCATGAGAATAAACCTGTATTTAAATAAATAATACCATTTTTTAAATGTGCCTAAATTATCCCTGAAACCTCGGAAAATATTACAAACTAACAGATATTATAGTTAACTAAATTTTTGAATCGATTTCGATAAAAGTTGTCAAAAAAATAAATTCATTATGTGCTCAATAAGATGAATGTTGATAAAGGGGTGTTTTTTTTTTTCTTTTTCGAAATGACTACGCTTTTGACCCAGCAACGTCTTAACAGCTGTACCGGACTACTAAGAGGAGCGCTTAAGGCACTCAGCCGATTTTATTTTGGCAACCAGCTCAAGGGTGCACGGCACACCTCGGCTTGGCTGTTGCCTGTTGCATGCAAAATCGCGACCTATCTTAGCTAACCTAGCTAACTATTCATATATGTATGAGTTGTTGTAACGTACCAAGCATACAAGCCTCAACAACTCATCCATATATTTACTATCGGAAAATTGAGAGTTTTTCAGTTCGATAAGGGAAAAAAAAAGTAAACCCTTCCACTTTCATGTGTAAGCGTGTAGAGGCGTGCACGTGTGTGGGGGTGATCGTATAGTGTTGTAGCAGTGATGTATATTTGTTTGTCACCGTATCGCGCAAGCAACGCAGTCAAGGGCTCCCTACCGAGGGATCGAACCTAGGCTTGAGCCTATAAAGGGGTGGCTGGTACTTACTATATGTCCTAGGGCAGCCAAGACTGCAAAACCGCCACTGCATAGGGTACCTTTCATCCAGGTAAAATTTATTGTCCCCGAGGGATAGATAACATCTACAATGACGCGAACGAAGTCGCGAGGAAAAGGTAGTATTATATAATTGGCAATCATCACTATAATCAAATACTTAGATGGAAAATTTAAAAGAAAAGACCTAGAGCACCTTTTATAGCAGGAAATATCAATAAGGCGTACAGTCCACCAAGGTAAAGTGATCGCAGCAACCTAAACCCATTATTTTTAACCAAGTTTGAAGAGGACTAGTCTCAATTAAAAAATACTCATGGTGCTACGTCTGCTTGAAATGAAAATGTCTGTAATTATACCGTCGGTATCTCAAAATGAAAACTTTGAAATACAAGCTTCATCTGCTGCATATTTTTATTTTGTTGAAGAAGGCGTTCTTTTGCAGAAATCCATTATTAAATATTATAATGTATTATATTATAGTAATGTTAATTTGCACTTCCGACTGGAATTTGTTGACCACTACTATGTCTCACTGCCACAAAAGTTTTGTACTAATACAGTGAAAAGAATTAAAACAGAGTTCCTTGGTTGAACCTGATGGCGGTTGATACTGTTGATATCTAAGTGTATAATAATTACATTTTTTTCGAACTGACTACGCTATCGGCCTGGTAGGGCCTTTACAGCTTAACCGAACTACGTTTTTTTTATATTTACAGTTACATACCAACAGTGTCAACTGCCGCCCGTCAGGTTCAACCAAGAAACGCGATTTTAATTATTTTCCATTGTTTTAGGAAAATAGTCCTTATTGTTGCAGTGGGACGTAGTAGCGGTTAATTATTTCCAGGTAGAAGTGCAAATTAAGTAACATTACTAACATATTTTTATTTCAACATTTATTATTTGTACATTTATAATGACCGTGTTTATAATTTCGTCAGCCTTTTTTAAATGCTTTTATTGAAGTTTCATACTAAAACTGAGTAAAATATTAATTAGAGATAATCTGCTAAGTAAGCATCTCGCGATAATCGATCTCTGTATAGGTAGACACAAAAGATTATACTTATAAGAAAATGATTGAAATAATAAAATACAAAAAAAATATTTATTATGGTGGATTAAAATACTTATAGAGAAAATTAAATATGGGTTTGTATTACAGGATACTTATATGGACACAGTGTTTATGTCAGGATATATTCGCTAAAAAGATCGAAGATGTACGGTTGATTACAAAAATCCCCCTCTCATAACAAAAAATAAATTGAACCGTCACGGGACGTCTGGCAGATGTGTAACGTAATAAACAACACTGTATACACTATAGGTATGGGAGCTCAGCGCGGCAAGAGAAATTGCGTACAGTTGCTTGCGCATGGCATCTCGTCGCCACGTGTAACACATCGACACGCCAACAATCAAGTTTACCCTCGCCTATAGAAGTTTCACATCAATAGCTTCCAACATACGTATGCTTAATCCTCTGGCTTGTGTAACAAATTGATATATTAAGACAAAATCGTAAATGCTAGAGAGATAGAGCTTATTATTAGACCATTTTTGCCAACTAGCTTCGTTTATATTGAAAAGATAGTCAGCTAATTAGAAAAACTTGATTCCTCACTATACTGTATTAACTTAACCAAATGGAATTATAATTGTAGATATTCAAAAGAAATGACGATCATATGAAATACAAATGAAACAACGTGTGTTAAATAAAGGTCGAATAATGAAGTAATGGAAACAGGAAAGAACAAACATCAATCTCTATAATACGTTCTTTGCGTTAAACCTCATTAACAGAAAACAAGTATCAGTATTTGTGTTCCGAATCTGCTTATTTATACAAAATACGTAGTAGTATTCTCTTAGCAATACGTGCGCACAAACGACATGGCAGACGTAGGCCAGTATTTTGACCCATAGGCGCAGCCAGGATTACTTTCAAGGAGGTGCATTTGCATCTTCACATTATACTATACACTAATAAAAAAATAACATAACCAATATTTATCTTCGTAATAAGACCGTAAAAGCTGGCATTGTGAACATGAAGTCACCAAGACCCTAGCACCCGCACCCGCCGATCTACTGTGAAAACCGATCACGGTTCCACGCATAATTTGTAAATGTTAAGGGTTAAAGAATAGGATCCCGCCCACCTCGGGCCTTTACTGTTAATTTCTACAGTTATTTAGATATTGTAGTCTACGCGAACTTTGCTTTACACAGAATTTTTCTTGCGCTAGACGTCATAATTTAAAGAGCCATCCACTTAATATTAGTAGAAAGCCAATTTCGTTGCATAGCTTAACTATGCAAGTAAACTTGGTGCATTTGTAAGCCAAAGAATGACAACCCTTTCTCTTCGCTGTTTCTGTTTGTTTAACGTGATAACAGCTTATAAATCGATGAACGCACGAAATAGCATGATTTATTGTTATGTTCCACCAGAGCCATGCGTGCAAGCGAGAGCGCAAAACAAGCGATAGACAGGCCCGTTCGGCTTGTATAGCGTCTATCTCTCTTCCACTTCATCGGCCAAAGCGTCAGAGTGGTTATCACGTATAATTTTTGTCTTTAACTTTAAAGACAACCAAACTATTTTATGTTACAAATGTACAATATTTTCATCTTTTTTCATGGATAAATTTATAGTGTAATCAGTTTTGTAGGAGGTACAGCCACGCTGAAGCTATTGTTGGTTTCAGTATGAATGGGTCGGCTCAAGCGGGGTAGTACCACCCTCTCACAGAAAACCGACGTGAAGTAACAGTGCTTGCATTGTTGCGTTTCGTTCGCTGTGTGAGATCGCCGGAGATCTCCTTTCCCCCCAAACACAGGCTGGTAACGCAATTGCGACTCCCCTGGTGTATGAATATCCTTAATTAAATTTTCTTAATAAAAGTGTTTCTTTTTTTTTATTACTAAGGTTTCGCGACCTCTTATAGTTTCTGCACCCACTCAGGAGATCGCAGCTCATACGTTGAAAAACACCGTCATAGAGAATTCTTTGATGTCGCCAGGCAAGTTGGCCATGCTGTTTTCAAGTTGAAAATCAATTCCGAAATTCCTTGCGAACCATTCATTTTACTATCTTTCGCCATGTCATTACTTACCATCAAGTGAGTTATGTGGTGATATGCTACATAAAATGTATAAAATAAAACGCTTCGTAATCACTTCACTGATAATTATTCGTTATAAAAATCATTGATTTTGCAGTTTAAATATGTTGGATAATTAAAACACTATTAGAGGTATTAAATTATATCGGCAGTAGTATATTTTAACTTCTTACAAGTTATTTACAAATAAAGATTTACCTAAAGCTAAATCATAATTTTAGCTGTATTTAACAACTTTGCACACAATTCAAAAATTACAAAACATGTTTATATATCTCTATGACTTTTTCGTGATGGTTTTCCTTACACTACATGTTCAAAGTTAACAGAGAGATTACTTAGATATAAATAACTTCTTATAAATATTAAAACGTAATACATATAAACAATGTGACCAAGTTTTTTTTCTGTCTGTAAATTTGCAACTTTATTGCACGTATTTCGAATGAACTGGCAACACAGACAAGGTGACAAAACTCTTGCAATACACACGAATTTATATTTGTCTCTGTCACACTTTCACGTTGTAGGATATCGACGTTCCCTTTTACACACGAATTATGACTTTACTGAGCGCAGCGATATAGTATACATCTTTATAATGCACTAATAGAATTGAACGTTAAACAAACTCATGGCAATTTTATATTTGTTAGAAATAATAAGATATTCTTTGTTTATACGTAACGTGACGAATGGTTGCAACGAAATTTATTTCGTTACCTAATTATCTGATAATATGAAAACTATTTTATTACAACCAAGAACATACTAATTGAAGCTTATTTTTTAAAGTAAATGAAAAGAAACATGTGTTTTTATAAATTATATGAGCGTCAATATATGGAAATAGATAGATCATAGAGTTGCTAAAAGTTTTCATTTAAATTCACAAAACAAATAGAGGCTAAAAAGATTGAGGAGATTCTCAAAAGCAACCCTAGTCGATTTTTATCAGATTTGACATAAATGGAAGAGGAGTGCGGGTATTGAAGGTGAGCGTTCACATAGTTCGGAGACCTTGAAACATATACTTAGATAGCAAGTCTTAAACACAGGCATCTGCACGAAAAATCCAAAGAACATTAAGAACTTCATCTGTCTCTCTCTCTCTCTAATGAAATATACGAAACGTAATACACATTTATGTATCATTTTTGGATTTTTTTATTTATTCTGCTAAAATAATGTTGCTAATCCATTTCGCATATGTACGAAACGAAACACACGTAACGAAACGAAACATCACGAAACAAATAGTAACAGAAAACACACAATTAAATGTAATCCACACTTATCTCTCTGTTATCTTTAAAAACATATACTTATTCTGCTATAACAAAGTTTTTTACGCGACCGTAACGACTACATTGATATTTTACAATAACCTATAGCGTAGAATTAAGCTAAGGTGCATTATAAAAAAATTGTAACCATAGGAAATACCGACTGAAGCAATTTTGCAATTAGGAAAACAACATAACAGAATTAAGATAGGACAGAATTACAACGTAAATTCGCACGATAAAAATGTAATATATGAGTCCAGTGCACATTCATTTTATCCGGTAATTTCTTTACAATATACATGGCCCTACAAATATATATATAAATCATTATTTATAAAACTTGTTCCATTTAATTTGAAAATATATTATCCTGATTTATAACAGAACATAATTTAGGTATAAAAATATATTTATTTATAGAGATATAGTATTAAAATCAGACAATCAACGATATTAAATTTGAATTAAAGTAATTGCATAGAATATTTATGTGTAAAAACCAAGAACTGTCCGTGAGGCGTAGCCTGATCTTTGCATTTGTGTGAGTAATTAATGGAAGTACAGTCGGACAAAAAACGTTGAAAAATAAATTTTATCATGTTTTTGGTAGGTACATAAAAAAATAAAATAGTACTAAACAAGCAAAAATTGTTAATATAAAGGCCAACTATGATAAGTATGGATGATGAGTATATGTACATAGACTGTGACTGAGAAGTCAGAGATCAATAACTAAATATAATAATGAAGTGACACTTGATGTCTTTATAGGTCATGTCTTTAGAATACATATTTAAATTACACAATATTTCGTCGTTTATTTATGTTGGCAGCCATTTCGCTAATAAGTCGAACACAAAAACAAAATATTAAGAATGAAATACGTGACGCTTCTACCACTACAAGAGGAAGTGTGCAACGTGAGCGCGGAGTTGCGCCATGTATCTATGTGCACACACACAAATGCAAAGTTCAACTTGGGTTATTTTTTAATTTTTCAAGCTGACTACGCTATTGATCTAGCAAGGCCTTATCAGCTTCACCGGACTAGCTCAGCTTACGCCTCGCCGACTTAGTAGTAACAGCTAAAAGAGATCGATTGAAATTTGGTACGTACCATTCGGTATGGGATGATAGGCAGAAACAAACGAGTAGCTGTACCAAATACCAAAGAAGTATAGTAATAGCTGAAGGAATATCTTTATATCAAAAATTCTTACCTGGCTTGGCTTGGAAATTAGGACAGCTTAACAGGTGTTTGATATATACACAATATAATTTCTATAATTATCCAATCAATTCACCAATTTTCCATACCACAATTAAAGAATTGTTGGAATAGATAGGTATCCAATTTTAAATTCACCCTATTTAGATTACACCTGTAAACAACTTTCGCAAGCTATACTATCTCCTATGTTGCCAGTTGAGACAGTCAAACTATTGACATACTAAAAACTCTTATATATATTTTTCATAGTTGTGCTGTTATCAAAATATGTTACAGTGAAAATTTCTCTAAAAGTGGCTAGGTCAAGTGTTACTTGCATATTCTAAACACAAATATTTGCTAGGAGTGCGTCGTGATATTCCATAGAGGGGACACACAAGCAAGCAGCCTTTTAAATAGCTTAGACTGTGTAAGATTTAGAGAAAAATAAAATTAACAATAAAACAATTTTACCTTATTACGACTAAAATATTGAGTACCGGCTTTACATAAAAACGAAAAACATATACACTATATTGTGTTAAATATTAACATCTACATAAGGTTCAACCATTTGGTTCAACAAACATTTTCTCAACTCCTTTATTCAAAATGTCTCGTATTTATAAATCAAGTATTAAGTTATATATTGAATAAATAGATTGATAGGTCTAAATGCATATTCAACCTAAATAATTACAAAACACTTATTATAATAATAATAATGTACAAATAATACATTGCTGTACAAATGTTAAAAGTGATTGTAAGCCATAACATATTGCTCTAGAGCTAGGCTAGATAAACTTTCCTTCACAATGCTATTATCATAATTATGTATATCGACAGCGGACGAATAAAAATGTATTAAACATGTTAACAATAAAAGCATGTATTATTCATCATAAAATGTATAAAGGTGTCAATGTTTTATAATTCCTTCTAACATAAGTTATACAACAGCCAAGTCAATATGTTCATAACATACTTGTATGTTATTACTTCTTATCACTCAATATAAATATTAACTTTTTTTATTAAAAAGTATTTAAGAGCAACATTTTGTCAATGGTTACAAGCGTAATTATATAAAAAGTATTTGAGTGCTTTGCAAAGCAACTCTTTTATATAGCAATTATAGAATGATTTTTGGTGACTTAGGTAGAAATATCATTATCTTCATAAGATCAATGTAATGTATTTGAAGTGATTTCTCTCACCTGGCCAACAAGAAATAATAGAAATGCAGAATAAAATGAATTTTGGGGACCACATCAGAGAAATCATAGGAGAGGACATAGTAAACTATTAGCAGTGGTGAAAAAGGGGCAATCCTATGAAATTTATTGAAATACATGACAAAAATTCATAAAGGGTACCAATTAATAACATGTTTATCAATCCTTGACTTATCCTTTTTTTAAAACATCGTAACGTTAATGTCTAAAATAATGAAATACAAGAAAATATTCTGATCTATAGTGTTAAAGAGAGATTTATCTATTCTATAACACGAAAATTAATTCGGAGTTTTCCAGTTCACAAGTATCCATTTCTCGACCTAAAATATATATATGATGATCAAATGGGAACTATTTTTTGATAACACTTTAGGATTATTAACAATTCACTAAACAGTTAAGAAAATATCTTTATCCACCATTTACTTTTTACACACACAACTTTTTTTTCCATCTGACTATGCTATTGACCAAACAAGGTTTTAACAGCTTCACCGGACTAACGTATTCACATATCCATCTCCGTTTATTTTAGATTATATAATGAGGTAATATAATTTGTAATGATAACCAGGAGTGCATACATTTAAAGAACAATATACATAGACCTGTAGCCAAACTAGTTTCTCACTAACCTTATTTGACATAATAAATATATATGTATGAATAGGTACTGTATATTTTGTATTTAAAAATAACATACATACAAACTGCAGTTACTATTCATTAATATTATCACAAAAGTTTACTTATTCAAAGTGATGCTTTAGTAGTAAAAAAAATAGAAATGAATAGGGAACATTACAGACGAATATTGTCAAGTGAGAATATGCACCTATTTTAAAGTAGTTGGGCTTGCATCAATATCATCCTGTGCAGAGTTATATTGGCAACATGCACAGACACAAAAGGCATTTTAGTCCTTAGAAGTAACCGCTTAGCTAAACTAACCATAGATTAAACCTAGTCGATTGAAGTTCTGCATAAATATATATGATCCTAAGCTACAGCAACCACATTCGATCAGGTAAACTGGTAATTAATCAAAATTATCACATAAACAATGAACAGTAAACTTGACTTCTGTAACGAGTTCTGTATTTACAGTACGATATTAATTAAATTATATGATAGATGATCACATATATATTGTTCACATAATATAAAGCATTTAAAAACTTAAATACTTATCTATTAAGTTGTTACATGAGTTGCCTTATTTTATAACCTAGAAGAAAATAATTCTGGGGTAAGAAATGTAGCTTAACTCGGATATGATGCAATAATTGGAAATACAACTACTTTCTATTACACAGAGAATTTGACTATGATTATCATATAATTAATCCCACATAATAATATCTTTAATGTAACAATTTCTATAAAATTATATAAGGTTAGTGAATAACTACATAATTTAAAGAAAACGCTATACATTAGCCATGCACACACAGTTACTAGATCTAAATCACTTTAGCTTAAGCACTTTGTTTATTACATAAACAAACAGTTTCATTAAGACACAACACATCCATTCTTGTCTGGTATATGTCCATCTGACCTTTCAATCTCTGACAGTATAGCATGGAACATATCAGTTACAGACTAAAACAAAAGAAATAACAGTTAGTCATAGACATATTACACTTAACAAATTGGTAGGTACTAAAATATTTAAATCAATGTTAAAAAATCTAGTTAAGATTATATTAACAAAGGCCATTAATAGAACCATAAAATGCTTTATCATCTGTAAAACGTAATTCATTCTGACAGTAATAGAGTACATGTATCCTTTTTGCTCTAAGTACATAAATATTTACATTTCTGATTATTTTTCCCACTTTATTAAGTGTTTCAAATAATAAGTTTTGATTTTGAATAAAACTAATTCATATTTACCTCATTTCTCTTAGCACTAGTTTCCACAAAAGCAGCTTTCCATTTCTCAGCTAACCTTTTACCTTCTTCTGTACTAATTTTCCTTTCTAAGTGGAGATCTGTTTTGTTGCCAACTAGCACTATTGGTACACTGAAAAAATTGTTTACAAATGTTAAGATTTATCACATAAATTATAAATGCATTTTATTCTATGAACTGAGATAGACAGATGAAAATGAATCACAGAAGAGTCCAAAGGTAATAGATGTTGGTTCATTGGAGACATGTTTGGACACCTTCTCAATCGATGTAGACTCAAATCTTTGCAATGGGCCGGATCTTTCAGTGAAGGACACATCATTATGAAACCATAACATGGTTGGTTTGTCTAACACCCACTTGGCTATCAACTACCTACAAGTTGATAATCTATTGTCAAGCATATATAGGTATGTTCCAGTAGGTTTACTTGGGAGACACTCTGCCCCACCACCACTTCATATGAAATGAGATGGAAGTCACACCTAAAATCTATAAACTGTAAAACTATAAAGTAGGCCACATGACCATATTAATGGGATTCAAGAAGGTTCACATTATTGTGACAGATGTAGCTAAAATATTCCTCATTTAGACCAAGTTTATAAAATTTGAACCAGCTTTATAAAATCTGAATAGATCAAGTTACAAAAAAAATTAACATGCACAAATGCTTTTGTATTTTACTTTTTATACAAAGAGTAAATATGTTTTAAGTAATTATTTGATCCCATATAAAATAATGTAACTACACCCATTACTTTGCTGCTTTTCATGAACTCTTTTTTATCATTGATAATTTTTATTCATGAACTTTATCATTACTATTAAAATACTGAAATCTGAATATATATGTGGCTAAAACATCAAAGCCAATTTTATCACTAGAACCAACTTTTTTTTTCGAAATGAGAACGCCGTTATCCTGTATAGGCCTTTACAGCTTTACCGAACTACTGAGGAGAGCGCTGAAGGCACTCAGCCGATTTGGGATGTTTGGGCGACTAACTCAAGGGTGCACAGCACACCTCGGCTTGGGCTGTCGCCTTATTTGTGCCAAAATCGCGACCAATCTGAGCTAACCTAAGCTAAGCCATCTAGATAAACGTATATGAGTTATTGAAACATGCATGTATACCAAGCATACGTGCCTCAACATCTCTCATCTGTATTTTGTGTCAGAAAAATTGCTCTAAATTCTGAAAAAGAATAAATATTGTGAAAGCTTGTAGGTGTGCATGTGTGTATAGGTGCTACGTGTGATGTAGCAGTGATATAAGGCTTTGTGTCACTATATCGCGTGAGCAGCATACTCAAGGGCTCCTCGCCGAGGGAACGGACCTAGGCTTGAGCCGCTGCCGAAGGGGGCCTAATCTGGTAGGAGTAGGACCAACTGTTTCAACAAATGTTCACTAATTAAGTCATCGCTTTGGAATCACTAATAGAAACCATATAAAATGTACAAAAACTAGGTGGTCTAAAATGAAAAACAAGAGATACAATTTATACTTAAAAATGTATACCAAAAATTAAGACAAGATTTTAATATTTAATTTCGGAAGTTAAACTCGTAAAAACATGATGTTTGCAAAGTCAGGATTTA
Organism: Antheraea mylitta; assembly: GCA_014332785.1. Lineage (NCBI taxonomy): Eukaryota > Metazoa > Arthropoda > Insecta > Lepidoptera > Saturniidae > Antheraea > Antheraea mylitta. Next base: position 223,516 of record JACEII010000038.1, on the reverse strand, counting down.
TTTTAATGTAGTAACAATTGGTATTAGTGTTTTTAACATTTAATCTATACTAATATTATAAAGAGGTAAAGTTTATGAGTTTGTCACATTGTAGGGGGTAATCTCAGGCATCCCATTTGAAAAAATCTTTCAATGTTATATAGCTCATTTCTTGAGGATGATTATAGTTTATATATCATCACTCTAAGATCAATAGGCGCGGAGCACCAATGAACAATGTTTAAGCTGCATGTTAGCATTAGCCCAAAGTATCTTTTCGAACGAAGTCACGGGCAGAGGCTAGTAATCTATAAAGAGGGAAGCTAGTATTGAAAGATTGGTATTGATTGAGATTTAAAGACTCCTCTGACTAATCACAATGATAATTGGCAAACAGAAGGTTGTTATGCTATTCATTTTATCCTAACTCATGACTAGGTGGCACTGCTGATTTCGTAACTTCTGTACTATTTAATAAATCAAAATGAAAATCAGTAATTTAATATAATTCAACAACTTATTATTATATATATTTCGTATCAAATAAAATATAAGAAGTGTTTACATATATCTAATAACTTAACCAATCATGTCTTTGATCCAGGAATAAATCAGATCAACTTTAACGCGAGCAAAGCTGAGTGCAAAAGCTACTTTATAATAGGAAGTTAAAATAGTTTTATTTATATACATGTGGTCTCAATGACAACAAAAACTGGCATAATTTTATTACTGGATATCTGTACAATATAATATATTCACAGAAACATCGTTTAAAATAATTAAAACTTAACTAATCATGGCATACACTAAAAGCACAACAGTTTTTTTGGTTGTTAAAAATATTGAAACATAGTTATAACCTCTTTATAACAATATTTAAGGGATCCTACAATTTTTTTCATTATGAGAACTTAGCATCACTACTTTCTTTCTTCCCATTTCGTTTGCATGTATAAAACAAAGTTTTTTGGCAACACATAAATGACACTTCTTCTATGGATCATATTGAAAGTTCATTTACAATTGATAATAGGTGCCTGGGGTATATAGTAACTGAGATCATAATTTCTTACAGATACTACTATTCAAAAGGGTGTTTGTGACAATAATAAAATATCAGATGATTTTATTAAAAATTTCAACACTACATGATTTTCATAAACTGATTAAAATAATTAATAATTCACACAGGTAACAAATATATATTGAATTCTAAATCATTAAGTATTCCTTAGTATTAGAGAATAGACATTAAGCTACAAAGAGTTTATCAAAGTATGCATTTTAAGGTATCCAAACCAAATTGAAACAATTTTATACAAAGTTTATAATTAAACACAATATTATTTCATGATACAAGTGAAATATTTGTAATATTTATCATTATTAAAGATATATTATTTTTACTAATAATTAAACAATACTTACTGAATTTTTCCAACCATATCCAAGAGCTTATCATATATGATCTGCACTATTTGAAAGCTTTTACTTGATGTGATTGAATACACAAGTACATAACCATGGAAATCCATGCTGTACTGCAGAGGAAATATACTGTACTCATCCTGACCGGCGGTATCAACAAGTTTAACCTCATACTCGGTAGAATTCAGTCGAATGTACTTTGTAAAAGCTGGGAATAAATGATTTCAAATCTATTTTATTACTTGACATATGGGTAAATTATGTTACTACAAAATTTTTAACTATAAAAAACAGCAACACTAATTTATTTTAATAGTAATAATTAAGTTCAAAGTACACAAGTATTCTCAATGATGGTAAAAAAATCTGTTCACATGATAAAAGAACATAATAATTATACTCACTATTTTCAATTGTTGGATCGTAGGAATCAACAAACTGACCTTCAACAAACTGTATGATTAAGGAAGATTTACCTAAAACATTTTTTTTAAATATCATGTCATGAACAACCATTATTATTTAAGACGCATAAGGAACGAAAACTTTAATCTTACCAACTGAACGATATCCCATCATCGCTATTTTTCGCTGCTTTGACGGCATCTTATAAATGGCCAAGTGATTATAACAATTTATTTTTTAAATACGCACTTGAAACTTATTGCAAATTCACAAATCTCATTTTTCTGCGAATTCGATCAAAGAATATTTTGTTTGTTTGACACAACTGTCACATTTGTAGTAGTAGTAATAATATTCGTCCAATAGGATAGGCGAAAGAATTAATCTATACTGCCAATTCTGAATTTGTCAGTTAAGTATACGTACTTTTTATGTATTCTCTAGCCAGTTTTCTTCTATGTCCAAGATAATGAAAAGTCATAAGCGTTAAATCTTTTATATAATATTTTGTTCATTTTTCAACTATTTTTTTATCTTCTTAATTTTCAAGTCGTCTCTCTTGCGAATTCTGTAATTGTTAATATGGATAGTTCTTATTTATACTTAAGTCACTTTTTTCGTAAGCGCCAAATCTTAAATCATCATCATCATCATCATTACCCTTATCCCACCTAAGTAGGGTCGGCACAACATGTTTTCTTTTTCCACTCCCTCCTATCAAATGTCATCTCAGTATTCACACCTTTTACGCACATATCATTTTTCACACAATCCATCCAAACCTTTTTCGGTGTTCCACTACTCGTATATCCATCCACCATTTTTTTTTTCGAAATGACTACGCTATTGACCCAGCAAGGTCTTAACAGCTTCACCGGACTACTAAGGCGAGCGCTTAAGGAACTCAGCCAATTTTATTTTGGCAACTAGCTCAAGGGTGCACGGCACACCTCGGCTTGGCTGTTGTCTGTTGCATGCAAAATCGCGACCTATCTTAGCTATTACTATTCATATATGTATGAGTTGTTGAAACGTATATGTGCACCAAGCATACAAGCCTCAACAACTCCTACATATATTTATTGTCGGAAAATTGAGAGTTTTTCAGTTCGATAAGGGAAAAAAAAAGTAAACCCTTCCACTTTCATGTGTAAGCGTGTAGGCGTGCACGTGTGTGGAGGTGATCGTGTAGTGTTGTAGCGGTGATGTATATTTGTGTGTCACCGTATCGCGCAAGCAACGCACTCAAAGGCTCCCTACCGAGGGATCGAACCTAGGCTTGAGCCGCTGCCGTGGGAGGCCTAATCGGGTTCCATCCACCATCATACTCAACACTTTTCTAGTTACATGGTTTTCATCTCTTCTCATGACATGTCTTTATCATGCTAACCTATTACTTCTCAACTTCTCTGTCACCGGTGCTATTTTCAAACTTCCTCTGATAAACTCATTCTTAATCTTATCCATTCTAGTCACACCACACATCCACCTTAACATTAGCATTCCTGCCACATGTAATTTTCTCTCATCCGTTTCTATCGTAGCTAGCCCAACACTCAGATGCATACAACATGACCGGTCTTATCATAGTTTTATAAACTTTCCCCTTGAGTTTCAAAGGCATTCGTGGATCACAAGCTACCCCAGATACATTTCGCCATTTCATCCATCCTGCATTTATCCTGTCCCTCACATCCTTCACATCAATGCCACCGTCGTTTTGTATCACTGAACCGAGATACCGAAAATTGGAGCAAGCTGGTAAGGATACACCACTTAAGGCTATAGGAGAAAAACTAGATGTACCACCAAAGTCGCAAGATAAGTATTCAGTTTTTGTTAATTTTTAAACCAATATTTTCCAGGTTTTCTTGCCATTTTTCCAGCCTACTCTAGACATCGGTAGCATCCTCTCCGATAAGAACAATATCGTCAGCAAAAAGCATAAACCAAGGTGTATCCTCCTGTATGTCTGATGTTAATGCATCCATAACAAGAAGAAATAAATAAGGGCTTAAAGCTAACCCTGGTGTAAGCCTACTGTCACATTGAAATCATCGGTAACTCCAGCTTCGGACCTAACGTGGGTTTTCGCTTGACCGTACATACCAAGAATAAGTTGTAGGTAATTCCCAGGCGCAAGTACTTATGTACCCGTCTGTATTTTTTGCACAGTTGCCGAAGTGCGAAAATGGCATCGGTTGTCGCTCGTCCAGGCATAAACCCAAATTGATTCTGCGTCACTTCAGTCTCATCTCTTATTCGCTATCACTCTTTCCTAAACTTTCATACTATGTGACATGAGCTTTATTCCTCGATAATTGTTACAGTCCTGCACATCACCCTTATTCTTAAAGATAGGTACTATTATGCTATAACACCACTCATTTGAGATCGCTTCTTCCTGTAACATCTTATTAAAAAATAAAGTCAGCCACATAGCGCCAAATCTTGTATATAATATTTTATCATTTTCTATCTTCTTAATCTTATAGTAATCATAAAACAAATTTGTTCAAATACCTTCAAATGTAAAATTGATATAGTCATAAATATGTTTAAAATTATCAGGATAAGTTAGGGGATAAATATTCAGGTACTGTCTCGTGCGATTATTTCAATATTCCAACAAGATGGTGGCTTCCTTGTTAGAACTTCCAAGGAAATTTTTGTGGCATATCCGAATTCATGCTCCATGGTGTTCTTTTCCATAAAAGTAACTTATGCACAAAAAACGAACTATATTACGTAAAACACTAACAATTTTACAAAATATAGAGTCAAATGACACTAGATTATGAATAAAATATAAAATGCACTACATAACAGACTAAAAACCCGCCAAAAACTCCCAGTCACATTTGGTTTTGAAAAAGCTTACATTTTTTGTTCTTCTATTTTATTTTTGGCAACCAGTCTTCTAGTAGACTATTATTGTCAATGTCAAGTGAGTGACGATATTCTATAATTTCAACAAAGTAACTAGTAGTATTCTTGTTAGAACTTTCCTGGGAGTGTTTATGGCAAGTCAGAATACAAGATCCGTGGTATTATTTCCGATCCACTCTACTTGTGCACAATAACCAAGTTATTGTTACGTATAGCACCACCAATATTACACAATACCAAATAACACAAAATATGGATAAAATATGAAGACCACTACATGGCGTTTCAAGATCCCGCCAAAAAGTCCTGCTTACTTTTTTTAGGCACCAACATCTACGGTACAGAATAACAATACTCATAATAGTCACCAAGATTTCATTTACATAAAAAACTTTTTACTTTTTTGGGGCGTGTTCAATTTGAAATTATGATAAAATCAAACACTGACTTTGCAACCGAAACTTTTAATGTCCACTTTTGTCGAGGAAAAATTTGTATCTGTAAGTGACAACGAATATGTCGCTGTTTTCAAAAAGGGCCAGAGACAATTTTAATGGCCAGCACGCTACACCACCCCCCTACGGAGTAAAGAAAACCCAATATAAAAACATTTACAAAACATAGCATTATACACATATTTACATTAAGTATAAAAAAGTAAAGCATACAGAAATAAAGACTTACGAGTTACAACGAATTGATATAAAAACATTAAGTTACAACAAAGTCTTAAAAATATTATAATACAACTATATACATAAAAGTTCTTTACAAATCTAGCGTCGGTTTAAACTTAACACGACGTCCAGATCGAGTAACGTAGAGTGAAGGTAGATTGTCTACAGGCGGCTTGAGGATAGGAGGAACGGATGTGACTGGTGAAGATGGGGAAAATAAGGGTTGAGGAGTAACTTCCGAGAAGAAAGACGGTTTTACGCGATCGATACTGACAACTACTTTCTTACCCTTGATGTCCAAATTGAGGGTTTTGCCGTCACTTGACCGTTCAAGAACCTGAAATGGTCCAGTATAAGGCGGCTGAAGAGGGCGTCGAACAGCGTCATCACGCAAGTATACATGCGTAGCTGTTGATATGTCCTTGAATAAGAAAGACTTTTGGTTACCATGGTGAGATGCCGGTACTGGTCGAATGTTCGACATATGCTTACGCATCCTAACAACCAAATCAGCTGGATCTTCACCAATAGGGTTCTGAGGTGCAACGAGTAGTTCTCCTGGGAGTCTCAATGTTTCACCGTACATGAGCTCGGCGGCTGTACATTTGAGGTCCTCTTTAAAAGCGGAGCGCATGCCTAAAAGTACAAATGGTAGAGCGTTCAACCAGGACTGTTCATGACACATTAAAGAGGCCTTAAGTTGCCTATGTACGCGCTCTATCATACCATTTGCCTGTGGGTGATATGCGGTTGTCCTTTGTCGTTTAGTGGCAAAAGTGATGAGGAGTCTGCGGAATAGATCAGACTCAAATTGAGTACCCTGGTCGGTCGTGATACAGAGTGGTATGCCAAATCTAGATATCCATTCTCTAGTAAAAGTTTCTACCACTTCATTTGCAGTTATAGAACGCATTGGCCATACTTCTGGCCACCTTGTTACCCTGTCTATTGCTGTTAAGCAATAGCGATAACCATCGCAAACAGGTAATGGTCCTATGATGTCCATATGGACATGGAGGAATCGACCAGATGGGGTTTTAAAATTACTGAGGGGAGCGGTATTATGCCTGGAGACTTTACTGCGTTGGCAGGCAGGACACGCTCGCGACCACTCGCGACATTCTTTATTAATGGATGGCCAAACATACCGCTCGGTGACAAGGCGAGTGGTAGCTCGTGCGCCGGGATGGCTCAAATTATGCAGCTTATTGAACACAACCCGCCGCAGTTCTGTAGTCACATACGGACGCGGCCTATCTGTGGAAACATCACAAAATAGAGAAACGCCAGTACCAGGAATATTAATTTTGGTAAGTTTAAGGCTTGAACCGTTTTTCAACAAATGTTGAAGTTCTTCATCAGTGCCTTGAGAACGTACTAAAGTTTCGTATTCTTGTTCTAATGAAATTGCTTCAATTCGTGACATGGCATCAGCAATAAGGTTTTCAGAACCTTTAATGTACTGAATGTCAGTTATGAATTGACTGATGAATGACAATTGGTTCAGTTGTGCAGGAGGAAGCTTCTCCCGTCCCTGTACAAAAGCGTATAAAAGAGGTTTGTGGTCAGTGAAAATGGTTGCATTGCTAACTTCTAAAATATAACGAAAGTGTTGTACACTTTCGTATATTGCTAATAACTCTCGGTAATAAGCAGGCCACTGTGATTGTTTGGAAGTCAACTTTTTACTGAAAAAAGCTAAAGGATACTGTAGCATACTGGCCATAGAAAATTGTCTCTGGCCTTTTTCAAAAACAGCGACATATTCGTTGTCATAAAAAGATACAAAATTTTCCTCGACAAAAGTGGACATTAAAAGTTTCGGTTGCAAAGTCAGTCTTTGATTTTATCATAACTTCACATCGAACACGCCCCAAAATTGGTGACCTCCGACGCATGTGATTGACGCTATAACATTATCGAGCAATCACAATTTTCACAACCAAACGGCGAGGCCCTATACAACGGTGACTTCTACACCGCACCGACGAATTTCACGACGGCTAACTACGCAGAGGAAAGGACCCCTGCATGACCCGTGACTTTTCCACGTCAAATACAACGGTGAGATCTTTCCTTTACTGAACGTGCAGTAGAAATAACTGACAACCACTCAACGAAGGAAACGAACGAGGACTGTATCTCAGCTTGAATCATCAACCGTCTACAACATGGACTCACCAGCAATGCAATTGGCTTCGCTTAAAGAAATGGTGCAGCAACTTACACATGAAATAGCATCACTAAAAAATTGGTTGCCTGTAAAGTCGGTATACGGGCGAAAGTTTTACGTGACAACGACTTTGAGTGGTAAAATAATTTTAATGTGAATATTCATTCGTATAGTAGTCTCTCTCGCTCTTAGGCGGGCTAACCATGCCCGAGTGGAAGGGACGCGTGCCTCTCACTCGCTCTCATTGTTAGCGCATAACGTGAGTGGAGCGTAACGCAGTTTCTTGAAGTGTCACCCGACAAACCAATTTATAAGACGTTGTCACGTCAAAAGCCAAAAGCAACGTGTATCCAGTGGCCGCTCTGTTTCGACCAGCAGAAGACGACACCATTCACCTGCGCTACGATGTTGGTATCACAATAAATTTGGTAGGCAAGCCAAGAAGTGTACTCCTCCTTGTAATTGGAATGAGCAAAAACTCAAGCAGCAATCAGTAACGACGGGCACTGATTGCTGTTTATTAGAAAATAATAACCGTCGCTTATTTGTTACTGACAGGATCACGAAGCACCGGTTTCTAGTCGACACGGGGTCTGATCTATGCTGTTTCCCTTATAGCTGGTTACGAGAAAAAAGATGCCCCTCTAATTGGGAGCTTAGTGCCGCTAACGGCAGCTCAATTAAAACTTTTGGCACCGTCACCCTCCGACTCGACTTGGGACTGCGCCGTGATTTTAGATGGGAATTTGTAGTCGCAGATGTCAGTACTGCCATTATTGGTGCAGATTTTTTGGCACATTACCATCTTTTGCCAAACTGTCACAACAAAGGGATAGAGGATGGTAAGACTGGTCTGTCAGCAAACGCTTCCACAGCCATTATTGAACATTCTAGCGTTAAGGCAATAGGTCCCTCGGATTCTGCATTTGCACAAGTGCTTGCAGAATTCTCAGACATTTTCTGACCTCCCGGACTTCCTCGCTTTCATAAACACAACACAGTCCACCATATCCGGACTACAGATGGGCCTCCAGTATCATGTCGACCTCGTCGGTTAGCTCCTCAGAAACTTACTGCCGCCAAAAGCGAATTTGAAAGCATGGTACGGAACGGCATTGCCCGCCCCTCTCAAAGTGCTTGGTCCTCTCCGCTTCATATGACGGTCAAGAAAGACCTTTCTTGGCGTCCTTGCGGTGATTATCGCGCTTTAAACGCGCGAACCATACCTGACCGTTTTCCCGTCCGACATATGAACGATTTCAGCCACAATCTAGCAGGTTCGAAAATTGTCATTACCATCGACCTGGTAAAGGCGTACCATCAGATTCCGGTATACCACGAGGATATCCCGAAAAGCGCCATTGTTACACCATTTGGCCTCTTCGAATTCCCCTATATGACCTTCGGTTTACGCAACGCTGGACAAACGTTCCAAAGATTCATTGATGAGGTCACACAGGGATTGGATTTTGTTTTCCCGTACGTGGATGATATCCTCGTATTTTCTGAGACCGAATCTCTGCACAAAGACCATCTCAGAATCTTGTTCAAAAGCCTACAAGATTATGGCGTCATAGTGAACGCATCAAAGTGTGTGTTTGGTGCCCAAGAAGTAGTTTTTCTGGGTTACACTATTAACTCAGAAGGAACTCGCCCTCCTCAGGATCGAGTACAAGCTTTACTGAATTATTCACCGCCTAAAACTATTAGTGGAGTCCGACGTTTTCTCGGTATGTTAAATTTTTATCGTCGCTTCATACCTCATGCTGCACAGTTTCAAGCACCACTCATTGACGCAGTAGTCGCCACCAACAGTAAAGGCGCAAAACCATTTTTATGGACGCCTAAGCTATTGGAGCATTTTAAAGACTGTAAAACTAGTTTATCAAAGGCAACTTTACTTCAACATCCAATTAACGATGCACGTCTCGATCTGTTCACAGATGCTTCCAGCATTCACGTGGGATCGTGTTTGCAGCAACAAGTCAATGGTCAATGGTATTTTTGGGGCGTGTTCGATGTGAAGTTATGATAAAATCAAAGACTGACTTTGCAACCGAAACTTTTAATGTCCACTTTTGTCGAGGAAAATTTTGTATCTTTTTATGACAACAAATATGTCGCTGTTTTTGAAAAAGGCCAGAGACAATTTTCTATGGCCAGTACGCTACAACTTATAATATCATTGATGGATATGGTCAGTTGGTATGAATTCCGTCGGCCTATAAAAATGATTTTTCTTGTTAGACTATAAGGACTCAATCTAACAAAAATGTAATATATGATATTGGAAGAAAATAAAATACACTGGTTTTTAGTAGCAGGCAGAAACAAAAAGTTTCTATAAACAGTTTTGTTTGTCTCTGCTCTGAGCACAGCTCTGACTGTCGTGCAGTGTTGCCAACATTAATTTCGATAGGCTTTTGTACAAGTTGGCTAAGCAGCGCGTTTTGTCAGATATAAGGTAAAATTTAAGAGATTATAAAACTTGAGTTTTTGTGAAATTAACCGTATCATCGATTCGATTCTTTATAAAAAAACATCGAGTATATCAAATACTTTTCAAAACATCGTATCCATTCGATGTATGGCAATGTAAACATCGATGCATTCGATGCATTGATGTTTATCGAATATCCTACTCTTTGAGTAATATTATTTTGGCCTGGGAAGTTTTTGGCGGCAATTCAGTCTGTCATATAGTGGATTTTATATTTTATTCATAATCTTGTGTTACTTGGTTCTATATTGTGTAAAGTCGGTGGTGTTTTATGTAATATGGTTAGTTTATTGTACATAAGTGAAGTGAATGAGTAATAACAACACGGACCATGAATTCTGCGATTCCACAAAAATTCCCAGGAAAGTTGTAACAAAAGAACCACCATCTTGTTATAACGTTAAAATAATCGTACGACACTTGAATATCAATCTCCTAACACCCGATTAGGCCTCCCATGGCAGCGACTCAAGCCTAGGTTCGATCCCTCGGTAGGGAGCCCTTGAGTGCGTTGCTTGCGCGATACGGTGACACATAAATATACATCACTGCTACAACACTACACGATCAGCTAAAATAGTTCGCGATTTTGCATGCAACAGGCAACAGCCAAGCCGAGGTGTGCCGTGCACCCTTGAGCTGGTTGTCAAATAAAATCGGTTGAGTGCCCTAAGCTCTCGCCTTAGTAGTCCGGTGAAGCTGTTAAGACCTTGCTAGGTCAATAGCGTAGTCAGTTCGAGAAAAAAAAACGATCTCCTGACTTATCCTGACAACGCATGGACATTTCAAAAAAAATTTTTCAATGATTATTCGAAGATTAAGAAGATAAAAAATGTCTAAAATATTATATAGAAGTTTTGGCGCTTAAGCATTTACGTCAATTTACGTTGACTTGAACTTAAAAGAAAACAGACTAAAGAATACACAAGAACTATCCGTATTGACAACTTCAGAATTGGCAAAAGAAACGACTTAAGAATTTAAATAAAAAAGATGCTTAAAAAATTACGTAATATTATATAGAAAATTTGATGCGGAAGCCTTTGTATCAACTTGAACATAGAATAAAACTCACTATACTTTTTTTTTCTCGACCTGACTACGTTATTAACCTTTACAGCTTCACCGGACTACAAACTCACTACACAATATACTAGGACTGTTGATAAAATATCGATATATCAAAATATCGATATTTTTATCTAAAAATATCGGTATATTTTAGTAATTATTTTTTGGGCGATATATCGATATTTTAATATTATAATTTGGATATCGGCGGTCGATATTTTTTTTATTCATAATCATTTTCTTAGCCTTATTCCACCTAGGTTGACTTGATACATTATGTTTTTCTTTTTCAGTCTCCTCAGTCAGATATAGGGACACGAAAAAGGTATCAATACTTTATGGTATCGAGTACATTTCCTTTCGATACCAATACTTTTGTACTCGATACTTTGTATTCGATACTTTTATTCAATGAGTACTTTTTGTCAGGTATCGTATCGAAAGAATTACAGAAAAATTTTAAACTTGATCTTGCGGTTCATGGTTATGGCAACGCCATCTAGTTCAATCGTACTGAACTTTCTAAAACATTGAGCTCAAAATTGTTACATCCGTGCATATACGTCGAGTTCCTATCCTTTCTTTCATTTATTTCACTAGTTCGTCGTTCTAATAATAATATGATTGAATATTGAAGTTTTAAAAAAAAAACATTATTTTCTAAAATCGAAAATCCGAAATCGCTAATCATCAATACGTCTCGATAAACTTACAATTTTAAGCGATTCTCCGGAGGAAGAATGGGAACAAAGTAATAAAAAGTTTCATTTTGTAAAATAATATTTTTAATTTTTGCCGTTACAATTAAAGTTTTTTTTTTGTAATAAATGTATTTACCAATACCATTTGTTTATTTATGTTATTATCTACTGAAACTACTTACTGAGTGATATTGACGTCCATACGTATAAGTATTAGGCCCTATAAGAAGTACTCGATACTTTTATGAGTAAGATACTTTTATGCGATACTACTTATGAGTACATTATCGATACTTTCTACTTGTTACCGTGTCATTAATTAGGCCCCACGAAAATTACTCGATACTTTTGTTTCGATACTTTTATGAGTACGATATTTTTTTTTCGATACTACTCATGAGTACAGTATCGATACTTTCTATTCGATACCGTGCCCCTAGTCAGATAGAATCTCAGAATTCACACCTATTACATATGTTATTTTTACATTCTTTATCCATACCTTTTTCTGTTTCCTCTACTTTTATATCTGTTCACCTTCATACTTAAAACTATTCTAGTTATAAGTCTTTCATCTCTCTTTATGACATGCCTGTATCATGCTAACCTATTATTTCTCAACTTTTCTGTCACTGGTGATGTTTTCAATCTTTATCTAATACGTCTTTATTCTATCACTTCTAGTTACGCCATACATCTTAATAATCGCAGCTCTGCCGCGTACAGTTTTTTCTCATCCGTTCCTTTTGTAACCTAGCACTCAGATGCATGCAGTATGACTGTCTTATACAACAACAATTTTATACGCCTTCCCCTTGAGTTTCAAGGACATTCGTGGATCGCATAACCTGAACATCTTTCTCCATTTCATGCATCCTGCATTAATCCTATTGCTTCCGTTATTGTCTACACTGCCACGTTTTGGATCAAGGAATATGAAGCAGGCTAGTAGTAATCGTACTACCTAGTGAAACAGTTGAACATATGAAGTAAATAGTATTTTAAAAATCTCTTGCTGAATAATATTCATTACCATCAGCCTGTAAGAGAGCCACTGCAGAGCTAGAGACCTTTTCCTGAAAGAAGGTATGGACATAATCACCACACTAACCCACGGCATATTGGCAATTTCAAACTCTGAGAAAATCACAATTGTACATTTTCTCACATATAGTAATACTACCAGAACATTTCTCAAGCTCAGGTTTTCTCACGAGGTTGTCCTTGACCGTCAGACGATACTGTTACCAATTTAAATTAGTAAGTGTACGCGAATTTTGTAAAATTCACACCGGGGTTCGAATCAGCAGACATCGAAATGTTATTCTACTAGTGAATCTAGTAGACTACCAATATTTAAAAAACTTGGTAACTGATGGACTGAAAAATATCGGTACACATAATTTATCTTATTTAGATAAAACAATAATGATGACAATTATCAATATGATTGAATGACGTTTGTGCAAGTGGCTCTTAGAACTGTACTGTTATATTTTAAAACATATATGGTATAAACTGTACAAATATACTGGATTAAAACTGTAAATCATTGTTAAGCTGAATTACATTTTTTTAAACATAGCCGATATATATCGATATATCAAAATATCGATATTTTTTTCCAATATATCGAGGTCCGATATTGATATTTTCATAAATATCGATTTATCGAAAATCCGATATTTTGAAAAATATCAACAGTCCTACAATATACAAGAATCACATATATTGACAACCACAGAGTACCTTATATAAATTGACAACTTCAGAATTGGCAGTATAGATTAATTCCTTCGCCTGTCCTATTGGACGAATATTATTACTACTACTACTACTATTTTTTGCTGTGACGTCAGTTTTAATAATTTACTAAATTTTATTTACTAATCGTCAAGAGTATTATTATTCTGTGCCTATAATGTACTTAACTATTACTCCATAAATTTGATACGCAGTACCTACATATATGCAAGTGTAATATTATTATTTATTTATCAAAAATGGCCAACATACCTGAGTGTCCACCAAGTCTCAAACCGATTCAACACTACCTAAAGACTGCTGTGGAACACGAAACAAGAGATCCTGTCGTGGCTTACTGGTGTAGACTTCACGCCTTGCAAATGGGCCTTAAGCTTACTACAAAGAAAACTCCAGAAGAAACTAAGCTTTTGATAGGTAAAATAAGTGTTGACATACAATTCGGGGCTTGGCATTAGAAATTCGCATCTCGAATTTGGTGTAATTAAGGGTTTCCTTCCCGCTTTCAAAAGAGACTCCCCTCCGCCACGGTTACGCGTAGTTTTTTTTTTAAATATGTGTTTGAAGTTATGTGCAACAGAACGTGATTTTTCCTAAGAGGCGCATATTTAAGGTTTATCATACTATAATTTTGTTGTTTTGTACATATTTATTGTGTTATAATTTTTCGCTATAATTTTAGAAAAAAAAAATCATATATAAATTATTCGTATAACAAAATGTTTTCCAGATCTTGTTTTTTTTGTACTATATGTAATCCATAATTCAACTGTCTTAATGATATAAAAGAATATAATATAAATTATTTGTATGATCATAAAGCTTCTCCACATATAAGACAAGAGAGTGAGCATAGTGAGCGAGTGAACTAGTCTGAGCAAATGCGACTCAGATATGTTACATTAATAAAGGGTTAGGGCAAAAGTGAAGCTTAGTCATCTATGTAGGTTAGTATTGTGAATACATCAAATTCCTTGCTGTTTTAAATTGAACACTTTTTTAAACACTGAGCTTAAGTGTGAATTATTTGATGATGAATTAAAAAAAAAAAATTAGGAAATTAGGACAAAACTTTATTGTAAATATTTTTTTTCTCAATAATTATGCTATTCTTTAAATAATTTATTCCTTACATATACATATATTCATAGATTATACATAGATTCATACAAGTTATTATCTAATTAGTTGAAAAGTCAATCTTCTTTTATGCACAAAAATCACCAAATCTATATTAATATTATAAAGAGGTAAAGTTTGTGATGTTGTAGTGGGTAATCTCAGGAACTACTGGTCCGATTTGAAAATTCTTTCAATGTTATATAGCTTATTTATTGAGAATGCTTATAGTCAGCCCGCCTCCCCTACCCCTTTCACCCCCGTCAACCTACATTTCAGGATGTTAATTTCTAATGCAGCCCCATGAAGTGGTTTATTTCAACATCTAGAATCATTATTACAGAATTTAAAGAATAAAAAAAAGTTACATATCATTTTTACTCATACAAATTCCTACAGCAGATTCACCTGTTGTTTATTGTTGTTTATGTCATAACTCCAATGCCCTCTTCCAACTTTGACTGTGTTTATCATATAATGAAAATCTGAATTATCTGTATATAATTTATTAATTTAATTAATATGCCACCAGAGATAATACATATTATAATGACATTGACTAGTAGATATCTCACTGCTAGACAAAGGCCTCTTCCATAGCGAAGGGGTGGATTTAGTTACCACTAGTAACTAAACATAAGACTGTTTTCTAATTTCATTGTAGTTTTACATGTATGCCTTCTATGTAGACACACAAAGATTATGATAAAAGTACCTTGAAGTATTTAGTACATCAAAAGTTTATTTGGACGTTTTAGATAAACTTCATCAATTATAAATCAGAATCATCTTAAAGAGATGTCTCAAGGAGAGGCACTAAATTATTTCAGTTTTCTTTATTTATGACTTGGATCAGATCTATCAAGAAATAAGCAACAAAAAATTATATTAGACTATGTCAGCCATAAAATATAAAACAATTTTAATAATGCAAATAATAGTGTAAAAAAAAGATCTAAAGAGAACTCAATGTCATATATAACTTTTATATCCAAGCTACAATTTTATTCCTGTTAGTAAAAAAAAGTATATGTGCCTTTACATCTCAAAATGAGCAAAATCCAAGTTATAATTGTTCATATAACATGTTTAATTTTTTTTATTTCATTTCTATTCACTGAGAGTGAAATTTAAATTTTGCTTTCCTAAGGTTTTCAGTTTTATGATCTTCATATTTAACATGTACAAAATATGAAGATCTTGAAAAATAACACATAATGTAAGAAACGGTTAAAATTGTATTTAGTTCATTTTGAAATGTAACAACACATATGTCTAAAAAAGTGTATTGGTTGTGATTCAATAACCTGTCATGTATTATTTCTTATTAATATTGTTCCAGCCATAATTTTGCACTGTATGTAGTATATGTCATGTAACTGGAAATATTTTGAGTATTTGATGGACATAGAAATAGAAGAAGGTGAAAAAGGAATAAATGGATTGTGTGAAGGGGCTGCATTAGAAATTCGCATCCTAAAATTAGGGTTAAAGGGGAGAGAGGGGTGGGGAAGGTGCTGACTACCCCTTTATACTACTCCCCCGCTGCGGAAAGAAATCATAGTTACTGAAGATATTCATGATTATGTTTTTGAGGTTGTACCACTTCGTAACAATCATTGGTAACTTTTATATTCAAAATTTAGTGATTTTAAGTTAACCTGGATACTAGCTTTGGGACAGATACGTCCCAGTGCGTTTTTTTTTAAATTTTTAAATTTCCCGCCATCGGCAAAGACGTTTAGTACATGTACCATATGAGTCTATAAATCTATGGTTACAATAATATATTTAATTATATTCAGATTATATATGGTTTTTATATTATCATGTATTTGATATTATTTTCATAAAAATTATATCTAATTAAAAATATATTTCGTTTTTTTTTTCTTATGATCGATAAAATATTGTATATTTTCTTGAAATAAGTTTTATATGAAATAAGGAGAAAGAATAATAGTGAAGTTAATTGGCTGAAAACTATTGTTATCATATTCATTTGTCTAAACTATTCAATATTTAATTTGATATATTCATATTGTAGTAGTTTAATGTATATTTAGTTCAGTATTTAATGTAAAATATTTTTTCTAACCTAAAAGTATAAATACAATAGCTAAGTTGGACATTTCGTGGTTTAGTACAAAAAATAGTTCTTAAAAATTAAATAATAATGTAATAATACATTTTGCATAATAATTGGAATTTCACATTACATCATTTATAATTATTCAAATCTTGTAATAAATCCAGTATTTTTTTAAACCTTATACTGCCAAACTGTTTGCTAACCTTTGCATCATAAGGTCTATTTTCGTTTGTATGGCGCTTAAATCTTTATGGTTTTTCACTAATACAGGTGTTAAAACAAAACAGTTTGTACAATATTATGTCTATATACAAATAGAGCAAGTAGTGATTGCTGGAAAAAAAAATTAATTATTTAAAAATTTTGTATCAGAACTAAGAAATTATAGCAATTGTGCATAAAAAAGGGATTATTTGTCAACGAGTTAGATAATAACTTGTATGAATCTATGTATACGTAGGTAATACGGAATAAATTATTTATGGAAAAACTGTGTTTGTGAAAAAAAAAAAATTTACAATAATGTTTGGTCCTAAATTTTTTTTTATATCTTTCATTAAATAATTCACATTTAAGCTCATAGTGGTTAAAAAAATCCGTCTAATACAACAAGGAATTTGATGTATTCCCAATACTAACCTACAAAGAGGGCGAGAGCGAAGCCGAGCTTCGCGCCCTATTTCCTTTTTTTTTTACGTGGAGAAATCCCTTATGGATGCCCACCCACCCGGGGGAGAGGATGGGTTATGTCCGACTCGCACGGACTAAAACCCCACGGTGTACCGACAGACCGTGACGTTGGGGCGGCAAGGGATCGTTCTACGCTATTCCCCTTGAATAGCCGCCCCAACGCTCCACCCAGCGGAAGGTTGCCGCCGAGCTCCTACCTATAGAGAGGCAGCTGGGTACACGCCAGCTGCCCCCCTCATCTGCAGGAGGAGTTTGGCAAAGCGCCGCCTCCTCCTGCCGGTCCTCCGATGGCGAAGACGGCCACTGAGGGGGTCCGCCTCGCGGGCTCTCTCCGCTGCCTCCTTTTGCGAGATGACTTCCTCGCAAAAGGAGGCCACTGCTCGCCACGCCTGTTCGCTGCCGAGCATGGACGAGACGACGCTCGACAGCGATAAATCCTCTCCTACCACCGCCACCAGAGTGCGGCGCTCCACCTCCCACGCAGCACACTCAGAGAGAGTGTGCTGCGCGGTATCCTTCTCAGCGCCGCACTCATGGCAGGCGGCGGTCGGCTCCCTGCGAGCGATCCGGTGCAGGTGCTGACGGGACACGGTTGTTTCGGGTGGTCTCTGTCTTTTATGTGGAGAGGCTTTATGATCATACAAATAATTTAAGTTTGATTTTTTTTTTATTTAATAGTGAATAATTATAAAACAACAATAAATATACAAAACAACAAAATTATAGTATGATATACCTTTAAAATGCACCTTTGAAAGAAAATTCATGTTGCGTTGCACATAACTTCAAACATATTCAAAAAAACTACACGTAACTGCAGAGGGAGGAGGGTGTCTTTTGAATGCAGGAACCAAACCCTTAATTACACCAAATTCGAGACGCGAATTTCTAATGCCAAGCTCACTTCATTTTAACAACAAAATCCCTCACAAGACTTCAACATTCACTTCATAAGAGTTCAACAACAAACATATTGTTTATGAAATACACATAATGTCATCTATACTCATATTATAAAATTGGAGGGTATGTTTGTTTGGTTGAATGTGCTAAACTAAGGAAGTACTAGTCTGATTGGAAAAATATTTTCAATGTTAGACAGATAATTTATTAAGGAAAGTTATATATCATCTCTCTAAGACCAATAAGAGCGAATGAAGAATGTTTAAATATGGGGTTTTTTCCTTTTAAGAACTTTTGTTGCATATTAATTAGCTCAAAGTAATTATTCCATGTAAAGGAAGTCACGCAAAGATCTAGTATATTATATAAATTATTTATTTCAGGTCTTATGGATTGGTTAGAAACAACAAAAAAAGAAAACAAGGAGAATGAAGCTATTTCTAATGAAGTTGTGGCACAGGCACACCTTGAGAATTATGCCTTAAGGTTGTTTACATTCGCTGACAAACAAGACAGAGAAGAGAACTATGGGAAGTAAGTATTTAAGTA
Source organism: Antheraea mylitta (assembly GCA_014332785.1). NCBI lineage: Eukaryota > Metazoa > Arthropoda > Insecta > Lepidoptera > Saturniidae > Antheraea > Antheraea mylitta. Next base: position 204,573 of record JACEII010000038.1, on the reverse strand, counting down.
AGCCATTGTATAGATGAATAACAAATAATATATTACATACATATGTTAAATTATATATTAAATGTAACATATGTTTTTTTTAACTGACTACGCTATTGACCTAGTAAGGTCTTAACAGCTTCACCGAACTACTAAAGCGCTTAAGGCACTTTGATATATGTTTTTACAACTAAATATGAGTCCCTTTGATGTTGTTATAGCAGATATTGACTGTATTGCTTATTTTTTTAATAGCAATCTATTTACATTTTCAGGAATGTAGTTAAAGCATTCTACACAGCGGGTATGATTTATGATGTGCTTACAACATTTGGTGAATTAACTGATGAAGCTGCTCAGAATAGGAAGTATGCTAAATATAAAGCAGCCTATATTCACACTTGTCTTAAAAATGGTGAAACACCCGTTCCAGGTAAAATAATCTTGGTATTGTAACTAATCATCATTCTTCACTTGTTTTTTTTTTAATGTTTCTCTAATCTGCAATAGAAATACATGACTTCAATAGACCATATAATATTAACATGGACACTGGAATTTCTCAAATGTAATATTCATTGAGAAATTTCATTATTTTGGTCTTTACATTTTAAAATGAACCAAATCCAGTTTTATTTGTTCATATGACATGTTTGAATTGTTTAAGGTTTCTAGTTTCTATACATCGAGAAAATACTTCAAATTATGCCATTCGTAAGGTTTTACTTATTTTTTTATGATCTTCATATTTTATATGTACAAAATTTGAAGATCTTGAAAAATTATGTAAAATTATCGACTAAAATTAGATTTAGCTTATTTTAAAATGTAAGGACTCATTTTAATTATATAAGATAAATGCTATTTGTGTGAAATTTTTACACTAAATTATATTGTGTTTCGAAATAAAAATATTTGTTCTAGGTCCTCCTGTGCAGTCTGATGAAGTGGGTACAAGTAATGAGGATGGAACTAGTAATTATCAGCCTACTACTACAGATACCCCTCAAGCCCCAGGGTTCACAGCCAGCCCTTCTACTCCACCTGCAGTACCGACTAGCTTTAATAGTCCTTTACCAGATCCTAATGCTGCAATGAGAGCCGCTTCACAGCTGCCTCCTGTTCCATACACGCCAGACCCCAACCCTGGTGGCTTTGTGCCATATGATCCCTCTCAACAGCCACAAATTTCTCAACCACAACCTCTGTATGGTGATGACTCGAACTTACCTCAACTCACACCCGACCAGATAACCAAAGCCCAGAAATATTGTAAATGGGCTGGTAGTGCTCTTAGCTATGACGATATTAAAACTGCTATTACTAATCTAAGGAATGCTTTAGAGCTGTTGCAAACAGGGCGAGATCCTGCCTGAGTTCATATGTAGTCTGTGTAATAAATACAGATTAAATTTGCTAGTTTTTCGACAAATTTTAAGTCTAATGCAAACATAGTACCTTAAATCAGAGAGGCGCTTGCAACAATGTAAAACGATTTTAATACTTTTAATTTTTATATTTTATGTGAATATATAATATCAATTGTAATAATGATTGAACAAGACATTTTTGTTTTATTTTAAACTTTAATATGACTATAATATAAACCAATATAAATTGTTATGATTATAATCATATGATGTATGAGATGTTATTTGGTGTTAAAGTCGAAAATTATTATTGTAGTGTTAAATTTAACCACCTGTATTACGATATTGTATTTCCACTGTATAGGTTATTAATAAATTATAACATTTATTAATTTTTGGTTCTGAACAATTCCGTCGTCATTTTGTTAGAACACTGAGTTATCAGAAAACGTTAAAACGAAACAGTCGCTTATAATGACGGTAATAATCTGTAACGAGGAGTAGTTACCTAAGATCATCGTACAAGATGTAAGTAATCGATTATTATGTCGTTTAATTTATATTTATAATTTTATGTCTGCAATAAATTGATTGCTTTTTACTGTGGCATTATTTTCTACTATGTTACTCCTATTGTATTATTATATTTTGATGTAATATTCCAAAAAGAGTACGCTCAAACAACAATTTAATAATTACATCGGTAGAATTAGAAATTGTCCGATACGTTGAAACTAACACCGTTGAAATTTTGAAAACGCTCGTGTCAAATAAATTTTAATCTGCATAATCGCCGATTGTACACTAAACCCTATTTACAGTTGTAGGTAGGTTGTCTCATACTTAACATTGCCTATGCCGCCGAGAACAACTGTAATCTTTCTAAGTAATATAATTTATATAGTAAGGGCGTCTAGCTTAGAAAAAGGCTTACCATTATACTACAGTGTTATTGCAACGTTTTCTTTCACTGAAAACTCTGGTTTATTAGCAGAATTCCAACCTATATCAATCTATGCGGTGTTTATAATATTCTGTGGGCGTAACGCTCGGGAGGACGCCGCGCTCGCGCAGGGCGCTGGAGTGGTGGGGTAAGAGGGAGGATTCCGTACTATGCGCGCCCGTGCTATATCTTTACCTATGAAATTGCAGTACTGGCCATTTGAAAGCAAAATAATTTTTGTTTGGCTAAGAATTCTAATTTCAAATTAATTTTATTTTAAAAACACGGATTTCCTTTTTCAAGAGTAGTCATTTGTTTATTGATTAGTGTAACATTTTCATCGTATTTTAGTATTTTTTTGTCATCATAGATACGTAAAAATTCGAGTAATTATGGAATATGAGTACCGTCGTGGCAGCAACGCGGCACACAACATCAACGACGTTTACGGAGCTAACACTACAAACCAACGCACCACCTGTTATTGGTTTGCTCGCTTCCATTCTGGAAATTTAGACCTGAAAAATGAACCTCGCGGTTGTCCGAAGACTTTGGTCGACAATGACGAATTAAAGGCGATTGTGGAAGCTGATGATACACAATCTATGGCTGAATTAGCAGCAGCTTTCGACGTTAGCGTCGAAACAATATTAATCCATTTGCGTTAAATTGGCAAGGTAAAAAAGGTTGACAAATTGGTGCCCCACGAATTCAATGATCGCCAGCGCGAAGTACGAGTCGAGACGTGGCTTGCACTGCTCAACAGACACACAAATGAAGGAATTCTGAACCGCATTGTTACCTGCGAAGAAAAATGGATTCTGTTTGATAACCGCAAGAACTCAGCAAGTTGGTTGAATCCTGGTTCAGTACCTAAACAATGTCCTAAACGAAAACTTACCTCTAGAAAAGTGATGGTCACTGTTTGGTGGTCTAGCGCCGGTGTGATTCATCACAGATTTTTACCAAACTGGGTGAGCATTACTGCAAATGTGTACTGTGAAGAACTAAACACAATGATGGAAAAGCTGGCACATCTCTAACCAGCATTGGTCAATCGCTAGTCTCCGCTGCTCCTGTACGACAACACGCGACCTCATATTGCACAGCAGACGGTCTCCAAGTTGCAAGAATTGGGGTTGGAAGTTCTCCGTCATCCGCCCTACTCACCAGACCTTGCGCCTACAGACTACTACTTTTCCAAAATTTGGATAACTCCTTGGCGGGAAAAAAATTAAATACCCGAGAGGCAGTACAAAGATGTGAAGAATTTGTTGCCTCCCGTCCAGCTGATTTCTTTAAGAAGGGCATCAATAAACTGCCACTGCTTTGGCAAAGATGCATTGATTGCATGGGTGATTACTTCGATAAATACAAATAAAAAATACATAAAAAAATCGTTTAATTGTTTCATACAAAACGGTAATTTCATAGGTAAAGACCTAATATATTGTTAAGATGATAAACAACGTAGATAAAGTTGCAGGTATAACCTAGTTCGTATGTGAAACAGTATATTTGAGTACATTTTTTATTGGGTGAAATCGTACCTTTTTATAGTCTAAACGTATTTTCAAAATCAGATCAGGGTTCCAGAAAGTATCATAAATTAGAGTATATTACGAATTTACCTCTTTGTAATAATATACTCATCAAAAAAGTCTAAGCAACATGTACTAATTTAAATTTTAGGATGGTTCTTCACATTATAACGTATTTTATTTTTAAAATAATATCTTTAGGGTTCTATGATGTAAAAATAACAGCTGTTGTCTTTATAAGTTCTTTTAATAAAAGAAATGAACAATATTAGAATATACTGTAGAAACTAAGATACACAAGAAACTAAACTTTTTTTTACAAAATGAAATTTCTAAAGAAAATGTATTTATTGTGAAAGAATAGAACAATTTAATGAGAGTCTTTATGTCATCTTGCGGTATGCGCTCCCAATGGAATTGTAGCAAATCTTTCAGCTGCTGGGTTGTTGTCGCTCCGTCCAAGTCCTTCAAAACACATCCCTGGAGCATGTCCCATACGTGCTCGATGGGGTTGAGATCTGGCGATTGTGCAGGTTAGGGCAATACCCGGATGTTCTCCGTTGCAAAGTATTCACTGGTTCGCCGAGCTGTATGTGAACGCGCATTGTCATGCATTAACCTAAAATCGGAGCCAAAGGTTTGTGTAAATGGGTAGACATAAGGTTTGAGAATATCCTCAATGTAATTTTCAGCATTCATGTTTCCATTTACAAAAACGAGCTCAGTTCGCCTGTTCTTCATAATACCCGCCCATAACATAACTGTTGAGCAGCTGTATGGATAAACTTCCTGAACGCACCTGAGCCTTTCAGGATTTCCGGGCCGACGATAAATTCGCACCCTTCTTGTATCAGCCTTAAATCCGAGTCGCGACTCATGGGAAAACATAATTTTATCCCATTGTTCCTGGATCCATGTTATGCGTTCTCTACACCATTCATATCGACGAGCGCGATTCCCGTGACGTATCGGTGGGCACCTGATTGGGCGTCGAGCTCGTAGGCTGTACTCATGCAGTCGATTTCGCACAGTTTGAGGACTTACATCAACACCACTTGAAATTTGTAGCCTCAAACTTATCTCTCGAGCGGTTAACATCGGCTAGCGTCTTGCAGTCAATTGTATGTACCGGTCTTGCCGAGTGGTTGTACTCCTTTTACGGCCTGGATGCTGTTCAGCGGGTTTTCCTGTATTATTATAGCGCTGCCAAAGACGACAAATAACACTTCTATGAATGCCAAAATGTCGAGATACCTGAGATTGATTACTTCCCGCTTGCAACATCCCTACAGCTCTTTGCATTTCATCTGCCATCAAATGACGTCGCTTCATGACGTAAAGGATATCTATCAATTCAATTTTGTCGCTAACTTTATTTAAATGGCTGGTAAAATTATAAAATCAAGACTAAAAGTAGCAATTAAAACGCACTTAAATTCAAACAAATTCGCAGTCATTTGAATTTTATAAAAAAACAAAACGTAATCAATTTTTTTTTAAACCAGCCAGTATGTCATCAATAACAAAAAAAGTGTACTTACCTACGCACTTTCTTTGAGTAAATACTTAGAAATTAATTAATATAAATGGTAAAATTTGTAATATCACGCATGTTGCTTAGACTTTTTTGATGTGTGTGGTATAGTCCGCGTCAAACTTTTTGACCGTCCTGAAAATAGTTGCATTGATCACAAATTTACGTAATAATAGGTATTTTATTATATGTATAACATCGAGACAATGATAAATAACTGCTGATTTAAATTCTTATAATACTACTTTAACTTTGTTTTGTATTAAACTCTTAATGATATTATGCGCAAGCCGGTATTTCCGGCTATATTTAGAACGGCTAAAAAGTTTGGCGCGGACTATACAAATGTGTATTTAAAAAAAAAACATTTAAATTTATTTATGAGTTTATTTGTTTACAATCACACTCTGAATATGACACATCACGCAGCACATTAACAATTAAATATTAAATTATTATTGACACTATATTTATTAATTCTATGAACAAAATTACAAAGCCTTTTTACTATTCATTTTCCCTAGTAAATTGCTGTCATGCAAAATTAAAAGCTAAATATAAATAGTAATACATTATTGTATATAATAAATATGACGATGAGAATAGGCACAGGGCCTTAAAAAAACTATTAAAAGCCGCGATAATTTCTACGATTGAGCAAATGATATTTATCTCAAGTGCATGTTTATCTATGTTGTGCAAATATTATTCCCTAAGCTTATCGATATAAAGTGGCAGTACACTTTAGAATCCCGTGACGCACATTTAACCACATTCATACAAGAACGAATCTATTATGTATCGCTTAAATTAATATCACTTTTCGAATAACGCAGAGTCCACGGCGCATCCACCGCCCACTACCACTGGATTATACGTGTATAATAAACTAAACTGTATTCACTGTCTAATTTTAAACAGCGAGAAGGTCGAATCTTAAATTGCAGTATATTTTTTTTACAATAATATAAGTACTGTGTGATTTATGTATTTATAAATAAAAGAAAATCGTTTTGCACGTTTTGACTAGTCAAATCACAGAGTGATAATCTTTTAAAAAAATGTTCGTCTAATTTTAAAACTAAATATTTTCGTCCCATTACGTCGTCGGACTGACGTGACAAGTATTTATTGAAATAATTTTCTTATTCACTCTTCAGTCCGTTGCCGTTTTGCGTGGAAGCGGTTCGCTCCAGATCGTTACGGCGCGTTGTCTGATACCTGGGGAATGCAGAATAAATTAATTTTGGTATATCTGATAAACTCCAACATTGTTCGACAGACATTTTTTTAAGAACGTTTTCATGCTATCCATTTGAAACTGCTATACGTAGATCATGGGTGCTTAAATGGTCCGTCTTGAGTCGATCTCGAGTAAAATTTGCCAATATATAACTAATTACAATTTTTGTTTTAGTATCACTACTGTAGCTACCGAGTATGTCATCCTCTTTGGCAGACTGGCTGAAATTTATGTTTATATTGTAAATATAACGCCGTTCAAACAAATGAACGATCGCGTGTCTGTATAAATACCTTATATGGGCATATAAGTGAGGCAATAAACAGTCTATTTACGTACTCCGAGTATTGTCGTTATGTCCAACTCAGTCTAGACTTCTATAGTAGTGAACCGTAGCTTCTACGGTACTAAAACAAAATGTAATGTTAAACGACTATAATTCCCACAGTTAGCCAGAATCATCCCTCATCACTTTTTTATCTTTTTACCTACACTTGTAAACTAAAACTAAACGACAATTCCGCATCGTACATACTTGCCTTTCACGAGTCGATCGATCTTAGTCTAACAATATTTTTGATTAACAGGAACTCAAGTTTGAGCAATCCTGACCAAAAGTGTTTAAAGATTTCACGTTATGTATTTTCCTTCAGCTTGACTATTAACTACTTCAAATAATAATAAAGCAATTATCAAAAAAGCATGCGGAGTCGCGGACATTGCTAGTCTGATATAAGCGACTGTATTAGGTTTCGTGTTTAAATTGAGTGGAAAAGAATATCATTCGTGGGACACATCGGGTTCGTCGCGTCGCTGTGGATTCTCTGGCACGAGGCCAAATGATCATCGAGCATGCGAAAGCACTAATTTCGTTTCGTAACTTGCTGATATTTACAATACATAAGATTCTGGTCAAGGTACGTCGTGTTACCACCCTCGTATGATACGAACACAAAATACATAGTACGGTGAACATTAACGACCTTTTAAACAACTCAAACCTAGTACTGTATTACGGTTACTGAGGTTCAATAAAAATCTCTTATTACGTTTACGACTAGTTTTTATTACTCGAACGATATCGTTGTTTCGTTGTCTTTACATACTGGTTATTTTTTTAAAGAATTTGTTTTATATCTCGGCGTTGTGTTGACATCATAAGGTCGAAACGGATCGGCTAATTCTGAGCTTCGTTGACGTCAATCATATCTGCCCACGGGTACGCAGCGTTCCAGATAAAATCGACGTGACCGTAGCAAAGTGCAAAAAGTCAATTGTACTTTGTACGAAATACATTTCTATAAACAATTCAGAGATTTTTCTTTTTTTTTAAATCATAGGAGGCAAACGAACATATGTGTCACCTGATGTTAAGTGATCACCACCCCTCATAGACACTTGGAACACCAAGGGAGTCGCAGTTGCGTTGCCAGCTTGTTTTGAGGGGGGGTAATAGAGAAACGGGAAGGGGGAGGGAAATTGGGTCCCCGGCGCTCTCACTCAGCGAACTAAATGGAACAATTCAAGTACTGTTACTTCACGTCGGTTTTCTGTGAGAGGGTGGTAGTACCCCGGGCGAGCCGACCCATTCATACTGAAACCAGTAATCGCTTCAACGTGGCTCTGACACCTACTAAATTTCTATGTAATAATTATTTTCGAATAATTACCTAAATGTGATACAACAATAATAATAGCATTGTTCTTCTATTTATTTCAGTCTTCCGTTAAAAATGCTTTCAAATAAAATCATGAATTTAAAGATAACCGTCAATTCTTTGGCGTGCGTCGAAAATATAAAACTCGCAACGTTTAAGATCAGATTACAAGGCAGACGTTTCCATTAACATGAAATATGGACTGCATTATCAGAAGATATAATTTGAGGGAAAACATCTGTTGCCGATAGTAATACATAATCGAATGATGTATGACGACTCACTTACTAGACATTAAATTTGCTCTCCGATGCCAAATACTTCCTACAGTATTTCATCATTCCAAGCGATGTTTATATGGAATACGGTAGTTCGGTAGAGTGCAAGAACGACGAAATTATTCAAAAATGTGGATCTCTTATTACAACTAGATGTATATTATAGTCTATTTATCTATACTAATATTATAAAGAGGTAATGTTTGTGAGTTTGTGACGTTGTGGCGTTGTAGGGGGTAATCACAGGAACTACCGGTCCGATTTGAAAAATTCTTCCAATGTTATATAGCTCATTTATCGAGAATGGTTATAGGGTATATATCATCACGCTAAGACCAATAGGAGCGGAGCACCAATGAGGAATGTTTTAAAATCGTTTTTTTTTCTCTTGAGAGGTTCCAATGCGTGTTAGCGTTAACCCAAAGTAACTATTGCACATGAACGAAGTCGCGGACAGAGGCTAGTATTAAATATATTCAGAAATGTAATTCGTCGTAGGCAGTCGCTGTTACTAATTTTTCTCCATGCACCCATATAACACATGATTACAGATGTAGTATCTTACCACTTCACAAATAATTAACATAAATTTGTAGGCGGTAGAGCCACGCTGAAGCTATTATTGGCTTCAGTATCAATGAGTGGACTCCCCCGGGGTAGTCCCACCCTCTCATACACGTGAAGTAACTATGCTTGCATTGTTGCGTTTCGTTTGGTCAGTGAGAGCGCCGGAGGCCCACCTCTCCTCAATTTCCCTTCCCTCTTAAACCCCCTCATCCGCCCACACAAGTTGGCGACGCACTTGCGACTGACTCCCCTGGCGTTGCAAGTGTCTATGGACGGTGGTAATCACAAACATCAGGTGACCCATATATTCGTTTGCCTGCTACGATATAAAAAAAAATCGGTACATTCTATCTATTCTTATGATTTATCGCCCTATGGTTCAAATTGGCGCTAGTATATAACTATAACAATAGTACAACATTTACCAGACAACTAATCTTCCGCTGAGCATGAAGAAGAATACGAGCGCGGGCGCACATCTGTCGAAAGGATCTCCCACCATCACGTGAGAATACGCTGCTAGAATCATAAGCAGTACTAAACCTATGTTCGCTGTGTTCTTCAATTTATCTGTAAAGTTAATTATTCCTGTTACCAGCAGATTTCAATATGAAACTTCGGAACCTATGTAGTTGCATTAAATTTTGTAGGTGGTATAGTATCTTACTATGGCAGCCTAAATGTTTAGGTATAATCCTCGTCTAAATTTTGACGGCTCTGAATATATCGATGCGCAGAACACAAATCTATACTTCTATATTGTGAGTTTGTGACGTTGTATGGGGTAATCTCAGAAAGTACCGCTCCGATTTGAAAAATTCTTTCAGTGTTATACAGTTCATTTATCGAGTAAGGATATATATCATCACAATAAGAGCGAAATATGTATCAAAATCGGGATTTTTTTTCTCTTAAGAGCTTTCATTACGTGTTAGGGTTAGCCCAATGTAACTGTTACTACTACGCGGTGGGAGTCGCGGGAAGGGACTACTTTAGGTATAAATATATATTATGTTATATGTATAACATCGGAACAACTTACGAATTAATAAATGCCAATTTTGAATTCCCATAACTTTGTTTATAATTTACAGCTAAATTAGAAGCGGCCAAAATGTCGAGGAAGGTACTTCTTTCATCTATACTAATATTATAAAGCTGAAGAGTTTGTTTGCTTGAACGCGCTAATCTCAGTAACCACTACTGGATCCATTTTAAAAATTATTTCAGTGTTAGATAGCTCATTTATCGAAGATGGCTATAGGCTATGTATCATCATGCTAAGACTAATAGGAACGAAGCACCAAAGAAGAATATTTCAAAATCCTTTTTTTTTCTTTTTGAGATTTTCCGTTGCGTTTTAGAACGACGAAGACGCAGGCAGAAGCTAGATGATAAATAAGGAGCTTGTGTAAAATCTTTTTTTCTCGAACTGAGTACGTAATTGGCCTAGAAAGGCCTTAACAGCTTCAACGGCCTGCAAAGAGTGGTGCAACTAAACGCTTCTTTTTGGCTCTACACTTAGTTTTGGATAGATAAATGATATTAGATCTGAGAAAATGTTTTCAAGAATTTGATACAATTTATTCTTCTACACCGATAACTTGAGCGAAATTTGCTTAAGCTTAATACGACTCTACAGCAAGATGCTTCAATTCCATTTTCTTTGTCAATCGCTCAGTACATTCATATTCGTCGAATAAACATTCATTGATATTTCTGCATCGCAACTGGCATGTTAGTGTAATAAATTTTTCACAATATATGCTTGTACACAAATCATTTGTTCGGCATTTAATTGACGCCCGAAATCCATACAGAAGCCAATACATCAAATTTTATAATACAACCGACCGTTTTACGGTCTCATGAATAATAGTCACAGCGACAGATGTGGCTAATAAGTAACACATAAAATATGTTCGTCGGAAAATAACCTCAATTGATAAGAATATAGATTATTTATGAAGAGTAACAAACAGACGTGCAGTCCATCTGATTAAGCAGTTCCTGCAGCTGTTGGTAACTAAACTCGAATAGGAACACAATCTTAATCAGAGGACTAATGTAGAACACGTAGAGTATTATTACTCAGTAGTAGGGCTTAGTAATCCTCCTAGCCATTCCGCTACGTGCCTTAAACGTTCACCTTAGTAGTCCGGTGAAGCTGTTAAAACCTTGCTAGGTCAATAGCGTATTGAGTTCGAAAAATAAAACCTCCAGCAGTATGGCTTAATACTACTCAGTATTAGGACTTAAAGGGATTAATACCAAATTAAACACTATTTTATTTAAGACTATTGCTACTTCTCTAATCACAGAAACTATATATGGAAGTTGTATACGTATGTTAGTTTAAAAACTGACAAATGAAATATACAAGTACAGATACGTTATAACGTTATGTTATAAAGTTGTAAACATTATTGTTGTTGTTACAAAAAAGTTAGATACGTATTAAATACTTCCTTTAAAAACATTTCATACTAAATACACCGCGCTCGCCCGAGGCAAGTATGCATTATCCTCTTTCCGCAAGTCTAACCTAACCTAAACAAAGCGAGACAAAAGAGCAAAATGGCGAACATTCAACGAGCGCGGTGCATTTAAAACGTGACCGTTTTAAAGCAAGTATTCTATACGTATTTATCTTTTTTATTATAAAACGGTATATCTCTTAATTAGCACAATGTTATTTAGTAACACTTACGACTTGGTATGACTGCCAACGCCAGACCGAACAATATCTCGAGCCCGCCCACGGCTCTCCTGTACCATTTTGATGGCAACTTAAAGTCTAAAGTATCAGACAGTGGAAACACTTTCGCGTATCTTACGTATTCCTTCCTCTGAAACGAAAATATGAAATATTACTTTTAGTGTTGGTATAAATAAAGGTTTGGAATAAATTTAAACTGGTAATATACTTAATAGAAACAGTCAACTAGAGTTATTTGTACATAATTCTACCTCAAAACCTATTACGAGTATAATAATACGTTATTATTTTACGTTTACTAATATAAACTAAAGATATTTATATTTTCAACACTGTTCCTAAGAATCATACATTCCTGAATATCATATACAAGAGAATTAGCCTGAAATGGCTATATTGTCCATTTATACCTATTAAAAATATATAATAACATTAAAAGACTTGCACGACCCAATATGAGTGAGCTCTTTATAGTAGAGAATATCTAAAGTAGCTTTGTTAAATTCTTCCCAAATTTGTCAAAACAAGGAGAAAATTATGGGCTGTAGAAGCAAACTTTGATATTCATCGGTGGAGTCCCTTAAATCCACACAAGGATCGACATTTCCTGCTCCGCAATACGAGGGACTCGGCAACCGCACGCACCTTTCTCTTCGACCCTCAACTTACGTACTATCTCGACAATACGTCTCCATTTTATACTTAGGTAAGTAATATTAATATAAATAGAGCCTGAATATATATAAGGTGATTTTGAGATGTGATTAATTAAGCCAATCATTTTATCTGACAGCATGACGGAAAATAGTGTAACGCTTAGTTTAGAACAGATGAAAAGTGAGTTTGCCGGAATAAACTCAACTGGTATAACTTAAGAGTGGAAACTAGCTAGATAAGTACTAAAACACCCTATCTCCATGCTAGGGACTTAGATATTCTGTCTAAGAATGCTCAAACACATTCCTGGCTTCATATGCAAGTTGGAAGTTATAACTAAAATATACGACCGTAGACATTTACGGTGTTATTACAAAAAAGTTAAATACTTGGTTTAAAAAAGGTTTTGTACGAAATGCACCACGCTCGCCCGAAGCAAGATCACGTTATCCTTTTTTCCAAGTGTAACCTAACCTAACCAAAGCGAGACAAAAGAGCAAGACGGCGAACATTCACGGAGAGATCTTTTTAAAGCTAGCGTTCAAAACGTGTTTAATTTTTTTGTAATAACACCGTTAAGGTTTTTCACTGTATCCTCATGTTTTCTTGCAGGTAAAACGTAAGCATACGAGAATCTGTATTACGTATTTGTGAAATTATTCAACACTAGTTGTGCCCGCGGCCTGATCCGCATGGAACCTTATGTAAAACGCAGTGATTAATAAAGTCATGTAAATGTAAAAGTCCGTTTTCTTATCTAATTTTCTCTCATACTTAAGTCACGGCGTCATTAAAATAACAACATTTTTTGGAAAAATGATTAATAATGACTAAATGTTACTCGAAGATACGCTTTATGATTTTTTTGTGAGGTTTTGAGGTGAACTCGCTACTTTAGCAGTAATGTGTGTCCAAAAAAAAAGACACAATTGTAAAAATGATTGAAATGGCTTATTACTTATTTATGCTTATTACTTATTCCTACCCATATGCAACATTTTTTTTTTCACATAAATCTAAAAAGTACAGACACGTCATTCTTATTATATGCATGGATTTTTAGATACTAGATATATAAAATGTTATGTAACCATAAAATATAGAGCGCGAAGCTCTTCTAAAAATTATTAGTAGTAACGTAGTTCATTCTGTCTACTGAATAATCTCGTCGTGTTAAAAATAGAAAATAGCGGTCAAGAACGCGTGGAATTGCACATGTTTAAGATTTAAAGCTAATTCGCAATGATCAGTTTTATTATTGTAATTCAATAAGTTTGTTCTTTAATCATATCATTACCTATCTGCATTTATTTTGCATGATTAGATAATGCGATTTATTGAGTAGAATAATATTAAGAACATTTTGGTATGAATCATTAAAACATATATGGTTTACTTTATCAAAAATGCATACCAACGGTAGAAATGTTAATTGCCTAACATAGATTTGACTATTTTTACATGTCAGTCAAATACCATGTCTACCACTAAAATAATATAATTAAAAGGCTTTTTAACTGTAATATCATTGCTTTCCATCGTTTATACATATAACAGCTTTTTCTACTACATTTCATATTGGAAGAGGTAACAGTCAAAATGTTAAAACTGATTAAATTAGCAATAGTGATAATATTACGTTAATTATTATTACCGTAGAATTGCTAATTGATCATCGTACATTTGAAAATGGTTAATCAATTTCTTTGAAAGCTTTTTTATGTTTAATGTATTAAATTAGATATACAGTTTGTTTTATTTATACATTTCTCGATTACTATAATCGTCGTGAGTTCCACAAAGCAATGCTTTTAGCTAATAGTATTAGATTTATGGATCAGATACGAACATTTTAAGCAAAAAGGCGTCTTTGATGTGGTGATATATGAACGTCAAGTGAAAGAACTTTATCCTCTTTCTTAAGATCTTATATAAATGTTTATGGGTAATGTGGTTTAAAAAGAGTTTACAAAAACGAACACTTAAGTTATGGATTAAACTGTCATCTGATGTTTTCTAAAGAGACTAATGTAGGAAATTATATAAGAAGTAAACAGAATTTTTAAGAGTAACGTACATGAAACGCTTCTGGAGTTGCAAGCAGTGGCGGATTTGCCCTAAGGCCCAGGAGACCCGGGCCTACGCCGGCCAGATAATAGGGGCGGCGAATCGTGGCAAAAAATTCACTGACGAAGAGGTGTCTGGTACTTACTACATGGCCTGGGGTCTAGGGAGGCTAGGACTGCAAATCCGCCACTGGTTGCAAATGTCAATGGCCTGCAGTAATTGCTTATCATCAGACAAACTGTACTATTATTATAACCTGACTATACTTGCTACTATTGTGGTAAAAAATAGACAATAACTCACGGAGTGAAGATGAAATAAATTGAATCCTAATAAGCGCACTAATTTTTGCCAGCAAGAGAAATTTTAAAAATTACTAACGGCATATTATATGTGATACATAAGGATATCTTAGTACCTTCGTTATTGTCTATTATCTTTTATGCTACACTTCTATTATTGTAGGTACTGAAATTATGAACTGAAGCAATTTTGAATCGGGCTTTTGATTTACGTATATACGGTGGATCTGAGACTAGTATTGTCCACTATTACTACTCAGTTCCGTATAATAATTACCGCAGACCAAAAATGGAAGTGATAAATTGTAACTTCATAACACAAGGCAAGGACTACTGGTACAATGTTTATCTATACCGTCATACTTCCACACATCCCCCAAGTCTCAGAGTACTACAGTGCTTCAACTAGAAACGGTACCTATTATCATTATTTCATCACAGTTCTTTTTTGTTCAATTAATTACTTAAGTGTTCTAATACTGAAAAGATTTAAGAGTATAGATGACTTTGTCCTTCAATTAATTATCACGATACTAATTACGATTGAAGCGGTCCGCTGAATAATCCGAATTTTGTAGAAAACGGTTTATTTTGGCGACCCTCGATATTTTATAATGATTACTATTTTTGCATAAAAATTAATTTTATTAGGTATATTTATTATTGTTCGCTGTTTTTAAAATCTGTATAATTCATTTTCATTTATATTTTCAGAAAAAAAGTTTGAAATATTTAGTTACTTTTCAGGATATTAAAATGGAGATTCTAATTTATGATATATTTGTTATCGATTGATTATATTTTATCAGTATGGTACGCCCGCATTAACTGAATTCCAATACGATTTCTTACAATTATACTCGTATAAAAATTATCATGTCTCTTGAAGCTTCCGAATGTCATTATAATAGAACTATTTTTAATACATCACAGAACAAATTGTCATTAATTAAGATTAAGTGCGACGCCTGCACCTCGAGCTATCTCGTCATCACAACGGGACAAAACTCCGTGGTGGTATTAGGCGGCAGGCCAAATACCAAAATAGCTACCATATGAGCCACATCTCACTGCTACAAAAATCTCAGTGCACCTGACAACGAACTTTTTATCTACCTGTTCGAAAACACCATTAATTATACCTACTCACCAAATCTTTGTGTAATTCTTTTGAAATGAACGGCGTCAGTTTTGTTAATCCTACAAATATAAAGAACACACCAAGGAGAATAGATAAACTTTTCAGCACGATAGACGAACCCATTTTTATCGAACGCACAAAAATGTAAATTTGACACTGGTTTACAAAAAGCACATATTTTTATTCCCTTTTTATTAATTTAAACAATTTGTAAAACATAATTATATATCTATCAGTTATCCTTGTTATAAAATAGTCGAAAATTATATAACGAAAATCATGGTTTATTCAAATTTAATCAAGAAGAAAAAATCGCAAAGGAAATTATAAGCAAAGCACGTTTCGCGCCGGCGCGAAAAAATCCATACCGACGCTTTGTGTGGCCATATCGAAAAATACATAAGATGCCAACGTTGGGTGACCACCTTATTTCTTTTTACAATAATTATTTGTCCGTTTGTTTGGATAAAAGCTAAAATAAATCATAAATTCTTACCTATACCGTGCAGCGCTATCAAATATGAGAAATAATTTATTTTTATCTACTATCTCATTATTTCACTAGATGCCGATACTAGGAAAATAAGTTTATGTTTTCGGCTGACAGCTTCTCCAAATTTTTAACAATCAGAAATATATTTTATCCGGTTAAATAGTAACTGATCAAACACAAATAAATAACAAAAAGAAAATATAGTTAGTTACTCACTCTTTCAGCTTAGCCCATTACACTCCATACTATTTTAGTCCATTTTTGGTAGGAAACAATTCGATTTTTTTTTTCGGACTGACTACTCTATTGACCCAGCAAGGCCTTAACAGCTACACCGGACTATGCACTTAATTCGACATTTAACTGTAAAACTGATTTATTGATAACATTATGAGGTTACAACTATTTAATTCTCTATAAACCTAATATATAATAAATATTTATACTATAGTTCATGGGAGATTTATCTATAAAATGAATAAGTACAAATTAATTATCTGTAAAAGCTGGCAATCAGTAGAACTCGCACCCCGATTCTTCCCTTGTATTAATAGTACTTTTTTAAGTACGTTTTTTAATTCACATAGAAAAAATTCCCCATTATATGAAATGAGCACTGCGGTATAATTTCCGCGAGTTTTACCATTTGTATCGACACCTTCGCAGAAAAAGCACCGCCATTAACTACGATATTGAAGTCTGAATTTGTTTATTTATTTTTAAAATGTATAAAAATTATATACGTAATCCGAGTTTAATGGTATGGAAACTTGTTGGAGAATTTTAAAACGATGATTTGTAGAGGAGAAGGTGGTAATGTGGCCCCCCACTTTGTTTTTGAGGTCTAATGTAAAAAATAAAAGGAAAACATAGGTAATGAATACATCATTAGTTTTCTCATTTATTTGCCAATACTAGACATAATATGGAACAAATAAAAATCCATCAGGTAATCCGAAAATATTACAATTAAAAAAAAATGGAGATTTGACAATTTGAGATGAGGTGAGGGTTATATGGCACCCAGGGGGCCAAATTAAATGTATTATATTTAATGTATTATATTTAATGACAAAAATCGCAAATATAATATGCGCCTTCAGGGCCCGCGCAATCAGTATGAGCCCATAAGTTACAGCTTTGGCACTTAATCCACTCCTCACCACGTCTGTCGCTGGAGAAATAATCATCACAAAATATACAAATCGTATCTGAGTCTTCGGGTAGTACAGATGGAGACACATTTTCATCACATCCCGACGAGTCTCTTTCTACTATTTCTTCATTATCGGAGCTACTGCTAGATGTAAAGTCTCCTTGATTACAATTAAAACCTCTGAAGTTATCGCCCCTATTATTCCGTCCACGTCCACGTGCACGTCCATGTCCGCGGCCACGTCCGCGTCCTCGTCCACGTCCACGAGTGTCTGCTGAGCGCAAAGTTTCATACAACTGATTTTTGTAAGGTGACGATGTTAGAACCTTTGCTGCTGTAGTTTTTCTTCCACGATTAGAAGTTTTAGTCTTAATCCCAGGAATCGGCTGAATATCTTCTGGTAAAATATCATTGCATCGTGGCTCTATTAACTCTGAACTCACTCCTGGAACGCTGTGGACAGCAACCACGCTTGTTTGGGGATCCTCTGGAGTATGAAATAACTCATTTCTGTTCTGATCACTATTTGATGCTTGTGCAACAAAATCTACTGTAAAAACTTGCGGATTGAACGGATAAATACCAGTCGCACGAAAACCGTTCACTGCAATTTCTCCTGTGGTACTTTTTAGATATGCGCGACCAAAAAGCTCAGCAATATCATAAGGCTTCAGCATTCTATCAGAATAAAGCATAAACTTACGTATTTCCTCACCATAGTGGCTCTTAAGAGTGCCCATAAAAGTCTTATCTAAAGGCTGAAGTTTGTGAGTTGTGTAAGGTGGGAGACTGATAATAGTGACATATTTTTCGCGCGCCAATTCCAATACATCTAAATTGCGTGTATGACTGTAATGTCCGTCAAGAATTAGCAATACGGGTGAAAGCTCAGTAGGATTTGTTTTTCCAATGAAATGTCTGAACCATTCGGTACACAAGTTGCTTTGGATCCAACCAGATGGATGAACTTTGCCAATAAATCCTGGTGGCGCATCTTTCATAAGAATGTCTGTATAATTTTTACGAGGGAATATTAACATAGGTGGTACATAGATACCTGATGCACTCATGCAACAAACAATTGTGCATAGTGATTCTCGTTCAGCAGCAGTCAAAGCCCCTATCTGTTTTTTTCCTTTTTTACCTATCACATGTGTAATTTTCGACTGCACTATTGTCAATCCAGTCTCATCAACATTGAAAATTCTATCTGGTGGGTAATTCGCTTTTGTCAATTCAGCTTCCAACATATCGAAGAAAATTTTAACTGCTTCACGGTTAAACCCTTGAGCACGAGCATATGAAGTTCCTATTGGTTTACGTAATGATAATACATCCTTATGTCGCCTTAAAAAGTGATCCAACCATGCTCTTCCTGCTATTTCATTTCTAAAGCTATTTCCGATTTTATTTTTCATTGCTAGTTGAAAAGCCATTTTTCGGATATCTATCCTAGTAAGTCCATAGTACCTAGACTCCATAAATAAAATATATTCTACTAATTTTTCTTCCAAAAAAAGTGGAAGTATTGGTTTTCTACCAAGAGGCTTATGTACAAGTAAGTCTAAAGATTCTTGAGGGTCTTTCACTAATCTTTTTAATGTAGACCTAGGTACGGAAAATGTTTTCACCGCCTTTTTATAGCCCATCGTCTTGGTTCTCACTGCATCAATAGCCTTTTTCATTTCGTTAGGATCCCAAGTTTTTCTTTTCTTAGAAGATGGAGACATTACATTTTGTCGAGGCATCTGTAAGTAAGTAAAAAAATAAATATCAATAATGTATGTTATATGGCCCCGGGATCATATTACAATCAACTTGAGGGGGCCAAATTACCGGTACTGTGGAATCTACAAACCAATCTCTAAAAATACGTAATATTAAATATTTTGCATACGTACCTTCAAAATCCAATAGGAAAACGTTAATCAAACACAATATCCAAATTTCAGATGCGTAAACTCAGTATTTCCAGAGTTATACAATTAAATGCAACACTATAACAAAGTTTTTGCGAGTGCAAGTTCAAACTAGCTCGAATAACAAACGCATGTGCTGCCCTCACTTAGTTTTTTTGTCCATTAAATCAAAACTGTCATTAATGTTCCCCGTTAAAAAATTATTTCGCTAGATGACGTGATTCTAAACTAGAAATATCGAAGGGGGCCAAAATACCTGCGGGGGTCACATTACCACCTTCTCCTCCAAAGACAATGATTTAACTACGAAGACTGTTTTTATTTCTTTTAGAATGATCATAAAACCAAACAATGTACAAAAAATATGGACCATAAAATTTACAACATCTCCTTCACGAAGACAGGTAGCGACGATATCAAATCTTTTTTTTTCGAAATGACAAGGCTGTGGGCTGGGAAGGTTTTTACAGCTTCACCGAACTACCGAGGCGAGCGCTGAAGACACTCAGCTGATCTGAGATACTTGGGCGACTAACTCAAGGGTGCACGGCACACCTCGGCTTTATCATTTGTATCAAACACTACTGCAAGAATTATAGGATATTTTTCGTAGTGCGCGAGGTTTTATATGAGCTCATGTGGTGAAATAATTATATGGGGCAACGTACCGCGAAAATTCTGTAGCAATCCACGGAATTTAAATATGTTATGATTTTTT
The DNA here is from genome assembly GCA_014332785.1 of Antheraea mylitta. Lineage (NCBI taxonomy): Eukaryota > Metazoa > Arthropoda > Insecta > Lepidoptera > Saturniidae > Antheraea > Antheraea mylitta. The sequence continues at coordinate 184,288 of JACEII010000038.1, read as the reverse complement.
AGCCATAGTGTGCACGCTTCTATGTAATTCTATAGATCACAGATTTTGCAAAAATAATCGTAGGTACGAAATAATACCGCAGTTTGTGCTACATGTACATGTTTACATAGATACTATTTACATTTTCCATATACCTATATAGTGCGTTTTGTTTTGTAAACTGATGTGCCCACCTTCAAAACTTGCTTTATATAATTTGGTATAGCATCCTGCCTTGCGGTCAGAATAAAAAACCAGTAATATCAATATAATAGATGACAGATCGCAAATTCTGTTAAACCTAAAGCAAAAGTTCATGTGTTAAAAAATTGGTACCATCCATTTTTTGATGTGAAGCATTAATAGGCGGTGGGTAAAACTGTTTGTTGGCGTGGTGACGCAAAACTATTAACGAAATACTCAAAAACATTTGCAATCCTATTTGTATAAACATAAGATTCAAACTGTTTTGAATACCATTCGTTCTACTAGTGTTACGCAGCACGCGCCGACGACTAGCGCCCTTTGATAAATGCCGACAAATACACGGTGCCTGGGCCTAGTTGAAGTTTTGGTTTTGTATTTAATAAAAATAAATATTTACGTGATAAAGTAAATAGTCATTATTTTATGCAACAAATTTTTAAATGCTTTATCTTTTCATTATGCCATAGCTGATACCTATCGTAATCTGTTCTTTAACGCATATAACTTGTAAAAAACAATTTCGACGTTTCACATCTGACAGGCGTCCCGTGATGGCTCAATTTTTTTATAACCCCCACACGAGATGGCGAAGAGGTTCCAAACGATATTGGAAAATCAAAATTACAAAATGTTTAAGCCATACACCTTTATTTTGCAGTCAATCACATAGTATACACTGTATGAAATTAACAACAAATATACCTTTATCGCGTTATAATTCAGAATAGATTTAGCAAATACATTATTTTGGTATAAATTTTATAGCCCGCCAAAAAGAGCTTATATCATTCCAAGTTAGAAAATGTTTTTTTTTTTTTTTTTAAACTATGAGAGTACAATTTTTATTAAAAAGAGCAGTCTGTATTTATAATCACAATAATTTGGAAGCTTGATTTTGGTGTAACGTCTCAACATTCATCACAATTTAAATTTATCTCAATTTTTTCATAAGAAAAAAACTTTGTTAAATAAGCATACAGTTAAAGAGAAAGACAAATATAAAGTGATCCATTAAAGCCTTAGATTTTTGACTATGATGTACACTGGAAAGATTACTCTGTGATGCTATTTATTTTAAGACATTATAGCAATGTTGTATTGAAGGGCAATAGCATTATCCTTTTATTTAAAAAAATATTTCTAGATACTTATCTTTATCTTTATTAATCTTCTAGTCAATAAGTGAAAGTATCAAATAAATAATTTACAAATAATATTGAATTATTGATATATGGAATTATATACCAGGGATGTCACATGAAATATCACAAAAACAGTGCCTTCTTCATCTTTCAACTTTGGCAATCAATCCCCATTATTCTTATTTGTTTTAAGATTAGTACTACCATTATGAAGTAGGTAATTTTATTACAAAGAGTTTTGTGAGGACTGTTTATTTTTAAAGATAATTCTTACAAAGGCAATAAAAGCTCTCATACTGCAAAGCCTAAAATAGAAAAGGTCATCACAATATCACATTTTAATATAAAGAACTAAAAATAAAACCAAAGACCTGTATCACATTTAAAACAATTGTATATTTTCAGGGAGTACAGTACACTCATTTAATAACCAATTATTATACTCTTCCATAAAGTTTAACGAGCCACATAACAAGAATTGATCATTTTTACAAAAGGGTTTTAAATTACCAAATTCTTGAATACAGAATCTTTTATTTATTATAGGTTCTTGATATTTACATTCTTGATTTTGTGTTATATTACTTACATAGATATAATAATCAAAATTCCAATAACATCTGAATAAGTAAAGTTCATCTCTAAGAAGAATGTCATTGATATTATGGCAGCAATATAACAATACTAATTTAGTTACATCATCTTCATTTTGTAGGATATTGTCTATAATAGAAAAAAATGGTGCAATGCCAGTTCCCTGTGCAATCATTATTATTCTATTGAATTTATTAGTAACAAGTTTATAATCACCATAAGGGCCTCGCCATAATGTTATAGCTCCCGGTTTCAAGTTGCATAAATAATTAGAAACTAAGCCATTATCATATTTTTTAACAATCACTGTAAAATCGACATTTCCTTTTGTTTTTAATTTTACTTTAAGAGGAGTATATGCTCTGGTATATACGTGATCTTCAAATGAGTATTTGAAAAGAAAATGTTGACCAGGATTCCACAAAACTTTTTTATTGTTTAATGTCTTTAATGCTAAAATGTTGTGTGAATTATGTAATGTAGCGATATTATCAACAACCACGAAAGCGCTGTATTGCAATTGTGATATACCATTGTCTTCTGGATCTGTAACAACCTCATTACCTTCCAAGTATCTCTCATAAAGTTCTAATTGCCTTTTATACACATCAAATATACATGGACAACAACCGCTGTTACAGCAATCTTCTTGTTTTGGTTCAACAGGTCGTTTCATTGTATTGTACTAATCATATTTTTACAGAAAAAACAAAAGGAAAAGAATTTCTAAGATGTTGTTTACTTCAGTAGTAGGGATACGAAAAAAGTATCGATACTTTGTGGAATCAAGTAAATTTCCTTTCAATACCGATACTTTTGTACTCGATACTTTGTATTCGATACTTTTACTCAATGAGTACTTTTTGTCAGGTATCGTATCGAAAGAATTACAGAAAACTTTTAAACTTGATCTTGTGGTTCATGTTTATGACAACGCCATCTAGTTCAATCGTACTGAAGTTTCTAAAACATTGAGCTCAAAATTGTTACATCCGTTCATCTACGTTGAGTTCCTATCCTTTGTTTTATTCATTTCAATAGTTCGTCGTTCTAATAATAATATGATTGAATATTGAAGTTTAAAAGAAAACATTATTTTCTAAAGCAGCAAGCATATCGAAATCCGAAACCGCCAATCATCAATACGGCTCGATAAACTAATAATTTTAAGCGATTCTCCGGAGGAGGAATGGGATCAAAGTTATAAAAAGTTTCATTTTTTAATATAATATTTTTTATTTATGCCGTTACAATTACATTTTTGTATTATTGTAATAAATGTATTTACCAATACCATTTGTTTCTGTATATTATGATCTACTGAAGCATTTTTTTCGAACTGTCTACGCTATTGAACTAGCAAGGTTTTAACAGCTTCACCGAACTACTAAGACGAGCGTTTAAGGTACTCAGCCGATTTTATTTGGGAAACATCTACTGAAGCTACTTACTAAGTGATAATGACGTCCGGACATATATATAATGGACATATTTAGTAGTGGTAGAGCCAAGATGAAGCTATTATTGTTTTCAGCACGAATGGGTCGGCTCATCCGGGAAAGCACCACCCTCTCACAGAAAACCGACGTGAAGTAACAGTGCATGCATTGTTGCGTTTCGTTCGGTCAGTAAGAGAGCCGGAGACCCACCTACCCTCCCCTTCCCCTTCCTCCTTCCCTTCCTGTCCCCCCCCCCGCCCTCCTCCCAAACACAGGCTGGCAACGCACTTGTGACTCCCCTGGTTGTTGCAAGTGTCTATGGACGGTGGTGATCACCTAACATCAAGTGACCATCTTTTCATTTGCCTTATTTGATCTATTTTTCATCTTTCGTTTGCCTCCTATGATATAAAAAAAAAAAAATAAAAATAATACCCTATAAAAAGTACTCGATAATTTTATGAGTAAGATACTTTTATTCGATACTATTCATGACTACATTATCGATAAATTCTATTCGATACCGTGTCCTTATTCAGTAGTTTGTTCAGTAGTAATAGTTCTTCTTTTTCTTGTTTTGGCTCCGCAGAAGCACTTGCCAGTGTCAATGTTTTCTTTCAATGGACGTTATAGTACAATAATATTACAAGCGTCGTGTGATCATTTCAAAAGTCTAACAAGATGGTGGATTCCTTGTTAGACCTTCCAGGGAGTTTTTGTGGCATCTTAGAATTCCATGCTCCGTGGTATTATTTTCCGTTCACTTCACTTACGCACAAAAAACTATCTATATTACGTAAAACACCACCAAATTTACACAATATAGAGTCAAATAACAAAAGATTATGAATAAAATATAAAATCCACTACATGACAGACTAAGATCCCACCAAAAACTTTAGTAATAGTTTATCATAGTTTATATAAGGTTGAGATGATCGATATTCACGATGTTGAAGAAACATTGATGTTTTGATTTCGATAACATCGATACATCAGTGCTTTCATTACGACATCTACAAATCGATGTTATGAGAATAAAATATCGAAATGTCATTATATTCTTTAGGGTCATCTAACGTTGCATGTACTAGCAAGGGACTAGAGAACGAACCGTACGAATAGTTTTCTTTGTTGCGTTCATTGCATTTTCTGAGGAAAAAAGGAAATGGGACAGCAACAGAAAAGCTTTATTTCAAAGCTGGCCAACTCTTCTACGAGCAGCGGAACAGACAATATAGAAAACACCCGATAAAGTTAGTTTTAGTTTACAGACACTTTTATTTGCTAGCAAAAACATCGATGTTTTGTGACATCGATGTTTATTGTACATCGATACTTTTAAACTAATGTTAACATTGATGTTTTTCTAATATCGAACATCCCTAATATAAGGTTCTCTGTGACTAGTAATATTATTCATCCAAAAGGACAGGCGAAGGAATTAATTTATACTGCAAATTCTGAAGTTGTCAATATATTTAGTTCTTATGTATTCTTTAGCCAGTTTTCTACTGTGTCCAAGTAATGTAAAGGCATAAGTGCCAAATCTTTTATATAATATTTCATACATTTTTGAACCAACTATTATATCTATTTAATTTTCAAGTAGTTTCTTTTGCCAATTCTGAAGTTCTCAATATGGATAGTTCTTACGTATTCCTTAGTCAGTTTTCTTTTATGTCCAAGTTAATGTAAAGGCATGAGCACCAAATGTTCTGTATAATATTTCAGACATACTTTATTTTCTTAGTCTTCAAGTAATCATAAAACAAAATTGTTCAAATACCTCCAAGCATGTAATTGATAAAGTCAAAAATAGGTTTAAAATTATCAGGACAAGTTAGGAGATCGATATTCACGTAATGTGTCGTGTGATTATTTTAATGTTCCAACAAGCCTCCTTGTTTGCACTTTCCAGAGAATTTTTATGGCATCTAAGAATTTATACTCCATGGATTATTTGCCATATAATTTCACTTAAGCACAGTAACCGAACTGTATTCCGTAAAACACCATCAGTTTTACAAAATATAGAGTCATATAACACAAAATTATAAATAAAATATAAAATCAACTACATGACTGACCAAAATCTCGCCAAAAACTCAATATATCACACTAGACTTTCTAATGCTTTATCCAATGACATTATAAGTAAAAAGATTTTACTCATAATATTATTGGTTCTGCCTATAGAAACAAAAGCATACGGTCGGAGTTAAGAAAATTGTACATCATGGTTACGCGCGGTCTTATTGAACGAATATTATAATCTATAGTTAATTTTGATGTGAAACATCTACAGGCGAAGGGTAAACCTGATAGTTGGCGTAGCGACACAAAACACAAACTTTGCACTAAAACTTTGTAATGCTATATCTTTTCTTTATGCCATAGCTGATTCCTGTCATAATGTGTTTTATGCATATAACTTATACAAAAAAAAAATCGATGTTTCACATCTGCCAGGCGTCCTATGATGGCTGAATTTTTTATACCATCTAGGTAATCACAATAAAGCTTAGTATCACCCACTATACTTTTATTACCATAATTTATAAATATGCAATATGAATCAAATAAATGCGAGTGTATTTTCATATTTATCTTATCGTTACTAATATTACAAATATGAATGTGAGTTTGTTTCTTTGATTTGCTTTCCCGTTTTAAGTATAAATCCAATTGTCATGAAATTTGTATAGACGTTGTCAGAGATACAGAAAATATTATACCACCTTTCATCTAGAAAAAAGCATTATTCTCGAGAGATAAAGCAAACTACGTTAACGCGAGTGAAGCCGCGAATAATAGCTAGTTACTGTTATAAGCAGGAAATTCGGATACGGGTTGATGGATGTTTGTTACCCTTTCACGCAAAAGCTACATAACTTATTTTTATGAAACTTCACAGTAATATAGTGTAAAACTACAATAATTTGTAAGTTATAATTTATGAAAAAACGCGTGCGGAGTCGCTTGCGCATCTAGTAACTTTATAAGCGGTAAATTAATATCACACAGTTTTATTTATTTTACTGGATTTTAATTCATTAAATATTTTTGTAGCAATCCGATAGGAATTAAAAAGTTTTCAAATCTATTAAAATTATATTTAATTCTTATAGCTGTTTTTGTACTTATTAACTTATATTTCCGTGTTGATTTCTGAAGTCTTTAGCGCCCTCTACACCGACGCCGTCTAAACGTTAATTTTTCTGCCGCCCGCCATAAATTCTCTTTGGCCGATTACTTTAACGTTTTGCTGTGAACGTTGTAAGTATATTTATTTTATTTAGAAGTGAAAATGCTATTATTACTTGTCCACAAAATAAAAATAGTTTTATATTTTCGTAACGGATAAACAGTGCATATTTTCCTATTGTTCCTAGTAGAATTCATAATTGTGAGACCGACTCCATTATAAAGTGGCTTGGCTTTAGTAAAAAATTTCGTCGGGTGATTCAGAGCGGTATATTGTATTTCACTTAATATACTGTGCAATATAATTCCACGAATTTGTATAGAATGTATATTTTAATAGCAAGGAATATAAGTTTCTCATAATTAATTACTGGGTTGTAATTTTTGCTGTTGTTGACGTTTTTCTTCATTTGTTTTGTTTAGTGTTGTATATAGCAGAAAGGTAGAAAAATCGATCCTGCCTCTTTATCAAGCTTTCTAGTTATTATTACTTTGTTGGAATAAAATGTTATTTAAAGCTTACTTCGATAGCGTCAATTTGAAATCAATATTGCGTCCATTATGAGCTTTTGTACTCCTTTTTAAAGTAGATAATTTTTATTAATGGATCCTTTTTATCTACACTTTCAGATTGTGCCCTTATACCTCTAATTTAATTAAGATGTCTGATGATGGATCAACAACTGTGGAGAAGAAGGGCCGTGGTAGGCCAAAAGCAAATGGGACACAATCGGTGAGCAAAATACATCTCCATAGATTTTGGTACTCTACTGTGACATGTATAAATAATTTGTATAATATATATTAGGAAACCAAAGAAGTGAAGAAGCGAGGAAGGCCTCCGGTAGCAGCTACTAAAACAAAAGAATCAGCAAAGTCATCCGATGATGAACAGGCGCCGGTAGCTAAAAGAGGCAGAGGCAGACCTAAAGGTTCTAAGAAAAAGTCCGCTAAGGGAAAGGTAACTTATCATTAATATTTATAATTAACGCATTAACATTTAAAAATCGAAACAGTTTATTAATTACAATAATTTTATTTGATTTTACAGAGTGCACCCGTTGAAGGAAGAGGACGTGGTCGGCAGCGCAAGGATGCAGCACCACCGAAGAAAGATGCAGCTTCTACTGAAGAGGAGCAGGATGATGAAGATGAAGAAGAGGGTTCAGAAGACCAATAAAAAGTGTTTTTTGCTAGAACACACTTAGTGTAATTTGTTTGTCATGATAACTCTTGTTTGTGTGTTACTATTATGTATGCATTTTGTTTACATTAATGTAAATGTTGGTATGACTTGTTTTGAAAGAACACATAGGGTTATCTTGACAGTACAAAACTCTCAAATGAGATTGTCCATTCAAAGTTATTCATGTAAGAATTTAAATGAAAGTTTTTTTTTTGTATGGAACAAATGATATGGTCATGAAGCATTTAGCTGGAATTTTTTCAAGTATTGGTAAATCTTACATGATTAAATTTGGGTGACTAAGCTCTCCTTAGAAACGTACAACTATAAGGAATAATTCATAAGATCCTTTTTTGTAGATTCTATACAAATAGGTATTTTGTAATCTCTTGATTTATCATAAGATATCAATCGACCTTTAGATTTATAAACTTTCGACATTTACGTAAATAAAGTATTATTTTCTATAATAAATATGTTCATTTTACAAATAATTTTATTTTATTCCTAACATAATCGAACATTGTGAAATTGCTCTAATTAATAAGTAACTTGTATCCACATTGCTGTTGAATGAATCTAGGTAGAATTACTGTAGTTTTTGAGTAGTGCCATTTTGTATTAAACATTATTTGTTCATATTTTGGCTGGCTGATCAAACGTTTTTTTGACATTTTTACTGTGTGTATGTGCATGAATGTACAATGTTAGGAAAAATATAAATAAATCTTTAAAATTATGAGCTTTCATTTCTTAGTATTATATTAACATTTTTTGTTTTTAAGTTAGTCCTACGAGTAGATGATCACTTGTGGATATGGTCTTTATGTTAAAGAGTTCAATGTCATACAAAACTCATCATTTTCTAAGGGAACAAAACAGTTTCAAAAGGTTAAAAATGATATGTGGGGGCATACAAATTTTAGAAATGTTAAGGTGTGACATGGCCTAAAAAGACTAGGAAATGCTGACAACAGGTTTACGGAAAAGTTATGTATCATGAAATATATGTAGTTATCGTGTGTAATATACGTCGTATAGGATCATGGCGGCTATCTACGTTTTTTTGGAAAAAATAAGCTTTGTGGCGAGACAGCAAATTTTGAATAAAAAAATATGTGTAATAATTTACTTATTTTGATCTAATTATAAAAATACAGTTTTTACGTTAATCGCCACTGCTATACTTTAGAATAAAAACAATTTCCACTTTACCAAAAATTAGTTGAAATATAGATAGCCGCCTATGTTTCTATACGAGTCAAATATAGATAGATAGATTTGTTTGTTTTCCACGACTACTAATGTTACCCATCAGACGAAGTAAGATCTGTTACCGACAAGTATTCCTTATAACAGAGTAGGTGAAAAGCACGAAATAATTGGAAGTATCTATAGTCCTCGCCAAACTTTCTAACCGCTCTGAAAATAGTTACGCAGCATTTAGCGAAGTTTTAAGAAGCTAATAACTTTAAACTTATATCATGGATAACAATATAGATACTGTAGTCTATGATCATATAGTTGCACTTTTTTATGGTTATTTCGCTAAATTTAGTAGAGGCTCGGCTCGTCAGTATTTTAATGTACTACTTATTGCTTGTTTTATTACATATTACCTAGTTTGCTATTATCATGAATAGTTCGTGTAGAATTATTTTAATATGAGTCAGTAAATTCGCTTGGCTCAATATTCGTGAATCAGTTACGTTTGTTATGTAATTGTTGAAAGATTATTTTTATTTTAAATTCACTCAATTTATATTACTATTATAGTTATATTATATTAGAAATATTATTTAAATAAAGATGTCGTCCTGTTTCAAATTGTTCTCTCTTTTATTTATTACCGTTTAATTAACGGTTCTATAACAAACTTATTTGATGTTCTAAATATGGTAACTTTTCTTTTTGATTATAGTGGATCATATGAATTTTACTAGTACCTACCTATTATTTCTAAATTCTACGGTATAGTTAATTACTTGGCATTTGGATAATCTTTTTTGATAATATGACGAATTCTTACTACCTATAATTGACTGTGTTTGAAAATAGTAATTTCCAAAAAATTGTCATTGATAACAAATGACTAAAGAAAAAATTTGATACATAGTGGACAAAGAAGTACATATTTGTGTCATTCCTGCCTATTTGTCTATGTTATAAGTTGTTTACTCAGAAAATCTATTAATTTTGCTCTTAGTTTACTGATAAATTTATAGAATTACTAACGATATTTTGTATAATCTGGCAACACTTTTTCAGTCAAATTTTAACCAAATTGAGCGTCATTCGTATGTCTGAATTGTGGACGTTGAAAAGCGTTTTTCGTTTTGTTTCCAATAACCATCGTCACTGAATTAGTTTTAAACATTATTGATGTGTTTCATCCAACGAAAATTGTTAGTGAAATCAGCATATGAGTTTTTGTGACGTGACAAATAATGATGTTAACTCTTCCAATAGTGCCTTGAAAAGTTTTTGACTGATATCGAAGTTAAATTGAAGTGATAGTTTTTGATAAATTTGCCCTTCGATTTATTATGTGTCAATTTTATTGGATCGAAATTAACAAATCACTACCAGGTATGCATATATTTTGGTATAGACGTTTATGAAATGTCGAGACAGGTAGATTAATCACGAAACGTTATCATTACGTTTTAGTTACAACTAAACTCCTATTGACACCGAATGCATTCCACCATATATCCGTTATGACATGTTACTCTTAGATATGACATTATAATTCATGAGCCTGGTCCTGATGTTAACCTGAACAGAATTATCTAATTTATCTGAAGATTGAAATACAATGTTATTATTTTTATTTACAAGTATGGTATACATAATAACAAAGAAAGTATACTCATTATCATGTTCAGTTGTGATTTAAATATATTATTATCACTTTTATTTACAAGAATGAAAGTTTGTTTAATAAAAAAAAAGGCAAACTAGAGACTTTATAGTATTTATTAATACTGCACATCAGTCACTTTAACAGTTTTAATTACCCTAATTTATAGAGATGTATTGTTTATCAAATTACTAACTTTTGGCTTAATTCACATCAATGCACCCTGAGAATGGAACCTTTTACAGTGTGAAAGGTACCCCATATCATTTTCTATATCCTTTTCGACATGTATGCCAAATTTAAAAGTAAATTATGTGCAAAACAATAGTAATTAAATAAACAAACAAACTTACCTTCAAAATTTGAATACTAGTTACGATTAATCAATGTCCTTAGTTAATTTTGTAACCTACATTAATATAATTTTAATCTTCCGATAATTGTATAAAATTTAGAACTTTGGTCTTTTAATATAATTTAATGTAACTCTTACAATGTACAGTTGAATACTTTGTGGGATTGGAATTGAGTTTACTAAAATGGAACAAACAACAAAATATTGTTTAGTCCGATAAAAGGTTAACAGTATTCATAAAGATACACCTGTTTTTTTATTATGATAATAATGTACTTGCAAATTACATCAGATAATCTGCTTCCTTTGGTTTTTTAATTTTAAACAAATAACCTTTTGTAAGCTTCTAAACTACCAGTAAATTTGGTATGCATTTGTAATGTTATGTTTAAAGAAACAAAGTTTTTGATTGATTACTAAATACAGTGTAATACAAATTTTATAGTATTTAAAAAACACTATAAAACAATCTGTTATAACTAGTACTGCCAGCGTGCTTAGTTAATCATTTTGAAGTGATCAGTCATCAACATGTTCACCATCTGATTCATCATAGGCTTGAATCCTAGTGAATGAGACAAAGCTTCAGGGGAAAGACAATACTATGATGAAACAATAACCTGGTTTTAGGGTTTTCTTATGTTTGCCAGACTATCTAACACCTTAAATTTGAAAATCTGTCACCAAACTCATGTACTAGGGTGTTTCACTTGAAACATTTTTTTTCTACTACATAATTATAAATACTGCATGATTTTTGTCGATAGATCAATTTCTTATGTCTTTGCTTTTTGCATTTTTTTAAATGTAATGAGCCGTTCCTTTATTATTTTCAAAATAATGTGAAAAGAGTAGAAAAAGAAATACTTTTAGTGCTAATACAATTAACAGAATCAAGTTAAAGTAAAATTATTATAGGATCTTTTGAAGAATGCTAAATATACTTACAAATTACTGTGCTTGTTACTTATTATGATAGTGAAACAACCCCCAATATTATAGGAATAAAAGTAATGATTTGAAATATATCCATTTTTTAAATAAGGGAAATTCAAAATCAAAAAGGAAGTGTTTAAAATAAAATTATGGGAAATTTATTTCTCAGTATTTAGAGCTGCTATACTCAGCCTGCTGCCTGCTGGGTTTTTGTAGGTGGCCCACCCTGTTATACTTTTTTTCAATTATTTTAAATTCCATGCCTATCAGAAAAACTATAAGCATGCTGAATAAATTAAATAAATCCTAGATAACCTGCCCGCAATGCACTCTTTATGATATAAGGGTTATACCAAGCTTGTTTTATTGGACAACCATTTTTCACTACATTAAATATCATGTTACTTTGAAATACTTTTTTTAAAAATTATATTTGTAGTTTACAGTCTGCGACACCATGAGTGAAATGTGTTTGTGCTGTGTTTAAAAAGGTTGAGTACCACTGATGTAGAAGATATTTCAGGTATTGGTTGAAAAAAAAAACCTTTCTAATGAAACACTCCAACCTATAGGTGTATTCTAGCAGTTGGACTTGAGAGCCAGTCTCCTTGTAGGTTTAGCATGTTTACCATCTTAGACTATATTATTATTTAATATCCAATCCAAAAAACAGTACAAAAAAAGTACAAAAAATAACAAGATTTTTCATAAGAATAGGTACAATCATTTGAAAAGAAAAAACATTACTATATTTAACTATGTGTGCATGAATCAAAGAATATTTAATCTGTAAATGTAATCTGTTCCTTGATTTGGTCAGTCCATGTTTATTTTTTGCAAGATAAAGACAGTAAAATATAGTAAAAATCTGTTATTGAAAATATGTTACTGTGTATTGAATATTTCACATTTCTGGTGATTGAATTTGTAATGACAACATATTCTTTTTCATTTTGAGACATCAACCACCCATTTATTCACAACTACCAATGAAGTTTGATGCCTTTACATAAATTTCTTTATCTATGCTGCATATTTCTAACAATCAGCAAAATTCAATCGCGATTTAGACTTGGTCTGTTAATAAATTGGAATTTATAAGTCAATTCAGTGCTTTTCTATTATCAGGATTTTAATTCAACTACCGTTGTCATAGTATACTCAACATAATTATTTTACATCGAATCATAGTCACGACATGTGCCGTCATTTTCCTTAGTACGTGTGCCATTCTCGTGTATCGAGTCATATTGACTATACATTGCTCACGAGCCCTACATACTAATTAGGGTCGTATGAACGTGAAGTAATTGTCGATTGTTGAGACACATTCGCCATATATAAATAAAGCCTAAAATAAAATATCAAGAATAATAAAACGCTCTGTCCTAAATGGCATGTTATGTCTATTGTTATGTTGGCCATGAATTTAATAATATTTCGCTATTCCATGATAATTTTATCGTGTTTATAAAAAAAAAGGAAGGACTCTGAAGAAGCAACCATTGCAGGACGATCGTTCATTTAACATTATGATGAATTAAATCTGCAGGACGATCGTTCAAATAACATTATGATGAATTAAATGTTATCTCGTTAGATTACGATAAGTTCACCACCAACCGGCCGTTGCCTCAATGAGTCACAGAATATGCAAGTCGCGAATTGACTCCGGTTGACTCAGTGCGTTTAGTTTATTGATACAATGATTCCCGACACTATAGATGTTTGTTCTAAATTACCAGTTTACGATGTTACTTTACTATTAACTGTTAAAATGATTGTAGCCGTTATTAGCAATTTACGTCTTTCCTTTATATAAACCATATGAGAATGCTTCCAGCGTAATTATCATCGCTTCCTACGTAATCTTAATATTGTTAAATATTTATGAGCATTCTTATATTTCGCGTTGGGCAGCCTCGAGTAAGTTGTCATACCTAATGGTATTTTCATCATATTATTTAAGAAATGTAATAAGTTAAATGAATAAGTTTCACGAATCTTCCAAACATTTTATTTAAATTGTACAGTCATATTACATCTCTATTACACTTGTAGTAATAGTCCCTCTACCAACCTTAGGCTGATAACGCGCAGCGGAACCTCTCCAAAGGAAAAAACACCGATTTTGAAACATTCTCCATTAATGCTTTACTTCTATTAGCCTTTGCGTGATGTTATATAGCCTATAATCTTCCTCGATAAATGAGCTATATAACACTGAAAGAATTTTTCAAATCGGACCAGTAGTTCATGAGATTAACCTATAACTTCACAAACGCACAAACTTTACCTCTTTATAATTATAGTCTATACCTATTATAAACTCTATATAATGCGCAAGCCCGAACTTCATGGCCGTATTCAAAGCGGCCAAAGATTGACGAAGACACTATATAAGCACCTTACACCAATAACCAACAAATTAATGACGTAATTGAAACCATAAGGTTAAGGAACTATTTTAATATTTAGTTGCATAACATTAGGACATGTTATAACTATGATAATACGTGTACTACTATATTCCGTGTGTTTTTATTAAATAAAGCTCTAAGCCATTAATTGCGACATAATATTTACACGTATCAATTGATCTTTTTTTGTTTCAGATAACATGTTATAGACCTGAACTATAATTGGTTCTGTGGTAGCAGATCATAAAGGACAAGTGGCTTAAGTGAGTTAACAATCCTAATTTCAGTGACGTACCAAATACTGTATTACTTTCTAGTCTTGTTTAACATCTCGCAATTAAGAAATCATTGTATTCTTTAAGTAGTGAACATTTAGAAAGACGCTCTATGTCTATAGTAGGTCAGAGGCACAGTCGTGCAGTCGCCGTCCTGAATTTTTAAATACTCTATTAAGGTGCCAGCATTGCGCTACTCGTTCTCGGGTTCTTCGTACTATTCTCTGGATGAATGCGACTCTATACTTTCTTAAGGCAGTCTCATCAGACCCGCTTTATATATCCGTCAAACCCTTCCGGCAGAAACTCGCTCGGCTAAAAACAAGGCAAAAACCCTTTTGTGTATGTACTAACTGATACCTCGCCCGCTTTGCTTGTTATAGGTATACACTCGAAGGTAAAAAAATGGGTCAATGGAGTTTAATAGTCTCCAATAGCTTAGAAACCTCTTTAAAACATTCCGCATCGAATAGTCATAGTACTTTGCCGAGACAGACTGTAGCTTTGACGGTGATTTAACCTCAAAGGAGCAGTGTTTTCATTTTAAATATATAAATGATATTATCATTAGTAGCTTTTATTTTTATATATCTTTAAACTTAATTAAGCCTGAGGTTTAAAACTAGTATTTAACATGTAAAGTCTTTAAGATACAGATTTTTAAGCATTATTGTCTTAGTGAAAACGTGTTTCGACATTGCGTTAATGGATATATGTTCGAATGGTAACCATGAACCCTTTATGGTGGTTGGCCTTTTTGTAATTCCTGCCAATCTAGTTACCACCTACAATTTCATTATCATTCGTTGAGCACCTGTACTTGTGTCCCAACAGCTGTTCTTGAGACCAAGTTCTCTTTAACCTTACCGACATCTTGTTGCACATCTTTACATAACATTAGGTGTCATTGTGGTTAAATGTTACATGTTTGTATATTATATTTTTTGATGTGAAACACCTATAGGCGCGGGTATACCTGATTGTTGATTTGGCGCGACGTGGCGACGCAAAACACGAACTTTGCAGTATTAACGAATTACTCAAAAACGTTCGCAAACTTATCTGTATTTACATAAGATTTAAATTGTTTTTTCGTTATACTAGTGTTACATGGCACGCGCCGACGACCTAGTGCCCTTTGATAAATACCGACAAAGACACCGCGCCTGCCATTAATTGAATTTTTGTATTTTATAAAAATGAATAGTTATATAATAAAATAAATAAACAGTCATTATTTTATGGAACAAATTTGTAAAGCTTTATCTTTTCATTATGCCAAAGCTGATTCCTGTCGTAATCTATTCTTTTAATCATATAATTTATACAAAACAAATTTCGATGTTTTAAATCTGCCAGGCGTCCCGTGACGGCTCAATTTTTTTATTACTGAGTTTTTAGTATACTCTAGTTATAGTGACCAAATAAAAACAAGTAAGTTTTCGTTTGTTTTTTTATAAACATTAATATGTAATTCGTGTCATTATGTCGGTCAGCAATGCAATATCTAGTTTTCTAAGGTTAGTTAAAACTTTCACGACTCCCTCTCGCGTAAACGTTGTTTAACCACTTACAACTAGTTTTTATACGCAAAGGGGCTTTCTGTGTTTCTTCGTATCGTATTGCATTTGATACCGCAAGAGTTACGCTCTGACTGACACAGGAAGGGTCTTTGGCTACGTCTTTATCTATATGTATAGTTATAAAATAGTGCTTGTGTCATTATTTCAACTAAGAATTACTTTTGATCTATACATTACGTACTCTCTAAATCGTAAAATAACCGGAAAAACTACGAATACATTATTAATTTCTCATGCGCTAAGGATATTTCACACTAACGAATCCGATAGAATTTAATTAATACTGTAAGATTCTTTTTACATCTTCTATTCTTCTTCTCTAGCTATCTTTTATACATGTAATAAGAATGTAAATCTACAGTGTCTGTACTTTTAGATTTATGTGAAAAAAAAAATGTTGTAGATGTCCTGGAATAAGTAATAAAATACATTTCAATCAGTTCTAGAAATGTCCGTCTGTCAGTTTGTTGGAACACGCATCTCTGTTAAAGTACTGTGTTCATGATAAAACCTCGCCAAGAAAATCATAAAGCATATCCTCAAAGTAACATTTCGTTTAGATTTCATTAAAATCGGTTAACTCTATCAAAAGTTATTGTAATTTTAATGACGACGCGACTTAAGTACGAGAGAAAAGTAGATAAGTAAATAAATTCAATACATTCATATGATTTTTTAGTCACTGTTTCTTATATTAGGTTCCCCGCGAACGGAATCGCGGACACAGCTAGTAGGTAATAATTTTATGGTGACAGGAGGAGAGTACTTCGTAGTAATAAGGCATTCATAGTGCCTTAGCGCAGAGTACTGCGACACCAGAGCCGATTGCTTCTAATTGAATTAGGCTGCAAGTGGAACGCGCCCTGCATACTCTCCACATACTCGGTTGACCGCGTTGTACACTCTTACCGTGCTAACGTTTATATAATATCAGATATTTGTTTAGAGAAACTCTGGGAATGCGCGAATGCCTATGAATGAAATGTTGAAAACCCTCTAATAGGGCCTCGTTATGATGTAGCTGCTTATTGTAGTTATTTGTATTTCTTTTACGAGAAAATTCGTTTTCTTGTTAGCAAAAACAATGCGATACTTGAATAGTCAAGAAATGTATACCACATTTCAACCATATTTCGTAGATAAATTATATGAACCTGGAAATTACTGGTTTTTAGAAATGTAAATAAATTCAGAATAAAAGACTAGTCACAGTGATCTAGGGCTAGAGTTTTTGCTTTTGACAAAAAACTGAAGGACATGGACAGGCACAAGGACAGAGAAAGTAAAATATAAAGTCTTACACATTTTGATTCACTGACGCGATATCGTTAGAAATTATTAACTACACTAGAAATGTTAAAAATACTTAGACCATAAAAATAATTAGACCTTAGTAAGTGAACTGTGTAATTAGGTATACTGTATGGTATACAGGTACGTACCTTTATTTTGCAAATCTGTTACGGTGCAATGGAATGTACCTTTTTACTTAAATAATAGTGGAGTGGTATTATTGATGTTGATCCTATTCACCGATTAATTTCAAATTAGAAGTTTAGAAGAAACTTGCTCAACAACATTGATATAGAGAAACCGTGAGATTTCGTTCCGCCGGATATGGGTACATTAAAATTTCGTATGGAAATATTTCAATTACGTGCTTTAACACTTTATCATCTACTTGCAAAACCGATTTTTCAAACAATGGTATGTAAGATCGTCTTGCTTTGTTTGAATGGTGCAATATCTGTCTTATAATCTCTTTCAAAAGCTGAAGGTTTATTCTGCGCCACCCAAAAATAATTTACTGGTGCTCATTTATTTGTAACGCTATTGTATTATTAGGTCTTGAGAATAATCTGAACCGTTCATTAATCTAGTCATGTAACGTAACAAATGTAACGTGTCTGTACATTTTCGATTTTCATGAAAAAGTTGATGCTGGTGTCTAGAAATAAGTAATAGAATACATTTCAATCATTTTTAGAAATGTCTGTCTATCTGTCTGTTTGTTTGAACACGCATCACACCTAAAGTACTGGGTTCACAATAAAACCACATCACGGAAATCATAAAGGATAACTTCAAAAATAATTTATTTTTTTAATAATTAAAATTGGTGCACTCTATTAAAAGTTATTGTAATTTTAATGACGTCACGATATAAGTACGAGAGAAAAGTAGATAAGTAATGGACTTACTCAGTCAAATGACTTTATTATTAATCACTGTTTTTACATAAGTTTCCACGTGGATAAAATCGTAGGCACAACTACTTTTATTAGAAAATCAGCACTAAAATCTTTGTGCTGCTTTCTGACTTGGGCGTTGTGAATAAAAAAACATAAACCTCGCCTCAAAATCAACGTTTACACTTTCATATATAAACCACTTAATCACCACTTAGAAACTAATTTCTTTAGTAAATTATGCATAATCATGGAAGTTCAGATTTGAGAAAATATTTGTTAATAAATTGAAATGTACAAAATATATATAGTTCGTATAATATGTAAAATAATGTGTAAAAATATGAGTATTGTTTTGGGTTACGTGGTTACAAAAGTAAGAATGCTATATGTCATATTTCATGTTTCATTTATAAACAAGAACCTGCGTGTGAAACGCTTCTCATTGCACAGTACACTTCGTGCCAGTCTCAGACTGTCTCCAAACCGAGCCTCCGGTCGATATAACTAGTAAATAAATGACAAAGAATGACTTTTCAATCCGGCTACCGGCCCTTTCTATTAGAAAAGGTTTCATGGCTTTGTGATACTTAGCGGTTGATGTTATCGCGTATTTCGCGGTCCCGTTGTTGTTTGTTGAAAGCGAAGGCGTTGTCCGGTCACGGTCATTTGTTCGAGCAATACTGATGAAGATCATGGCGTCACACTTTTCCTTCATCGATAGTATCAGTATCATACAGACGTGGCACTCAACGCTGACAGATCGGTGACTACAGCCGCGTCGCGCTGCACCGTGCCGCGCCGCGCCGCGCCGTTTCGTCCGGTCCTCTCTCTGACGCTGTCTCCGGCTGTCCTACTATCACTTTAGCAATAAACTCGAATCTCGAGTCATTTGATATCGCAGACTGATGCGGATGTCTTTCTGTTTCGACGAAAAGTTAATTCAAAACCGGTCAAATATATTCAAGTGCAAAAGCGGCCAGTGATAAATTATACGATGGTTCTCTGTTGTAATTCGATTCCTCAATTAAGTCACGTCGAGTTTTTAAGGAATGCGCAGCTACATATCTTGAGCAGGTGGTTGTGCACGTTTGATGTTGAGTGCTTATATTATTTCTGCTTCTTCGTTGCACAATAGTTCAGTCAACTCTTACAATGTAAGGTCAACTAGTGAACTTTATATGCTATATATATATTTTTTGTATTAGCGTATTTCTAGAGACATCTTTTGTAATTATCTTATTTTTTTATTTATAAGTTATAGTTAACCACTCGATAAGTTGTGCGGGTGGAGGCCTCGTGGTATGACAACGAGTCTTGCATGCTTATCCAGTGAGTCATTTTAGTACCTCAAGCTCGGTGCTTTTGCATTCCGTTTATTGATATGATGTGCGGTCTTATGAATATCTATGAACCACCGTCTTAAATATTTTTATTTTAAATATATTGATAACCATTATGCCATATATACACCTACCTTTGATGACCTTGATACCATCAATGAGTAATTTTGAAAATTTTAACATTTTGATTATTATAACGTGTTTTTTAAACTCTATAGCGCTTAGAAATGATAACTTTAGAAGTGTAATTTAAACCTTGAGCGTTGCACTACTGATATTGTCGAGTGCACATTTATAATCGTAAAATAAAACTCGTGTCTACAACGAGGGCACCGGTGACACAAAAACCGGTTTTAAAATGTTTCGCCGTTTTGAGATAAGATGTCTCGACGCTGTTTGAGTAACTCGAAGTAAAAATATCACTGAATCGAATTCGCAAGATTCATAATATTGTATTATCTTTTGCTGCATTGTAACAGTATTGTTGCGTTATACAAAATTACATGGGAGGCGGCACACGAGAGAAAGAGTTCTCAGACCTTTTGCCGCGCTTGTTGAGATCATGAACCGAATCGCTAGAATTCATTATACTCTAATATTTCCGTAACCTGCGTTAGTGCATGTGGCTGTACTAATGGCGCATTCTCACTTTGTCACACATCGCTGTCTAATTTACCGCTAGGTACTTACAAAAATAAGCCAACCGGAATAAATCACTGAGAAACTTAAATCTGTAGTATATAGTTACATTTCTTTTTTTTTTAATATTAACTATACTTTTTACATATATTTTAATTTTCCAGATATTCTTTGCGTTCTTCTTTGAACCATTTGTAGTTGTGAATTGTGTTTAAAACGTTTGCTGATGACATTAATTTCAATAGCCGATCAATATGTTTACTTATTTACACATATATAATTTACTGTATTTACACATATATAATTTACTGTATTATTATTTGAACATTAACTTACTTTTTATGGTTCCTTTGTTAATTTAAAGAATAATAACTACGAATTCATCTCGTTTTCGGCATATAGTTTTTTTATATTCATTCTAGTATGGTCGCTGTAGACACGTTTGCGCCACGCCAAACCAACGTTTTAACCAGCCTATCCCAAAAAGTTCAATATTCAAAAGTAATTAAAAAAATTGCAACACAATATATTGGCTTATAAAAACTCGTGAAAGAGATTTCGTATAGGTCAGCGATAAAATTAGAATGGTAAAGTTTTTTATTTTTATATTCCTTTCTATTCTAACAAAACCGTGGGAAAATAGCCAATCGTGTTCTTTTATTACGTGTACATATAATATTATTATATTAACTGTACATATAAAAAGTAATTAGTTGATTACATAAATGTGTTTCTATACCAGTTCGTTAAGATTACTATTGTGGATCTTATGTTATAAAGTATAGTTGAAAATCGCCGACCAGTGGTAGATAAAGAATAATCAATAGTGGTGGACGTCATGTCAGCCTACAAACGTTATGATAAATATGAATACATTTTGCAGAGGATATGGAAGTATATGGTATATAATAAACAAGAAAATATATTAGTACTGTGCCACATTGCCGTGTCGTTGATGTTACATTCAACCTTTTCTGCCCCTATGCACTTGTCGAGGGTTCAAAGTTACTACACCCGCTTACGTCAATGCTCGCTTATTATAATTTTAAGCGGTGTAAATTCCCACGCTGCACTCGAATAAAATTAACCCGTTCGATGGATATTAAATTGAGTGCGACCATGTTTATTGTTTACACTTATAATTACGTAGTTACGTTTGAAATGTTTAAAACATTGAGTGCTGTATACGTTACGTTAGCTGTATTAATTACGTTCATATACATTCCATTAGATGCTTAACACCTTAAGTGTGTAAAAACTGTTCATATTCTATTACAAATAATATTAAAGAAGTATCGCAATAAAACACGATGTAGACGTTTAAAAATATTACAATCTTCAAATTTTGTAACGACGATTATTACGTTTTGATATAGAATACGTCTTAAGAAATTATGTGGTATTATAATTATGTTTCATCTTTTAATGAGGGTAATACCAACATATCTGTTCGTGGGAATTATTTTAATTTAAAATTTTATTCAACGGCAAAGGGGTAAGTTAACCGTATTATCTTTGTTATGCGGTTATGTAAAGTACAGGGTATAATGAACATGTCAGTTTATGTATCTTCATAATTTGTTTCGTCTAACGTGGCGCCGTTGCTGCTGGTGCACACGCCGCAGGAAGAGGCAAGGTCGGCGTCCAAGCGTAAAGTTCCGCCACTATTGACAACCTCTGTAAATGCTAAAACAATACATTTGCAACGAAAATAGGCAAGTCTGAAATCGTGTTCCGTCCTTGGCCAATTTTACCCGTTTGTGTTTAGTGCTTGTCGTTTCATTTCACCGAAAGATGTCATTCTATAAGATTAAATTGAAAGAACTTTAAGCTAGGTTATTATGAGTATCATAAAGTCAAATTGGTGTTTATAAATCATTGAAGCAATTTTGTATAAATTGTTACACAATTGTGTATCACTTTTCTATAAACTTTTATATTTTATATATGTTCTAATACGATAGGCAACAGAGTAAACGTCTGCATAGAATATGTGTTGCGTATGATGAATTAAATTTATTTTACCTTAATTTGCTGCTATATTATATGTTACATTGCTGGATATCACAATAAAAATGCCTTTTTATGTCTGTTAGGAAGTCGATTTTTTTCTAGTAATTACAGACTATCAGTATTTAATAACGTTATGTAATCGGTAAAAATGTGTTGCCCACGATTATTGATGCGTGTTTATTTTTACGAGTCAACGATCCGTATTTTGAACTGTTCGCGGTTCCTCGTTCCCGACTGCGAGCTGCAGCTAGCTAAATAGCGGAAGCGAGCCCAACCATAACAACACTGACTGACGCCTGTTTTGCTTTCTGACACCTAACACTAATAAACTGGTTTCGGATGAAAACTGAAATGAAGTAGGAACACGTTTCCGAGTAATTCGGAAAGGTAAACTTTGCGGTGTTTATTACTGTTATCGAACTACACTACACCGCGTATTATTGTTGTATATACTGTGGAAAACCCGCTTAAATGTAGTTATTGATTAGTATTCGATATGAAAATTTATCTTTTCCATGAAAAAATAATGATAACTTTTTATAAATTCAAACATTTCTTATGGTTTTGAACTCGGGGTTTTAATTAAGTCTCGTACAAAAAAAACCAACTAACTACCCAAAAGGAGGTAATGTTTTTCGAGTATATGTATGTTTTATTTCTTTAGCTAGATCTATAGTCTAATCTGTTGATCGATTTTGCCATGTGAGGTGTATTTAGATTCGTCTTAATCATGTGGGTGAAGTAAGGCATTGTAATATATAATTACCATGTCTGAGGACCATGAAAGAGAGGGGAGATATTTTTTTTATCAATACTGAACTAACCAACCTATTGATTAAATACATTATCGTTTTTTTATAGTAAAGTTTCTTAGTTTTCTTTATTGGAACGAAGTTCCTTATCGCTCGTTGTGAAAGGGGGCTAGACGGAAAAAATTCTTACGAAAAGTTGTCACGACACTTTTTGCTATAGTAAGCTATTGTAAGCTGTGCGGCGTCGCATGTTTCTCTGTCTCTCTCTCTCTCTCTTATAGAAAGCAAGCCAGATATTTTCATTTCTATTTCGCATTGAACAGTGTGGTGTCGCGACGATTATTTTTGTTGAGTGTATACAGGTTTTTTGTAAATAATAAAAAATAATAATAATAATGATCCCAAACATATGTTTCCTACTTCAGTTACCACAAGCCAATTATTACGAAAATTGAGCCTACTGATTAAGTTTATATAACATTATATTTGTTAATAATAAAAAAAATATTATTATAACTTAAAAAAAAATTAAATTTTATTACAATTCCTTCACTAATTAATCGAAAGGAACTTCGTTCCATCTGGGTATCCCTTGACGCCTCTCAAGTTTTCTTTAAAGTAGTCTGTTCTTTAGAGCTTGTTGTCTGTAAAATTGTATTGTTGCTTCAAAATCCATATTTTACGTAGATTGGTTGTGGACAGTCTTTTACTTAGTAATGTAATTTTATCATAAGTACTTAAATATTAAAGAAGTACTAAGTTTAGTGTTAGAGAACATTATACATTATTATCTAGACATCATATTATGAATACTAGAAAGTAATGGTAAGATTTAACAGAGATAATTTTAGATTGCCAAAAGTGTTATAGAGGTTAAAACATTTAAAAAAAAACAGCAACGCACTTATTGCTTCAGTGGTGTTGCTAGTGTATATAGAAAGCGGTGATCACTTACCATCAGGTGACCCACCTATTCGTATAAAAACTCTGTTGAATTTTACCATTGCTGCCTAGTTGTAATAAATAATATGATGTATAGATAATATTTTATAAAGTTCTCTATCTATCAGGTAAGTCTCATCAAAATGATTTTAGCCGTGTCGAAATTATCCCGTACAAACCGCAGACACTTCAATTTTATTAATATGTTACATTCAGCTTATTTCAATTTGATCGTTTATGTTCAACCGACGGAGAGATTTGATTAATTAAACGCTTGAATAAATGATATAATTAAAAAGTATTATAACAATTTACCTTATAAAAAATTCTCTACTGTTATATGTATATGAGGAGTTTACTGATAAGCTATAGATGACATTTGATCTTCTGTTTTCTTTTATAATTATGTATTAATTACATTTGACGTTTTATTGATGGACAGAAAATACTGAATAGAACCCGTTATGCTTATTTGCAACTTGATAGTATTACATATCACAACTTGCATAAAACGAATAATACCTGTATTTCTATATCTTAATTGCAATATTTATAAAGTTTCCACGCACTTGTAAATATTGATAGCATTTACCTATATGTACGTTTAACGCAGGAAATCCATTGGCTTTGGTAGTCGGTCAGTTAATGACTGGCCAGCGGGGCCATATGTTTATAATATAAATACCTACTCGGTTGTGTAGGCGATGCTGCGGCCGGCACATGATGAATGCCAGAAACCGCCCACTTCGACTTTTTTTTAGATTCGATTGGAACTTGTAAAATTTAATGATATTGTTATAGGTTATTTTAGTTGTTATATACGACGATAAAGTTTAGATGAAAGAACAATTAATAAAGAATCTGTTTTGACGGCAAGCGCAGTCGTGACCTCGATTATTAAAAAATATGGAATGTTCTAGAATAATCACCTAGATTTATACTACAGCATAAGGTTTAATTATGCTAACAAACGTTAAAAAATTTCAAAATATTTTGGTTTTCATTGAACTGTGCAGACATTGCGTTTGACGTTAAGTATTGTGGGAACGCTTTCTACCAATACAGTTTAATTTCAAATAAACTATCTCCGTGTTGCAATATTCAATGTGTATTTTGTGTTCAGTATTTGGTACTAATCTTAATATCTTAAATATTATGCATACATGTTAATATTTCTTAATAATTGTACTTCAATCGAATAAATTTTGCCCTTAAACACTGGAATTTTTGTTTGATTTGATATTTATGTTTTAATTATAAATTCGGTACCGATTAGACTGCCTTTCATGAGTAACTCGTTTAGATGTCTAGACTACTGTAAACTAGGTCGCTGCTGTTGCTAAAATTAATTTTAGACTTTCTGGATTCGAATTAAAAATTGTTAAGAGGAATATCGTTGTGCGGTGCGTAATCTTTGATCATAATGAGCCGATGGTGTTATTGGTTAACTGCATACATTACTTACTATAAGAATACTGGATTATATCAGAATAGTGAATATACCGGATGCCGCCTGCTTCATATTTTGATCCGATCTGTGAAACATTTCAAAATTTCGCTCAGAAATTGTTTTGCGTATTTCGTAACATTGGTTTTGATCCCAAAATTGATTAAGTTATTTCTCAAGTTCAGTCTCATGTTTCTCATTCACAATGTAAGATTTATGTGTCTTATGTATATATGTATTAATACACTTCATAATGTAAACAATAAAGCGTGTTTTCACAACTACCAGTTATGTATGGGCTGCGTCTTCGTTGATAATGGTTTAATTAGAAGTTTGGACGGCAACTTTCTGAAGATTACCAATAACTCAAATAGCTAACCAACGTGAATCAAGAATTGTTTTAATTAACTAAAATGTAAATTACTACTTACCACTATTTTCACATTTTTTTTTCGATCTGACTACGCTATTGACCCAGCAAGGTCTTAACAGCTTCACTGGACTACATTTTCACAAATGTAGGTACCTAAAAGTCCAGTACTCTACCCCGGTATCATAGTAGTAGTAAGTAAACGAATAAACTATTTTGTAATAACATTTTCAGTATTGAAACAGTGTATTAATTTGGTCTTCATTTAGTGGACTAAAAATTATGTTGTGGCATCTTTGCTGGGGTTTTGAGAAAACAAAGAAGTTCATAAATTTTATTGATTACAAGTATAGTTGTGCTATCACGCAGCAATTCACAACTATAATATAATCGAATTGTCGTTATGTTAATAACGATCTTGCATGTTTATATGTTCGACTTTTTTTTTTTAACTTTATTTTTGGCAATCAATCTTTCCGATTATTACTGCCATTCTCACGTAGTCAATAATATCACAAACTTCGTGTGATCATTCCAATATTAAGCATCGTGTGAAACCATATTCTAACAAGATGGTGGATCCCTTGCTAGAACCTTCTAGGGAGTTTTTGTGGCATCTCAGAATTTCATGCTCCGTGTTATTATTTTCCATTCACATCACTTATGCATAATAAACTAACTATATTACGTAAAACACCACCAAATTTACACAATATATAGTCAAATAACACAAGATTATGAATAAAATATAAAATCCACTACATGACAGACTAAAATCCCGCCAAAAACTCCATATGTTCGACTTAAATTTATCCTAAAAATAAAAGAAGCGCTTTAAGCCAATTCTAAAAGTGAGGAATAAGTAGTTTAATTATACTGCTATTTGGTCTCTGTGGAAAATATCACCATTATTGTAACAGAAATACGTTTAAATGAGCATTAAGAAAAGTTCAATGTGAATTCAGTTTTTTACTTTAATGTTATACAATAATTTTAAACCATTAATATCAAAGGATTAATAGCATAATGTTCTGCGATAATTAGCACAAATGAATTGTCGTTATGTCACCGAAAAAACTACGAACATTTTTGACAATGATTAACTAATGTACGTATTTTTAAAATAAATTAAAGTAAATACAGTAAGTACTATTTATTAAATCATGGATTTATTTCATTTTACTATCTTTACTTTCTTAAGGGACTAAGTTTTTCGCATGTTCACATCAAAAGGAGAACAACAGTCATTTATTTTCGTAGTTTTGAAGTGGCTGTTGAATGAGACGTATTCTTTTCGCGAGGTTAACCTACATTCTGGTGACAAATCAAAAAATTTAAATTTTGAGTTTTGATTAAAGATAGAAACCGATAAGAATCATTACTGTTGTGCTAATGAGCATCTAATGTTGAGTCAGGAAATACTTTCTACTCGCATAATAATACACTTTTTATTAAGATTCTACAATAAATTTATGTTTTCCTGTAATTCCGTAATGTATATTAATGGTTGAGTTACTTGTAAATTTTTATCTAATTTATCAGTGTTTGTTGATAAGTGATATTAGGTGCGGCAATTAGATATTGTTGTAGATTGTAAAAAGGTTCCAATTAATTTTACATTAAATTGGATTGGTGAATTTTATTTTCAACAGATTGATATATATGAGTCTGTTAATTGAACTTTGAAACGATAATAATATTTTTGGCAGTCATCGTATAAACCGCGAAGATATTTATATGGTGTTCTATATTATAACAAATTTTTTTTCTAGGTTATCTTCAGGTTAGAGTTTAAAGTTGACCTATTTATACAATTATTTACGTTACTGTGGTAGGTTCATATCATGAGGTATGAAGTATGAAGAATGACGAACTTAAGTATGAAAGTGGGCAAATATATGAAAGTAGAGGAAAACTGATAAAAAAAGAAAAGATTTTAATAGATGAACTGATACAAAAGAGACGGAGACAAACACATATTGTGATGAATCTAATTATGTAGAATAAGCCCAGAATTGATAAAATGAAAAATTGTAGTCTAATTTGATACAATTCATGAGGACATTCACGATCCTCTTAATCAACGTATATTCCTCTCACACCTACATAAGTTTTATCTAGTTTATTCTTGAGCGAGTGATACATAATAGGGGTTCATCGTGGATAATAAAGGATACTGCTATATCTGCTTTATACTTTTTATATTTGCACTATTCAAGTTTCAGCGTGATAAATGAAACCAGTATTAAATAACAGTTTATAAATAATTTGTACGTTTACTGTTAACAGTTATACATTACTTTACTTTTCCCAAAACTTGTAGTACTAGGAAATAACAGGGGATGAAAAAACTGTTTCTTTTTACTGTTTCAACTGTGAAATTATAATTTTTTCTTATTTTGACTTTGTTATGTTATGTTATCTTATCTTGAAATTCATTGAAATTGAGATATATAAAGAACCAAAAAATGTATTTTTTTCTTTATTGTGTTGCGATTAATATCTTATTAGTATAAAATGCTAAAATCTGTACATTTTTGTACAAGGTTCCAGAAACGACAACACTAGAAAATTATTTTACTGATAGTAAACTACATTCTTCTTGAGTGACATAGGATATATTTTTTTGTTAATAAGTTATACATTCTAAATAGCTGATACACTTGCGCTTTACTGGGTGACTTTTTTTCTATTTTGTTATACGTATCCTTATACATCGCTATCCAGATCTTTTATGCCGAATTACACTGCGATCACTTCAGAGGACACAGTATTTTTTTGTATTTATAATACATATCTAATATAATTAATCGTTATGTTATTGCTTTCCAGGCTAACTTGATGCGGTGACAGGATGGATGCAGCTGACAAGCGTATGCTGGAGCGGGAAGCGCTCCGCAATATGATCCAGCAGTGGAACGCCAATCGCCTGGACCTATTTGCTCTAAGCGAACCAAATGAGGTATTATGCTAATAAGTATATTATTGTTCTATCGTATCGATATATGAATTGGCCGATATTGACGTATTATATAATTGTAGAAACTCTCATGAAGGCTGCCGAAATGTCAGGCTTCTATACAGGAATGAGAACGTAGATAGTACGAGAGTAAGTGTGGCATGGGGTGAATGTCACTATAGTGTCATAAGGCTTCGCTTTGATCTCTGAAGCCCCGTCTAATCACGTTATACATGCAGCAGCCTATATGATTGTGATGTCAATATATCTGTTTTCACATCAATAATATCTCTATATATACTGTTGTCAATTTTTTTTTCGATCTGACTACGCTATTGATCTCATCTTTTAGACGTATAAAAGCTTTTAGGTGATATTATTACTTTAATCGACCCTCCTGATGAAATAACGGCATTGAACGATCAGTACCAGCCTGTCTCTCCAAACAGAGCGTGCTCACGCCCACTCCCGCGTAACTACAGATCACGCCGCCGTGGTCTAGGGTAAATTTCGCTCGCTTAGGTCAGCTCAGATAGGTCGCGAATTGCACGTGTCGGGCAGCAGCCCAGGCCGAGGTGTGCCGTGCACACTTGAGCTAGTTGCCCAAATAAAATCGGCCGAGTGCCGCAAGCGCTCGCCTTAGTAGTCCGGTGAAGCTGTTAAGACCTTGGTGGGTCAAAAGCGGTTTGAAAAAAAAAAAAAGTGATATTAGAGTCTACAATAAGCTTAGTAAGTATATTATCGATTCATCGAAACATAATTTCAAGACTCGTGGAAAAAGCAAGTTTTATCGTGGAAAGATTATTTACTATAAGGGGGGTTCGTTATTCAAGTGAGTCTCTTTTATATATTTACAAATAATATATGACCATGCCTTAAGAATTAAATCATCAATCATAATAATAGAGTCTCCTGCCGGATTGTCTCCATCGACGTTTCCGAAATGATCCAATCGACGTAAGGGATATTTTTTAAAATTTATCTTAATAACAATATACATACGCGGAATAAAAAAAATCGTTATATACACTTTAAAAATATAATAATTAGGTGTGTATTTCTCTTCAATGTTACAAAATATATTCGTGCCAGAAAATACAATTGACAACTAATTGACAATATGAAAACTGTGACACATGACACCGTTGATTGTACATGTGTCATAAATTACAATTGTTATCTTCAATTGGTTCAAATCCTGGCGATGATTGTACAATATTGGCGTTATAATGAACACTACACTATTGTCACTATTCAAGACTGATCGAGCAATATAAACTGATAGTAGATATAACATAATAAATATATTTTAACTACAAATATAACATAATTATAAGCATCGTGATGTCTTTTAATTTTACTGAAAAAAACATATATGTACCTATATGTTGATTATTGTTACATCGATTGATATATATATATATATATATATATATATATATATATATATATATATACACACACGATAAAAAAATTGCATGCTTGAGATGTCTATTCATTAAAATAGGATTACAATAAAAAGTTATGATTGCAACAGTAGACAAAGCTAATTATTTCTATGATAAAAATATTATCTTTTATACTAATACTAGTTGTCGTTATCAACACGGTTTTAGGTTACATTTTTGTGTTTCGTTCTCAAAACTAGCTAGCTATTCCTCGGCCCAACGTTTCTGCGGGTCGAAATATCAAAAAGAAACTTTCCATATCAAAGTTGTCACATTTATTAATACAATCTCTTATGCTATGTATAAAATTAATGGTTACCTTAGCTATAGGTGGATTTTAACGCTATAAGTAAACTGATCTTGATTAAAAATATTTTAAGCTATTGCATAGCTTCTATCGCGGGCCTTGAGCCGAGACCGAATCCAAAAATTCCGTAACGAAAAAACCTAACACCAATCAAGTCTCAAACTTTTGTTTCTTATTTCAGTTACCATAAACCTATAGTTTCAATGATTAATATTCCTGAATAACCCACATGTATTTTATGATAATAAAAATATTTTGACCAAAAAAGAAAAAAAAATTGTTTTCTGATCGGTCACCACGTCCAAAAAGTGTAACTTGAATTAATATTAAAAAAAAAACAAAGGAAAAAAATACTGCATAAATAAAATAAATAAATAGTTATAATTGCATAAGTTAATAAAAAATGCTATGCAATAGCTTTACCGCGGCAGTCCCCGAGTGCCACACGTATTTTTTTTTATTTACACAACATTAATATATGTATTACGTAACTAAAGTAGTGAGTAAAAAATATTACCCTAACACATTCTAACACTTATAGTATCTTATGCATACACTTATGTTTCATTACTATACCATTTTACCTGCTTGCGGTTAAACTTTGACAAGCCGTACACTCTCGCGGAAGTTCTTCAATTGGTACACCAATGTTATAAGAGATGGCGTGTAAGTCGTTACAAATATTGGATTATTTTTAGTTTAAATTATTAGTTTAGATTATAAAACATCTAAAATGTAAATTAAATGTGTTTGCACTCTTGAAATGTCACATCTATATCATTTTCAAGTTCAGATTCGTTGATATTGTTATTTTTGCAACCAGTCGTGGCATTGGCACCGTTCAATAGATTTTTTTGATTAGATTATGCAAGCAGTCGAATATGATCTGTGTATACAAATGTAATCTCATGTCAAATACAATGAAATCGCTACATCTTTCTTTCTGTATATCTACAGTATAGATAATTAATTATTTATTGATTTCTTTGGATTTTGTTTTGTTTGTTAAATAATTGATCCTCTGTTCTCCGTATGTTGAATTATTGTATCGATATTGTTTTACACTGATATAAATACTATATATATATCAAGGTAATTAAACATCAATCAAAATTCCTTAATACATTTTTAAGTTTCAGTCAATGTAAACGCTGTGTATCGAATTCTTATGTTCTCGAGTAACTTAAATACCCCAATTAGTTAAGTATAATGATTCTATTACAGTCAATTGAGAATTAATCCTATAAAAGAGGTTATCTACTCATTGTAAGTTATAAAGTTATATAACGTCAGAGGGTCGAAAGATGTAATGTGATGCACGATATTTTCAATCGTGAGTCACGGTATACCTTTGATAAATATTTGCGTAGATAATAAAATCGTGACAGTATACGACACTATCATTCAGAGAACCAGTTCAGTGATAATAATATTGTCTCCGGTCATTGGTTTATATTCATTGCGTTTTTTGTACACCACTACCGGAATAACCTAAAGAGAAATCTGCAATCGATTTTTGAAATTTAATATGCACTGTAATAACTTCGTCGGACTGTTGACGGGTATTTATTTTTGGATTTATTAATCTACGTTATTGATTATTTTTATTTATAAGTGATTATTAATAAGTGAAAGCTGTTATTATAATGCTGTTTGTCACCTCGTAACCGATCGTGATATAATTTGGGATATACATATGTGGTAGTTAGGTAACCTTGGAACCTGAACAAGTAATTAGGATAGCTTTTACAGTGATACAGTAAAAGAAATTATACCTGATGAAAAGGCTATCATCAGCTTGCCTATATACATTAGATGAAAGAGATCTGCGCCGTTGTGGGCGCATCCTTATCAAACTCTTGGATAGATTTAGATCATTTTTTTTCTAATTTTACTTCTTACGTACGTGGTATATAAGCGTTACATATTCATAAATGCGTCTTTTATCTACCCTGGAGAAGTGGCGTAAACTATGAGATACATATGTTATTAATTGTCCTGTACATAAAATATTTCCTTAAGATAATAATAAACGCAGCCAAAGTCACGGATATCAGCTAGTTAACTGATATTATTTTACTTTTGTCCCGATATCAATTCTTTCAATAAATAAAAAATGAACTGTATACCTTTTAAAGTCTTAAATCATTATGTTAGAAAGTCACCAAAACGGTTGTGTAAATAATCGGTTCAGATGATAATTACAAATTTTCTGTATATAATAAATACCTTAATTGCTGAAAAAATAATATCTGCTCAGATTTTCTTCGTAGGTGCTAAACAATCAGAATATGTACTATATAAAGAAATTGCCTAGAAATTACACTGGTAGATGTTGATTATATTTTGTTTAACTCTGTGCTTTTAAATTAGAGATATTTCGTATTCATCATTCCCTCAAATGTAACCACGCATATAAATGGATTTATTTGGTAAATTGTATCGCCTTCAGAGATTATTAGTTGTCCTAATCCTAACCCGTTCTAAGTAATATAATAAATGGGTACGTGATGCGATTTTTTATACTTTTTCGCCGCAGCTTCTGAACCGATAATCATGAAATTCCCTTGTTCCCTTGTTCCAAATGTTTCCAGCCAGACAGAAGATTACATAGAGTACCCTTTACCCAGATAAAAGTACTGTACCCGAGTCATATCTTATTACTCGAGCAAAGCCGCGGGCAAGAGATTGTTAATTCAGAAAGGGAAATTAACTTTTTCTGTTTTGTTTCAGAATTTGGAATTTCACGGTGTCATGCGATTCTACTTTCAAGATTTGGGTCAGAAAATAGCGACGAAGTGTATACGTGTTGCATCCGATGCCACTGTCAGCGATGTTATAGGTTAGCGAATGATATTCCTAACAAAATAAAAATATGCCAGTAATACCCTCATGGAGATAATTTGTGTAGTATCATTATTTTTATTAAATCATTTATTTTTCCAGAGGAACTGGAATTTCGTATAGGACAATTTTTATTATAATATATATTATTATTTTTAAAACCGAAGTAATTAAACTTCATATATATTTTTTTAGGAATCCTTATTGATGTATTTTTTATCACATAATAATTAAAATTTCCCCTTACTAAGTACATAATTCCATATCGATATTCAAATTTGTTTAATTATGTGTATTAATTTCCTACTCGTTATATCTCGATTTATTTGAGTTGTAATATCTTCATATTATAATCACTATAGTTGATAGTAGTCCGGTACAGGTGTTAAGACCTTGCTAGGTCAATAACGTAGTTAGTTCGAGAAAAAAAAACTATAGTTGACTCTAAGAATGTAATTATTCTGGTTTTGTTTGTGGCGTTAGTTAACAGAACCGAAAACGTTATTAAATTAGAACGTGTTCTAAGTGTCATTTACAAATATGTGTGTTAATTATTTACTAAAATAGTAAACTCTGATCAGTTTTAATGGCCCTTTCAATTATCGGTACGTTTATGAAATAAAAACACAAATCATTATAAGTTGTATGTTCTAAGTTTTAAGCAGTAAAATCGGGTGCCAAACAATTAATTTAAGTTTACGGTTTTGGACAATTCTTTTTATTACTTGATTATTTTTCGTCGTCTTAAGGTATTTCAATTATGTATGTATCTAATTTAGAGAACACAACATGCAGCTGAACGTGTTTTTAACATAAATACATGTAGCGCAATAGTGTGGATAAATAAGTTTTATATCCTGTTCAGTATTCTTTTAGTACGTATATTTTTTTTCTCGAACTGACTACGCTATTGGCTTTCACAGCTTCACCGGACTACAAAGTACGTATATAATTTCACTGGATCCTCTATAACAATACAAATGATTGCTAAAATCTGTATATACTACTAAGTTGAATAACTATTACTAGCGATCGTGTAATAGTCGGGATTCGATAAGGTTTCAATGTTAAGGGAAACGTAAATCGAAATATTTCCATTTATTTTTTATCAACAAGACCAGAGCTAATCAGTAGATACTAAACAAAACAGAAATAAAGAAAATCGGTTGAGATACAGAGGAGGAGGATATTCATAACTATTTTCCATCTGCATGTTTGCGACTGCTCGTCCAGTGTTCCAGAACTACGACCACAGAGAAAAATTTTTTTTTCATTGATAACACTAAAGCTCATTGAAAGATAAAAGGAATAAAGAAAATCGGTTGAGAAACACAGGAGAAAGATGTACTTAATTGTTTACCCATCGCCTATTTATATACAGATTAACGGACCTTGTCCTGATAATATAAAAAAAACTTTAACAAATTATATACCTAAAGCTTATACATGAAAATCCGTTCAGTAGTATTTGAGTTTATCGCGAACAGACAGACAGACGTGACAGAAGACTTTATTTTATAATATGTAATTACAATGTATTAATGTTTAATAATATTTTGAACAGAAACCCTTATTGAGAAATTCCGTCCGGACATGCGCATGCTGTCTCTGGGTTCGTACTCGTTGTGGGAGACTCACGGCCCAGACGACGAACGTAAACTCGAGCCCCACGAGAAACCGCTCCTTGTGCAGCTTAACTGGCACGCAGATGATCGTGAAGGGCGATTTTTGTTAAAGTGCCTTAGCAACAACGAGGTACAATTCTTCTTGAATATTCTAATACGATTTAAAACTTACATGAGTTCCATAGTTATGGGTTTTTCCTGATATTTTGGACTTGAACAGCATTTGAGTGTCGTTACATTTCGAAATGAAGTGAATACAATTTTAATTGATCATATAACATGTTTAATATTTTCAAGATTCCCAGTTTTGATACACCGAAAACGAAGTTTGAATTTTTTATGATATTTTTAATTTACATGTACACAATTTAAAGGTCTTGAAAAGTAACGTAAAATAATAGAAACGGTTAACATGGGATTTACGTTATTTTGAAATTTAACGACTCAAATAATATGAACAATGTAAAAGTATGAAATAGAAATCATCGATGATAATTTTTCAATGTATCAATGTTTCCTCCCAAAGTAGTAAAGTTTACATTTTAGACATCGTAAAATCTAGACAAAGTTGGTAAAATAAGAACAAGGATTGTAGAAGCAGCCATATTCTTATTTAAGTCGTCAGGTTTATGAGTCATTCTATATACTGGGATGAAACCCTCTCACCTTTCGATTGGATTATAGTCATTTTATAGTTGTTAGAGAGAATAATAATATGGACCGTTTATTTTGAAAGTGGTGTAAGTCCATTTTCTTTTGTTTCGAGAAAATTAAAAGTAATTATTTGTTGATTTAAAAATACAGGCAAATCATATGAGGTCTGGCATTGTTTCCATTGTTTTATCAACATTTAATTTGTTTATATAAATTTGTTTTTGGCTAATTAGACTACGATAACACACATTTATGTGCTTTAAATGGACTTACACCACTTTAATCGTTTAATTTCAATTTTGAAAAATCAAATATCGCTTAAAATATACTTCATTTTAATATAATTTTGTTTACAAATACGCATAACAACACATAAAAATTTATTTTAGACGGCAATTACATTGTCATTATAAGATAATGATTACAAGAATTTACTTATTCTCTGCGTGTGGTAGTGTTTCAAAATATGCATGATGCACCGGAGGTATATAAGATAGTAGCTGCTTCATGTGTTTATATTTTTCGTACGTAATAGGTCTGGCATTTTGGTACAAAGGCTCCAGGGTGATTTTTTCAAATTTTAACGGTCTTCCAGAACGTAGAGGTAATAAATTGATAATTTTAAATTCTGCGTCCGTCATCGTTGTTTTTTAAAAAATGGTGTATATGGTGCAATTTTGAAGAACCTCAACTAACATATTTGCAACCAATTGACCTGTTCCCCATTAGTATTTTTTTATTTGTTTTTTAATTGCATTTTGGAAATTTTTTTGTTAAAATGAAATTCTCCCGTTTCATTTCATATAAAATGAATTTATCCTGTTTTCTACATTAAACACGGAGGGGAAACAATGCAAATCGTCCGCGGGTGAAACCGCGGGACACCGTTAGTATAAAATAAATGAAAAATAACAAAACAAAATAACACTGATCGGCATCCATCTGCTATGCCACCTACCTCTTGTCAATTGGACTTACACCACTTTCATAATCGATGATTATGCAATTTCATTTACCGACCTATTTTAAGTTGTACAAAATATGGGATTTTTTTGAGACATTAAACACGGACTAGTTACATATAAAAAAATTACATTAAATTAAGCATGAATTACGTGATAGCTCATTTTTCTCATAAATGGACTTACACCACTTTCAAAATAAACGGTCCATATAATAGGTATATTGTATGAGTTTGCTATATCGCATTTTAAATAAAATAATGGCTTACAGCAGATGAAATATTTATTTTATGTACATAAATGTAAATATACTCGCACAAATAGTACTAATTAAATAAGTAACTTATTATGTGTTAAAAAGGATAAACGTAAATGTTGATACAGAAGGCAGATTTTACATAAATAAAATAACATTACATTTATTATAATATGGTTACTAAATTGTATTTATTCATTTACCAAGTTTACTCTGAATACAGGTTCCCTTATCCTCGGCAAGTGATAAGGGTGACCAGAATTTCAAAAGGAAATTATCGAAAAGAGAAAAAAAGGAACTAAAGAAAAAGGAGAAACTGTCCCGATTAAAGTCTGACACAAACGATGAAAACAGACCTGTCGCTGAAAAGTTATATACAGGTAAGTCGCAGCGAAATTACATATCAAAATGGTAACTTATTAGTGTAAACTATATTACCAATAAAATACTATTTTCTTTTATGTTTCCTATTAATAATTTAGTTTATTAATTGTAAACAGAGCTACCAGAGACATCATTTATGCGTAGCATAAGCAACCCCGAGGCTGTGATGCGCCGCCGTAGACAACAGAAATTGGGTAGAAAGCTGCAGCAGTTTAAATCGAAAGATGGCGGCCCTGATACAGGTGATGATTTATTTACATTTTTTTTTTATTGTAGCACGGCAAAATGACTGCACTATGCCTGATGGTAAGCACAGTGCAATCCATCAATAATAGCGACCACCGATTGACACACTATCCATCGCCGGTCGCCACTATCATGCCGGCCTGAAAAAAGCTGGATATGCACAGGCTGATCCCGAAACGTGACCCGCAGAAGCGAATCACTATTACGGGCTTTTCGCCATATACATAGTGGTTGCGACCCAGTCAGTCTGTAAAACCCTACCACCCCGCATATTTAATTTAATATACATTTAATTTTCAACGTTAATAAATTGTGTAGCTAGTTAAAATGACACCGTTTTGCAAGTACCTGTTAAAACTTTGCTAGGTCAACAGCGTAGTCAGTTCGAAAAAAAAAACACCGTTTTGCTGTAGCGGTCATCACTGTCGTAGTAATCAAAGTTTATGATAGATGGCGGTTATTTGTAGTCAGTTCTAAAGAAAACCCACAAAAAAAGGTCAACACTTTACTTTAGTTAATTAATGTTTAATTTTTTCTTATTTGAAGTTAGTGAAAGTTAGGTAGTTTGAAGTAGTCTGAATTGTTATTTATTTACTTATTATAATTCACCGATCTCTAAGCTTTATTGATTAAGTTGTCTTGTATTCAAATTTAAATGCTATATTTAATGACGATCACGGTATGATCGGTCCAATAAACAAGATAATAATGAAATTTCATGAATGGAATAATAAGACTAAACTTATAGATTTAACGTTAATAGTATTAAAGGAATATTGTACTCTGAGGTTACATGCTAATAAATCTTTGATATCAATTCCATTATTAGAGGCTTCACCAGGCTACTAAGGCGAGCGCTTAAGGCAATCAGCCGATTATATTGTTGTAGGTGGTAGAGCCCCGCCGAAGCTATTTTTGGTTTCAGCATGAATGGGTCGGCTCCTCCGGGGTAGTACCACCCCTCTCACAGATAACCGACGTGAAATAACAGTGCTTGCATTGTTGTGTTTCGTTCGGTCAGTGAGAGAGCCGGAGGCCCACGTCCCTTCCGCTTTCCTGGTTTCCCTTTCCTTCCCCTCCCCCTTCTCACATATACAGGCTGGAAACGCACTTGCGACGTCCCTGATATCGCTAGTGTCTATGGACGGTGGTGATCACTTAACATCACGTAACCCACCAGTTCGTATGCCTCCTTTGAAATAAAAAAAAAAAATACAACTAACTCAAGGGTGCACGGCACACCTCAGCTTGGGCTGTTACCTGATTCATGCAAGTCGCGACCTATCTGAGCTAACCTAAGTTAAGCTGCATATTCATACTTATATGAGTTATTGAAACATATGTGTACCAAGCCTACATACCTCGACAACTTATATGTTGTTTGTGTCGGATAATTTTTCTAAACTATTTCAGGTTAGATAATGGAAAAACAAAAACCCTTCCAGTTTCAAGTGTAAGCATGTGTGCCTGCACGTGTGTGGCGGTGACATGTGTAATGTTGTTGCAGCGTTGTAAGATTCTATGTAAAGGCGAATTAATTTTGTTGTGAATGTAGGCGGAACGTTAAGGATTTACGGCGGCATACTGCGGCCGGACGTCTCGTACATAACTCTGCTCCTGTCCGTGAACGACTCGGCGGCGACGGTGTTGCGGGAGACACTCGACAAGTACGGCATGGCGCATCAAGACCCGCACCAATATTGTATTGTACAGGTAACTCTTTATTGTACTACTTATTTTCGTGTTCCTTTACTGTTTACATTTATTGTCATACAATGATGATGAACGATAAACGACCACTGGTTTAGACTAACCCATACCTATCTATATCTATACATATAATAAGAATATAAATTTAACGATCCTGTACTTTTTAAATTCTTGTGAAAAAAAATTACAGGTGTCTTGGAATAAGTAAATAAGATATATAAATAAAAAAGCCTGTCTATTCCACTACATTGTTACATTATTAATATACAATTCTTTAATCATTAATTTTCGTGGAGCCCTTTTCAGAGAGAGCCATGCGTCGCGATTCCTTGCAAAGTCTATCCAGCTCTTACCAACTATAGATTGTAGTTCGTCTCGCTATTGAGCTTTTGGCCTAACTACTGCTATATCCGTAAGGACCGTTTCACAGAGTTATGGTTTTTGTTCATTTTTTATTTGGGTTACGAGCCATATAGTTTGGAATAAGTACTAAAATACATTTCCATTACTTCTAGAAATGTCTGTCTATCTGTCTATCTCTCTGTTTATATGAACACGCATCACTTTTGAAGTACTGCCTTCATGATAAAAGCTCACCAAATAATAAGGCATATCTTCGAGGAACATTTAGCCTCGGTTCAATCTATCAAAACCTATTGTAATTTTAATGACGAATTTTTTTACATTACATTCTACGCGGACAAAGTCGAGGGCACAGCTAATATAATATAAAATTGATAAGAGTATATATGACATTAATCGGTAATAATTCTAGCGACATATATTAAAACGGAATAGTCAAAAACATTTCATAATTTCTCTTTAGATATTCGCTTGTAATTTTGCAGTTATTCATATTGTTATGGAAAACAAAGGCTTTATCTGGTGAGTCGTTTGATTAAAACAAAAGGCAACGCTTTTTGTCCACAACATTACGTTATAAAGCGTTAAGAACAAGGCGTTTATAGTTTTTCTCTCATGACAATAAAGGTCCTCGTAAAAGTGAGTATGTAATAATTGTAACTGTTGTCTTTATTAGGAGGACAAGAGTGACAATTC
Organism: Antheraea mylitta; assembly: GCA_014332785.1. Lineage (NCBI taxonomy): Eukaryota > Metazoa > Arthropoda > Insecta > Lepidoptera > Saturniidae > Antheraea > Antheraea mylitta. The sequence continues at coordinate 143,953 of JACEII010000038.1, read as the reverse complement.
GGAGTATATATTAGAAGACGACGAGTGTCCGCTGGCGTTGATGAATATGACTCGCAGTAAGTATTAGAATATTATTCATGAAATTAGTTGAAAAGAGGCTAGAAAAATAGCCGAAAGTATTAGTTTATACCTTTCAGCCATATTTCTACCTAACTTCATCTATAACTAAGTGATAGTGTGAGCATAGATGTTTACATGATAAGCGTGGAGGACTGCTTCTCAAATGCTTGGCAACAGATTTTCAATTTAGCCCGGCCAACATCTGATCCAACAATGGTTGATCAGTTCAACAATTGGACTTGGAACCAAAATCAACTACTTTATTAGTATATTCATTTAAAACTATAATGTATATATTGTTGACAATCAATTGGCCTTCATATTAAGAGTTATTAAAATAACTTAGTATATATGTGGGCAAGACTTCTTTTTAGCCGGTGTGAATATTTATATATTTATTGGTTACTATAATATGCCCTCTGTGATATGTTTTATATAAAATAATTGTAATTATTCATGGATATAAATTTATTCCAAGGAATTATTTATAACGTCATGATTTGTAAATTATTTTTATCATCATTTTATACTTTGAAACAATATTATAATACCACGGTATCGTCTCATTTTTGTGAATATTGCTTAAAACTTTTCAAGATGTATTAATAATATTAAAAAATATCGCAGCAAAAATATTTTAAAATTACAAAAGATATATTATCAAGTAAAATATGTAGGTAATAAGTTATAATCGATTACTAATATGATGTATAGTGAAATTTCATCTAGTTGTTTCTGCATTATACCAATTTTCACTTAATTTAAATCTTTCATGTTGTGAGGAAAAGGCTTGAAAAGGCCAAAATGGGTCAACGAGGAAATTCATGAAAAAAATTAATAAATAGAAATATTTCTTAAAAGTACTTAAAATTCAAGTATTAATGAGAAAAATAATATACAAGAACTTTGAATCTTGAGTTTAAAAATTCAAAGTTTCGGTGTAAATGATATTTCTTGTATTGACTCAGTCTACTTTCGTTAAATGACCTCGTTCGCTACGTTCGGAAATATATAATATCACATTCTACATATCTAAATATCAAATTCTACATGAAGTGAGGTATAACTGCTTGCATATATAAACTGGTAGCCTTAGTAAAATTCCTTATGACTAGGAATATTATTGATACAATGTAGTGTTCGCCCACTTTTCGAAATTCATCAATAATCGTTTTTGAATATTGTCCCAAAATAAAACTAAATGTTTTAAAAAGAACGTCGTTTTTAAGGTCAATCTGTGTGTTTGCAAATTTCTTCTAAAATATGTAACGGATCATCGTAAGGTTTTAACTATCATTTATTAGATAATATCTTCGAGAATGGTTATGTATATAACACGTGTATATTAAATTTATAATATGTATTGAAAAGTCGATATATTCTAATGAAGCCGTAAGAGGGAGTTTTCTAGCGCTTACGTTGGAAACAATAGCTGAAACTTCTGAGATACACCGAAATAATGTACTACGGTGTTGAACATTTTAAAAATGTCCCAGATAGTATATGTATATTTGATAAGGGTAACTCACAGTAATTATTTTTATCTCTTAAATATTATGTACAAAATATGATATTTGCGAAATTATTATCAATATAACTTTTATCATCTTTCAAATGAATACATGATTTACGTTGACATTTAATGTAGATCAAAATTACCCTTTAAAATAACGCCGCTACAGAAAAAAAAAATGTTATTTATGGTGGAGATTATTAAGCAGCTTCTATGAGTTTATGAACCATTAAATATTAGTATCAAAGCCAAAAAAATAAATTCTAAATCGTTTAGATGCTTATGACACCACATTAGCACAGTATAAATATAAGAGACAGTATGGAAACTACCTACAAACGCTCGTACTGGCACACTCACACAAACATGTGCATCGACGAGACCCCTAAGCGGTTTTCGCGGTGCTGTCCATAGACAACCTTTGTAGTCCGGTGAAGCTGTTAAGACCTTGCTAGGTCAATTGCGTAGTCAGTTCGAGAAAAAAAACATAGATAACCTGTTAAAACCTCTCGTCGATGCGCATTCTTGTGTGAGTGTGCCGTATTCGAGCGTTTGTAGGTAGTTTCGTACTGTCTCTCTTATTTACACTGACACATTAGTACAATGCACCTATGCGAAGAAGAGACGAATGAAGTGCTTAAGGACGCGCTCTCAAAAAAGGTCAATTTTCACTGTTTTTCGGCAAGAATTACAACAAAACTGCTGAACTTTGGTAAACATAATGACTAATTACAGATACATTGAACCTTTAACAATGTTGTAGGGGTGATTGTTTTTTAAAATTAATAAGTTTTCATTAAAAAAATCAATTCTCCGTAGTCTCCTCGCGCAAAACAGCCTGATTTTCGGTATCAAAATCTCAGTTATTTTACGGTTTTCTTAATTTTAAAAAAATACCTGATTATGCTACATATAATCAAGTTTAAATAACATGAAATAAAATCCAAGTTATGTATACTACATCTGAGAAAAAAATTATTTAGTTGTGAACAAAATTTCACCATTTTATGTTAATTATGTAGACTTTAACTCCTATGGAATAAGGTTCAATTTATTTCTTTATTTAGATTCGATTGACACAAAAGTATGAAAGAAAGATTCACGTCGAATTAGACCGCGCTCTGGTATATATGGTAAGGACGTGTACGTCGTTTTGCGCTCGACTGGTAAAAAATAAATCGCTGTAGAAATACGTATACACTTCACAAAACGTTTTGATCATTTCGAAATACTAACCAACTTTTTATAGTGGTTTATATTTCTAGTAGTAAGAGACACTGTAATTAAGTTGAAACAAAAATTCTAAATGTAGTTTTTATTACGTTAGTTCTTTTTATATTTTATGTTTTGAGGTACTGTCATGGAACTTCTTGACGGGTAGAAATACATATGTCGTCTTTGTAGTCCTCTTTTTAGTAGTGACGAGAGCTTACCACAGGACTTAACAAAGTGAGCTGATGGTGGTCTCCAGAAATTGTGGTCTTATCTAAATCTCTGACCACATACTCATGTTAGTAGCTAATATCTATATGTACTAAAATTCAGTTATCACGATATAGCCACTTGTCTAGTCCATGAGGAATTAAATATTAATAAGACACTATGATACTTTTCAGCATAAACTCTATATTTCTAGTTACCCTATACTATACAAAAATTTTGATATCACGACAAAGATACGCTTACGCAGCTAGCGCATCTACGCATGAGAAATGAAACTTTCATCAGATAGAGTGAGACTAAACATCTGAACCCAAACCTGATTTTTGTAGTTACTATGAATACTAAAGTTCAATTATCATGGTACAGCTATTCATCTGATCTATAAAATGAAACGTTGATCTGACTCTATGAGACTAGACCAGTGATCGCAAAGTTGAGGTTTCTAGTGATTATCAGTACCAAAATTCTGAATTATCATGATACAGCTACTCACTTGGTCTATGAGAAATTATACTCTTATCTGATACGACAAGACTCAACTTCAGAGCGCAAACTTCATGTGTATAGCTATTATTAATATTTAAAAAAAATATCACGAAATAGCTCTCATCTGGTCCTAAGATATGAAACATTTAGCTGACACTAGGCCTTTCAGTGCAAAGTCAATGTTTCTAACTATTAGTACTATACTAAGATTATCATAAATACTGTTTTCACCAAACTTTAAAAAATTGAAACCTTGCTCCTACACTAGGAGATTAAACATCTAAGCACAACTTGATGTTTCCAGCTATTACCTAAACTATGATCCAGTTACCAAAATACTACTCTTCATGAAAATGTTGAGAAATTAAGCCTTGATCGGGCACAAAGGGGCTAAATATTTGAACACCAATTCGATGTTTCTGTCTATTACGTATACATATTTACGTTTAGTTATACTGTTTTTGAGTGAGTGTGACCTTGAGAAACTATAATTTATTTTGGTACTATTACATCAAATACAACAAAAAGTAGAACATAAATAATAAGTAAATATTGTAATATTTTTATAAAAGTATCAAAGTCGTTTATAGTGCGGTATTACATTGCCGCGCTTATCAGTGTTCATGCCTGTGTGAGTGAGCTATACGCGTCTAGTAGAACTCGAAGCCGAAATTAAACTTCTAAAATTTGAGGGCGCGTCCTTAAGCAATAAAAAAATAAAATTTGAATTGAACATTTCAGAGCAAATAAATAAATGTACACGTAATACTTGTCGTCTGTTGGGAATCTCATTTATATTTTTTACCATACATTCTTGAGAAGTGTTCTAAAAAATCGAGTATGTACTGTATATACTGTGTTCAAGTAATTACTTTCAATTATAGGATCCGATAATCGGAGACATTTTTAAAGAAAATGTAATTACTTTTATTAGGTATATTTACATAAAAATATAGGCCAGTAGCACAATGTTTATTCTTTATGGTATTTGATTAATTGCGTCAACAATAACGGCTATAAAAACAGTGTGAAATTTTAGTACAGTAGGTGAAATAGTACTGGACTTTGGTGGAGTTAAAATGTATATTAAATTAATAAAATAGGTACCGATCCACAAATTTGTAAAGGCTTAACTCCTTTTTTGATCACAAAATGTAGGTCTTACATTTATTAATTAGAAAACTTTTTGATTTTTTTAACCTTATCGATACGAAAACGGTTTCCTGTGGCTGAAAGTATAATAACAAATTATTTGATGTCGAAACTTACAGTTAAGTATATGAGAAAGCTCATACTTTATCGTACTTTATATAACTTTTAATGTTATCATGATTTAAAAAAAAAACCTTTTCAACATAAATCTAGAGTCGTAAATTTACACCAAACACAAAAGAACAACAGATTTATATCGCTAGTGTTCCCGCAATCCTTATTCATCCTATTTTCTGAAACTCTTTATTCATCCTATTTTCTGGAACTCTTTATGTACCGACTACCACATTCACGCATGTCTCAATAAAGTTCATGAATACATAAATACTATCAAACATAAATAAGTTTTATAGCGGAAGTTTATATTAAAAATCTAAAGGGTCGCGCGGTCGTCGCCATTCAATAAGCGCACCAACATTTTTTTTCTTGTGGATCATAATTTACATAAAAATGTTGTAAACATGTTGATCGTCTACGCGTAATGTACAATTTGGGTGGATTAATTCTCCTATAAAAACTAGGACATTATATTTATAGGAATTATTACTGCTTGTAAGTGATGAATGATAAAGTTTAAGGCTGTTAAATAAATTTAGGACATGTTATTTCTTAAATAAGATTTTAGTATACAAGATCGTAAACGGTGCAGTAAATGCTTGTTTTAAGTAATAGATAGGTCTTGCTCGAGTTCCCGTAACTCGTAAAATTTGTTCTTTTAATTACATAACTATATAGTGTAATATCTTTGTAGAAATTAAATTTTATTGAGTTTTATGTATAGATTTTTGTCGCAGTTAATCTCAGCGCTATTATCGAATTAGAAGAATTATATGATACTACTAGCTGTGCCCGCGTATTCGGCAAACCAAAACAGTGATTAATAAAGTCCATCTACTTATCTACATTTCTCTCGCACTTACGCCGCGTCGTCATTACCATTTCAAAAACTTTTGATAGATCGAGCCAATTTTAATGAAACAAAGACTAATTTATTCTCGAAAATATGCTTTATGATGTTGTGTGGTTTTATTGTATACCCAGTACTTTAGAAGTTATACGTGTTCATACAAACAGACAGACATACATTTCTAAAAATAATTGAAATGTATTTTATTACTTATTCCTAGACACCTGCTACAATTTTTTTCACGAAAATCTAAAAGTACAGACACGTAAGATTTATATTCTTAATATAGGTGTAGATATGTATATCAGATATGTCCTATAAAATATTGTAAGTTATATGAGGTAATATTAAAAAAAGTAGTTTTAAACTTAAATATAGGCAACTGATAATAATGAATATCTATATATTAATACGTGAAACAAAAACTTTGTAACCCTTTTAAAACGAACTGCGTAAACGGGTAAACTTGAAATTTGGCATAGTTAAAGTTTATATGGCGGAGAAGTGCAAAAAGCTATTTATTTTATATAAAATGCATTAGAAGTACATTAAATTAATTAAAATATGCATTAGTCACACGAATGCTTGAATTTTACACAACATATACACACATGTAAGTAAAAAAGACATTTTGACAGCCGTCAATAACGAACTTAAAAAAATGTTGCGAAGGAGGTTACTATGTTCGACTGTATGTATTTCTTTTACTCTTACGTTCCAATTACCCTTTTTCATCTTACATTCAACAATGATATCATACCATATAACTATTATTATAATATTTATAACACAAATTACGTTCCATATCTACATGCTCAAATTGCAACTGGTCAAATTGCAGGTTATTTTTACAATAATATAATAATTTTAACATGAATGACGTTGCATGCCTTATATGCCGTTTGATGATTTCAATTCATCCAATTGTAGGTTAATTTTATAATAATATAATATGTACATTCATAATATATATACACATTAATAATATATATACACATTAATAATTAATTGAAAAGCAATTTATCTTTAGCACATTTATGGAACCACTGAAGAAAATATTCTCTTTGGTTTTATTGGATGTCAAAATTTTTAGGTGACAGGAGTGCTTTTACTTCATGTTGTCATAAAAGTAAAGCAATATTCTCAAAGTCAAAGTCAATATTATAATGTTTATATTTTTTTATGGTGAACTCACTTCAAATGATGATTTAATAAAAAAAAATAGGAATTTGTTCATAAAAGTAATCCATAATTTAGACGTCCGCGGTTACAATGATGCCGTTCAACCTGATGTAGCAACAAAAATGAATTTATTTTCAAAAGTTAATGGTAGTATTAAAACATCTTTGTTTTGTATTCATCATTTATTCCACTGTGTATCCATTACTTTTTCAAAAGATGACACTGGGCATATCACTATTTCTCATAATGAATAGACTACATTTAATTAAATATCACCCAGAAATACCACCCACTTATGGGTATCGTGTAAAATTAATGGAAAATTGTGTCAAGGGTTGCGATAATTTTTTTTATTTTTGTAAAGTTATGTTTACTTAGAAGTTGAGAGTTTTACCACCTGGTTTTTGTTTCAAATTTATAATTAATTTAAATTTTCATTTACACATAGATTTTTTTTTGTTTATATAATTAAAGATCTAGGCAAATAACTGAGTAGGCATGATGAAATACTTTGATTATAGTAGGTATACCCTTTGATAAAAAAAAACCTTTAAACCTTTAAAGTTCAAACTTTAAAAAAATCAATGAACTATGGTCGAATGTCGACTACTGGGCGCCCACTAGTTTAATTAATTATGTATTGTAAGATAGATATATCATCTACATGCTACAGTCCACGCCAAATTTTCAAAATAATAAAATTGTATAATCCGATTAATTTTTTTATGTATTTAAATTGAGATTAATATCCCGATATCTATGTACTTTACATTTTACGTAATAAAAATTTACATACACACGTATACAGTCAATAATAAAACAGCTATACTCAACAAGACACAACAATTATATTGCTTACATTAGATTATTACAAAACATTTCGACCAATTGAAATGAATAGCTTCAGGAAATAAACGATGTGGAATTACATGAACCTATTTACCGTCTGACACCTTTACGAACTTATAGCCAAAGCGTCTTAACGGGAGTTGTGCTTCCAAATATATTTGAAATACGTTTCGTATAAATATGCTACTTTTTCCTTTTTATATTGCCCTAGCATTCGATCACGGATTCGTCTGACTTAATGGGGATTTGATCTATTTCTCAGGAACAGTACTTTTTTCAAGACGAAAGTCTCTATATACTTTTCTGTGTATCTAATATAGCATATGCAAAATTTCATGGTAAGCGGTAGAGTAGTTAAGGCTTAATTACGCTTTCAAGCGTAACTAACGAAGAAACTCAATTTCGAATTGAAAATATTAATTAGGATTGTAAACGTGAGAAGTGTGACGAATAGATACTTATTAATAAACATTTCGACTTGTCGATGGTATCTAAAAACCCTTCGTAAAGTTCTTTTTAAAATACTAAAGCTCACTAATACCTACTGAATAGGAAAAATAAAGTAATCTCGACCGATGTCATACAGAGGTGAAAAAATGTACATAAGTAAAATGTTATAACATTTTATGATAACAAAAGAAAAATATATCCATGAAACGTAGATGATTGGATAAATTACGTCATCTTGAATTATAGGTTTTTGAAAGAAAGTAAATCTTTTCAAAGTTAGAGATTGAAAAAGGCACAGTCATATTCGGATTCAATAGATCGCGATCTTTCAATGGACCATGATCTAATTTTGTCCGGGAAACGAGTAAGCCGTATAAAATTGTCCGATAAGGCTTTTTCAATCAACACGAGACCCACAGAAACCTACTTACGATTCCGTATATATAACGTAATATGTATAGATTTATTGTAACGTGTTAAAAGATTAACTTTTCTAGTCTGATTTTGTACGCTGTGTGGTGGTAACGTATACATTATGCAGCGATCCCAAACAACTTTAAAAGTGTAGGTTAGCGTGCAAAAGTCGTAACCTCGTAATCGTTTTATTGCAATTTTACTGGATATCATGTAGTGTACTTATTGCAATTGTATCGGCCCGTATGTACCCACGATACCCAGGAAAAGGTTTGTAGCCAGTTGGACGATACTTAGTGGCTAGTAGCCAGTCTTATTCACAAACGGAATAGACGAGCAGAAGCGTGGGGGCGCAGGACGCGGCAGTCGCCTCGCTGACGCCGCGCCGCGCGCCGCACAACTCGCGCCACTTCGCGATGGATTGGGGCATCCGCCGTAAGTTTTCACGAGAAACTTTTACTTTAAAACTGGTAGGATCGTTTGCGGCAGTTACGCCAAATAGGCAGCACCATCACGGCCCGCCGTCGCAGCGATCGAAAGCGGATAGTAAACAAACGCATGTGGCCCAAACGAGTAGTCTGACCGGTGTGTTCGCAGATGCCGGTCGGATTGCCGGTATTTTTAACTTGTTCTCGGTTCGATGCCCGTTCGTTGGCGGAATCGATATGCATAATATCGTCCTTGAAATTTTCAACTTGTGTGGGTTTAAATAGAGTTTATAGTTTTTGAGTGTTCGACAGAGGATGCCTAAGTTAAATCGCATAATCGTAAGTTTAAAATTTGTTTGGTGTACCGTATTCATTCATTCATAGTCTTCGTTTAGCCTGGAGGTACTGAACTTTCTAAATATTTCATGACGTCACTATTGAAAAGGTTGAGAGTATTTCGTTTGTGTTGAAGTAAACCAGTTTTATTTCACCGAGAATGTCGCGATAAAGAGCACTTTTATAGCCAACCCATAAAGTGGTGTCTCTGCGAGTAATTTGACCTTTACCATTACATTGGAACAATCCCTAAAGCGGTTTGTTAGTGAAGACAAACGATCATTCTTACACATGTCAGGAAAAGGGCACTCGTTTCGTTCCGTCCAAAGCTTTCCTATAAATAATGCGAACATCGACAACAGAATTTTCCTAGATATCATTTATTTTACAAGAGTTAGTTGTTTTAAGAAAGAATAAGAATTGCATTCTAATCGAGCAGCGGTTGTGGACTGTTTTCTAATGGACTGTACCTATCCTATAATCAGGTCACGTTTTCTGCTCAGTGAATTTAAGCAACCGTTATATTCGTAATAGGTACTCTGTAATTGTGTAGTAAAAATAGACATTGGACAAGAATTTTACTAAATGTAAATCTGATGAATACTTGAATATGGTTGCAAATTGCACATTCTTTCATTAGACTATTAAAAGCTTTCGGAAATGTCATATGTAACTAATACGAGTACGTCGTCATTTCGAAACAAAAATAAATCTTATTAGTTTTTAAGTAATAGTAGCTGTGCTCGCGACTCCGTCCGTGTGGAATCGAATGTAAAAAACAGTGACTAGTAAAGTCATCTGAATGTATTAAGTCCATTTACTAATCCACTTTTCTCTCGTACTTAAGTCGCGTCGTCCTTAAAAATACAACAAATTTTCATAGAGTAAAACGACTTAAATGAAGCAAGACTAATTGTTATTCGAGGAAATGCTCTATGATGAGGTTTTATCTTGAACGCAGTACTTTAGCAGTTTTGAGCATTTAAAAAAAATAGACAGACAGACATTTCTAAAAATGATTGAAATGTTTTGTATTCAGTATTACTTACTAGCTTCTGGTCGTGACTTCGTCCGCGTGGAATAGTCACTTTGGGCTATCACTAACACGCAACGGAAGCTCTCAAAAGGAAAAAAGAACGATTTTGAATTCATTGTTACTTCGCTCCTATTGGCATTGGCGTGATGATATATAGCTTATAGCCTTCCTCGATAACTGAGCTATCTTACACTGAAAGAATCCGACCAGCAGTTCTGAATTTAGCCCGTTCAACCAAACAAACAAGCCCTCCAGTTTTTTTTTTTGATTACTTAATCTAGGACAATTGCAACAATATATTGACAAAAATCTAAAAAGTACAAACTCGTTGTTAAATTTACATTCTTATTATATTTATAGATTGAAATCACGTTAATATTTCCAAAGCAGAGAATTAATCTTCTTTTACTTTATATCTAATACGTGTGATTTAGGGAATTATTCCAATGTTTGTCAGATCTATCTTCATTATGATATCAGATGTCATAACTCAGGACGTATTTGGATGTGATTGGAACATAATGTAGGGAGGCTTATATCCAGCAGATTTATGCATGATTGCAAAATTAATTGAACTAATAATGAGGCAATCGTTATTACAAATTTGCTCAAGAAAGATACCATCCTATCTCCATACTGACATACAATTTTAATTCAAGAAGGCGTCGGACTTTATTACGGTGCGGCCTAACGATGTGCTATGTGTTAAGGGTATTTAGCCATGTTAAATGTCACGTCTGGGGTGGCTGACTAATCCACACGTCCCACTGACCCAATAGAGTAAAACGAAGACGGATAGTGTGTTTGGTACAAGTCCATACTTACAGACAATAAACGTTGACCCCTCTAGCTTGAATAAATATTCTATATAGTATGTCTTTTACAATATGTGTGTACAAGTCTGTTATTAGGTATATATGGCGTAATAATCGATTATTTAGTACAATGAAAAGTAGTCTATTCGTATTTAAGATCTTGGCTTCAAAAAGAACATGTTAGTCTCATCGTACCGTAACCTTAGCTCGGTCACAAAACAGTTGTAAAATTTCTATAAAATCATGGCTTCCGCTAGACTTAGCGTACATTTTTGATAGTATTCGTCTACGAATTATATACGTGGGTGTCATGCCGTTATCGAAGTTTTCTTAATCTACGATTTGTATAATGAATATGATGCCATAATTTGGTATAGACTGTTCACTATCTCATAATTTTGTACATAGTAAGTAGAGTGATATAAATTATAATGTTTTATGTGGCTTAAGTCTGTTATTTGATTGAGTAATATTATTAATACACATATTAAGAATTCATGCCTATTCTTAAAAAAAACATTTAACCTGTTATTTTTATTCTTAGGAGCAATGAATAGTACTGTTAATTAACCTATCTTATAGGCCTTATAGCAAATGTATATTGTATGTATATATTGTTATTATTCTTCACCGTCATCTGGGTTATAATATATTTTTTGATGTGCTTTATACAGTTAGGTTATTAGTTGCATGAAAATAACTGTACAATAATATAATATAGTAAGTAAACCTTCCTTCATGTTGACTTGCTCGTACATTCTGTTTATATTGCTAAATACTATGTTTGTACCAACTTTCGATGTAGACTACGTTGTTGTTGACTTTGGACAACTTCCGAGAGTTATGGAACTTACGATACGAAACAAAGTATTTATGCACTTTTTGATGATAGTGCTAAAGATAAGTATCCAAACAATGCGTAATAAGCTTAGTTTGAGAGATAATATATCGCACTGCTATTACAAAGCAATCGTAACTCAAAAAATCACTTTTTTCAAAATCCAAGAAAAACTGATTTCTCGCTACTACTGAAAGTTCTTTGAACTATGCATTTTCTATTGAAAATTAGACTAATAAAAGTACTTTCTTTTATAATGTAATCAACATGATATAGTGATACGTCTTCATCCGATCGCTTTTCAAACTAATAACGATGCAATATTGGCGGGGCAGAGTAGTCGTCAGTAGTTCCTTAAAAGTTGATTAGAGCGCGCTATTTCTCGCTTCAATTTAGAGATATTTCTATAACTGTGTAAGTTATCACTTTTTCTATTAAGATTAATTAATATCTTAATTGACGCAATCTTCGAGTTACGACGGTTTTGTAATAGCAGTGCTAAGTGTGCTAAAATTATGGTGGATAGATATAGGAGTAGAGGAAGATCGAGAAAGGTATGGATAGATTGTATGAAGAATGATATATGTATAAAAGGTGCGAATAGAGATGATATCTGACAAGAAGGGATTGGAGGTGTAAGATATGTTAAAAAGGTGTAAAATCTGCTTAGGTGGCGGTAAAAAGATGATAATGATAATTTACCATCTTCGTTCCGTAGTACCTAATGTTTTTGAATCAATAGAAATGAGTACAGGACTTTTTGAGTGTAAAACAATTAATAGAATCAATATATATAATACGTTGTTAATGTAAACAACTGAGTGTGTAAAGTTTTATTTTTTTATACTCGCTAAAATCTTGCGTCACATTTATTTTGGATTTTAAGTTAAGGTTAGTAAATTTTATGTCTTTGGTTTAAATATACTAATTCTTTTGTTGTAATTTCATGTCTCTTTTGAGAATTGATTTACCAAATAGGTATCAATCATATTTATCTTGATATTTTTTTAAGTAACACTGTAACTGATGTTGTGTCTAGTACAGTACAAAAACAATGCGTACAACTGTCTTGACTCTTCACGTTACGCTTAAAATACTCGCCGATGTCATAGCTTGATGATACGACATCTTTGTGGTTCATGCCTAGATGCACATTATCATAAAACTGTGATTCTGATGTCCATCGCATGACGTTCTGTTATGGAAGAGAGAAAAGCATTACGCAGTTCTTCCGAACCATTATTATGATACAGATGCTAGAACACGCTTAGCAAACAATGTCCCACCTCAAGCATCTCTATATATTTAGTAACGTATATATCATATAACAATAACGTATATATCATATAACGTATATATTGTGTAAGCCTGTTTAAAGCATCAAGGAGGAGGTATTCAGCGGATTCGTCCCAGAGATGTGACTGAACTTGACGAATCATGCATGACCGAACTCGAACTTTTGACTTGTAAATTTAACTTGCAAAGCAAACTTTAAATGCAAAATAAAATTAAACCAAATACACTAATTTTTACTAAACATAAATATTCACTCCACTTTTATGTACAATTTTAGAAGTTACATAGAGGTAATAAAATTACACTTTTGTTTCTAAGATTTTTTTAACGTGAACAGCCGTAAAGTACGAAATTGGATCAGCTAAGATAGTATTTTTTATTTCTTAATTAGCAAAGTCGATACTGAGTGATGGCTGCCACTATCTCTTTAATTTAATGAAATTGGAATTGTATATTTATATTTATACATTTAACCAAAGAATATCGAAGTGATTTGAAATATTTAATCATTCTTTTCTTATTTTATGATAAGCTTACCGCTCTCTCACGAATCTATAAATCAAAGGTTATTCGAAATTCAATTCTAATTTATGATAATGTAAACTTGAGCGCTACCGTGTTTAAAAGTCGGTTAGGATTGTTGAAAGTTGTCCCTCCGCTCCGTATTCATGTAACATCGAGTTTTATTATATTTTCAACGTAGACAGACTTCCGTGTATGTTTTCAGTGGAAGCGGTCCATTTGAGTGGATATCAATTTTGCACGCTCCAATAATTTTCATGTGTTGTTTCGCTTCGAAATAAACACTTCATCGATCTTATTGCCATAAAGGGATTAAATTCCAATGCTTCACGATATGAAAGACTAATCCGAAATAAACATTTCAGTGACAGTTAAATCATTTAAACTCTGTTCCTGTACAAAATCCCCTACGCTGTTCATTCGATTAACGTTGTTGCTGTCTAACTTGGATTGCATTTAATTATATGTTGTTATTGTAATTTTTTGTTCCTAATATATTATATTCTTAATAATAATTTTATTGTTTAATTATTAAAGAAACTGGATATCAAAGATAGTACTTTGCGTGTGATTTATTATTTTCGCTGTTTTAAGTAATTAGAGGTGAATAGAAATCGAATGCAAATATAATTGTGTGAAAAAACGGTAGTTATTTTAAAGAATATCGTTTATAATCTCTGCACGTAGAGTCTTTTATAACATCGCTTGCATGCAGTTCCTTTATTGTAGGGATCGTGTTCGAAGTTCTGAAGAAGATTGCGTTGAAGTCCGATAATCCATGAAGAAAATTGGATTTTTACTTGCTACAATAGTGCTCCTTTGACGTAGCACAGGTTCAAAGATAATAATGTGTAGATTATGTGGTGTTATTAGGTACGTAGTATTCGAGCGTGTGCGTGATAGGACATGTTAGTCTAGGCTATAGGGTTCACAGTTGCTTACGTAAAGAATATTTGTTGTTGAATTGGAGTGCGGACCAAAGACATTGCGTGCCTTTCGTCCATCGCCACGTCACCTCGTCCTCTACCGGTCCGCCCGCTTCCAGTCCGATGTTATCGTGGACTTTATACAAACGCATATCTATGTTGTCATACATACACATGTTGACCTAGATATTTATACTACCTTCCGCGGTATAGTAACTATACTTTTTATGTTTGCCGCACAAAAAAAAGAATTACATTAAATGTCCTAATACTATAAATGTGTAATTCTCATTTGATACGTTTTCACGCTCCTACTAATCAATCGTAAAGTTTTACATAGACATTGTCAGGACTATAGAAAAGAACACGGCACCTTACATGTAATAAACAGTACTGTATCCAAGGGATAGATCAAATATACATGAACGCATGTTGTAGTCCGGTGAAGCTGTTAAGACCTTGCTGGGCCAATAGCGTAGTCAGACCGAAAGAAGAAAAAAAACATGAACGCATGCGAAGATGCAAATTTAATTTACAAATAAAACAACTATTTGATAATACAGCACTTAGGCCTATGTATAACGTATAAATTTAACTTCAAAGTTGCTGCATTCAGTACATGTCATGCCAATCCTGAATAAGCCTATTTGGAGTTTATTTTTTATTAAATTTAAAGGAATACTAGACATATCTGAAAATGATTCAACATAATTTTTTCCATAATAAAAGTAACAAACCATAGGTAGCGGGAAAACATTGTGTATTCGTGACCTTTCCGAAAATGGAGTTTTACGTGAACCCGTGCGCCCTACATCATGTTGTGTGTAACTCTGAGTGGCGTTTGTACAAACTGATTTATATTTCATTGGTACATTATTATAAAGTTGCGAATAAGAGAGGTACCGAGATTTCCGAGATGGAAATAAGCGCCAACTATACTCGGGTTGGACTATTAGGTATTCGGAACTTTAAAAAATATTTTATTAACATTGAATTGTTTTATAATCAAAGCAATAAAAAGAAAATGTATACCTATTTGCTATATTAATAAATTTGTAACTTTGTCGTTTAGAGTTTTGATCTATAAAAAAATAATAAACCTCATCGAGATTTTTCGTTATAATTGTTTACTGTAATAACTTCTCCAAGTATATATGTTACAAGAATAGTTAGTATAGATTATTTTTATGAATCTCCATTCAGTCTATAAAGAAATACGATACAGGTACGATGATGGAAACTCGTTAATTTAATATTTACTGCTGCTGGTAGTATAACTTTGGTAATTATTAAATATCGGGTCGGTCCAACTGCGCCTTGGCGGGCGCTGTTAATTCCTTTGTAAATTAATACATATTTAATTTAAGAGTTGTTACAAGTAATTAAGTCACAACATTTACCCCCGAATATATCGCGATCAATATGCACATTTAACAATAGATTACGGTGACTCTTCTTTGGTTTGTCAAGTTTCAGGCTCAGCTATAATATTAAGAAAGAAGAAAGAAAGAATAGAAAAGGTTTTTATTGCTGGATAACATCACAAACAACAAATGGAACATATACATAACTCATTATAATATATCCAACAATGCCACCCTCATTCAGCTAGGTACTGCAGCACAACTAAGTGATACACAACATATTAGTTAGTATCCAGTCTTCAGCGTATCCAGTTGTTGAAAGACAACCACTTTAGCATGACTATAGTGCATGAAGATGAAGTGTAAGATTTATCGATGGTCTTTACTGTTTTTGTATTGTATTTTACTTACTATTAATGTACAGTGCATTTTTTTGTGTCAGAGCTAAGAACATATTAATTTATATTAATATATTAATAACTACATGTACCCACGACTCCGTCCGTGTGGAACTTTATGTAAAAAAACGGTGACTAAAGAATATCATCTGAATGTATTAAGTCCATTTACTTATCTACTTTTCTCTCGTACTTAAGTGGCGTCGTCATTAAAATTACAATAACTTTTGATAGATTTAACCGATTTTAATGAAACCAAGTATAAACAATAATAAAGGATATTCATGATTTTCTTTGTGACTTTTTTCGTGAACGTAGTACTTTAGCAGTGATGCGTGTTCATGCAAACAGACAGACAGACATTTCTAAAAATGATTGAAATAAATTTTATTACTTATTGCAAGACACCTGCAACAATCTTTTTCACTAAAATCTAGAAAGTACACACATGTTCAATTTACATGCTTTTTATATGTGTAGATTATAAGAATAGATTTTTATGTAGCCCTTGGAAATGTTCACTGTATTAGGCGGAAATATTTGCGTTAAAAACACTGTTGCTCGTACCAATAAAAAATATTAAGTAGAAGCAACAAGTAAAGGCTATTTTACCTACAAAAATTCATGTATTTAAGCAAGTATTTGACGAACACGCACAGCGTACGGGCGCGGCCGATGTTAACAGACGACGCCCAATGCTAGCCACTTTGTCACGCTTCACTTCACTATGTGATTCAATCAACTAATATCAGGGTTATATTAACATTTTTATTATCTACACTCGCTTAAACTCAGCTTGAATACGAATTTACCATCGCAATGCACGTCGAGACTCACAATTATTCTTGCGAATAGTTACTGTCTTGAATTGCGTAATTATCTTAATCAGAAGATTTATTTATGCAGCTTAACAAGTTCACCAAAGTCGTTTCTATGAAAGAGAATACAAAATAGTTTATCAAAGTAATTAACTGCAGAAACTAACTTGGTTAACATTAGCGAAGAGATTACTGGAGATGAAAAGTTTAACACAATAATAGCTTGCTCATAAGATTGACGGAATCTTATTTAGTACTACTTTAAATAAACTATATATATATATAAACTTTTTTTTTCATAACTAAAGCCAAGAGTCTTTAAAAATTCGAGCATCATGGAAATTATTGTATGTGAGCCACCAGGGAATTAATTACATCTCCTACCATATAGAATACATGATACTATGCACTATCAATGCATGTGGTATATTAATTAGGGATGAACGTCGCGTCATTCATGATACACATTTGTACTAGTCAGACATTTCCATCAATTTTTTTCTGGCAAAAACACTTTCCCTAAACTTCGTTCAACGGTAAATAGGTCCCGATATTGCCGTAAGTTCCCTTTTATGTTCGTGACTTCTAAAGAAAATAAATTACATTCGGTCTACTACATAAAAAATTCAACCGTTTTCAGATAAATGGCCATTTTCTTGTGAACTGGTCACTAATAACAATTAACTACTATTAGTAGAAAGGTATTTTTGTATTAATTTATTGGTTCATGTACATCAAATGGACTACACCTCTTAGTAAATGTTTACTTCTGATTATGGATAGTTGTAACACTTTTTTACTTTACTAGGTATTTTTGCTTGTTTTAATAGTGAATAGCAAGTTCTGAGCATTCGTTGTACTTGTAAATGTAACAATTAGATGATTGATTTTATTTGAATAATAGAATTCATGTTTTAAACGTTGTCATATGTTTTTTTACAGCTGAGTCTTAAATTTGAGTTTTGTATTGGGTTTCTATAATTGATTATTTTTCTGATTTATTGATATATATATAATGATATGTTTGATGAAGTTATGTCTCTCGTGTTAGTAGTTAACGTAGAAAAATGTATAGTTACCCGAAGTTAGTTATATAATAAGAGGTAAATTAAAAGGGCGATGAAATAAAATTTATAATGGGAAAATATGATCCAATCCGAATTGTGAACTCATATTGCATTAATTATTGTCAAGGCAATATATGGAATGGATGTAATGGAAGCATGTTGCGGTATATGATTACTCATAACATGCAAATTTTGTTATCAACTTTTCAACAAGCAGTATTCCTCATGGGCAGAAAAAAATATAACGCTACTCTTTTTATTCATTGTGTACTCTATACATAAAATAAAAATGAAGTGTCTGTATGTAACAGCGAAATAATTTTTTTCACTGATTGGGTATGAACGTATACACGCTACTGATAACGAAAATGCAATTTTTAAAATTTTTGTCGGTCTGTCTGCCTGTCTGTCTGTTTGTTACGGGTAATCTCCGAAACGGCTAGACCGATTTTGACGGGAATTTCACTAGCAGATAGCAGAAGTTACTACGGGTGACATAGGCTACTCTAAATTAGACTAAGTTTTAACCGAGGCTTCGTCCGCAATGCTATCTCGAAAACGGTTGGACTAATTTTCACGAAACCTTCACCAACAGATAGTGGACAGCATAACAAATAATTCAGTTTATTTTAATTTAGATTAGCTGTTAACCGTGGCTTTGCCCGCAATGCTATCTCCAAAACAGTTACATTGATCTTAGCGAAACTTTTATTTGCAGATAGCTGACCTTACAATAAGTAATTCAAGCAATTTTAAAACAATTTTAATTTATACTTGCTGTTAACCGTGGCTTCGCCGACAGTACTTTCTCCAAAAGGTTGGACCGATTTGCAGGCGACTTTCACCTTACCTTATAAAAAGTAATTGAGGTTATTCTATTTTAGACTAGCTGTTACTCGCAACTTTGTCTGTACGAAATTTAGCAAGATTTCAACTCATTCTTTATTTTTAATTAGAGAAATAATTATCAACTAATTGTTTATAATTCGATATTATAATTATTACCAACTTTGAAGATAGAAGAGGTCTTCTTCCTAATAAGATTTTAGACCATAAACGTATTACATTATTAGTATTGAATACTTCCATAATACAATTCCTTGCAGAACAGACAAGCGTTTATTTTTTGTATTGACACAAAATCGTAATTATAATGACAAAGTAATGTAAATGTAAATCTTTATGATAATATTTTAAGTTATTGTTTCATTATTTCCATACACAGTGTAAGTGAGCACGTAGATAGTTATATGGTGGGTTAAAATCACAAATATGTTGCTGATGGTAAACCTCATTAGGTATATTGTTAGTTTTTATATATATATTGTATACATTACATGCTGTTTTTTTTTTCTAGATTAAGGTCGTATATTTATATCAAGTTGGATCACAGCATCTATTTTCGTATACACGTTTGCTTTATACATATATTTGTTTTATCATACTTTCATCATTTCTTTTTTATATATTTAAGTATATCTATTCATTTCTAATTTGACCTAATAGTGTACTTTCTCTACTTATAAAGGTATTTCACGTTAAATGTCTTACCATTCATACTTTTGAAATATATTTAAGCTTCATACTATTAACATAAATATATGACGGTGTATCTTTGTATATTTTGGTTTGTCCTACAATTCGAGGTATCCACGATGTATATTTTGGTGCCTTATTGGGAAAGGATTTGATGATATTCAATAAATTGTATCGTATGTAGTAAAGAAAAACTTTATGGATCACGGCGCTCTATGTCCGACTAAGCTTAGTATTTTGGATATATGCTTATATATCATAATGGTAACATATATTATTTGTAATAGAACTGGACTATACTGATTATTAGTCCTTAACCTGTATTGCATCGGTCGTGAATGCGTAACCGGTGGCGGCGGTGTGACGTATGTACTGTGGCACCTTGTCCAGTTACAATTAGACCGTCGATTTGAACTTACGTACGCGACTCGCGACACTCGCGAATATTCGACCGGGAAATGGCACACAAAAACATATTGCTCCGCAGATATGCTTTTCAACAGATCTTTTAGTTCGCGGCTGCGGAACGAAAAGAAAGAAGTGGTACTCGGTAAATGTATTTTTACCACTAGTGTAATTTATCTTGAGTTATATTTGTGAATGCACAAGGTGCAGAAAATATAGTGTCTTGAAGTACAATATTTTTATACAAATCATATATATGTGTTTTTTACTCTATCCAAACTTTGTTTAACCTTTTGTAATAACTATAAAGCGAGTAGAAATACAATCTTTCTCGTAATTACTGAAGAGTTATGAGTTTCTGATATCAGTATATGTTCATTTATATAAATATGTTCGCCTCACATTTTCTACCACATTTTCATCAGTAACTATTTTGGTGGCCGTGTCCTTTTTATTTATAATTCACAGTGCGATGTTAGTATCTAGTTCGTATGTTAGTAATATTTTGTTGTTAAGGTTCCTTACATTGTTTTTTGTAGCCGTACCTATGTAGTATAATGTTGAAGTATGGTTGGGATCAGAGTAGACAAATGAATACTTGTAGG